>QEPC01014905.1:2435193-2466301 GCA_003113815.1 Sphenodon punctatus | reverse complement strand
CATGAGTGGTGTGGAACTAATAAACAAGGAGCAGTTATTTACCCTCTCAGCTAGTACTAGAACTAGGGGACACTCCATGAAACTCATGGGTGGCAAGTTTAAAACAAATAAAAGAAAATATTGTTTCACTCAGTGTATAATTGAGTTGTGGAATTTACTGCCAGAGGCTGTGGTAAGAGTCAGTACTATAGCTGAGTTTAAAAGAGGTTTGGACAAGTTTCTGGGAGACAGGTCCATTAGCAGCTGTTAGCCAGACAAGATCGGGGAACATGATGGGAGCTGGGGGAAAACAACAGGGAATGGCTCCCCCATTGTGACCTGTTGGGTGCTTCTCCCAAGCCACTGTGATTGGCCACTGTCGGAGACAGGATGCTGGGCTTGATGGACCATTGGTCTGACTCAGTATGGCACTTCTTATGTTCTTATGTGGGTGAGCATGCATGTGCCCTCCCACGAAACATGCATGCCCTCCCACCTCCACCCATCACCCACGCTCAGGTTAGCCGGCGACAGTGCTGGTTGCTCCATGTGTGGGCGTATGTGGGGGATGGGTGTGCGCCGGTGTGTGCCCATGTACACCTGCCCCCCTTCCTGCCCCCGCACCGGCATGCACACCGACACCACCACCCCAGCGTGGCCCATTTAAAAAGCTCCATAATTAAGCAAGACCCAATACCAGATCCGGGAAGTTTGGGGCCCTGTGTAAAATGGCCCCCCTTCTAGCGTGTTTGACAGATACATGCACTGACTCACTCATTGGGAAAAATAAATAAATAAATTGTAATTAGCTTTGGATATTCAATTAAAAATAACATCTCCCTCAGGGGTTGAGGTTCCCTGCATTGCAGACCCTGTAGATCCATATATTATGCTTATGTTGTTATTCCTATTTTATTCATGGAGCCTGTGTGGTGGGCACTGCCTCCGGAATTGCTGTGAGTCCTCCATAAACTGTAGCTCCAACCTGTGCAAATTAGGCCCTGCCCATTTATGCAAATTTGCATATTTTGCATAAATGTCCATTATATCTGCACACATGCCTTAGGCCCTTTTTAGTCCCAACACTTTTTACCCCTTAGCTTCCCACACAGAGCACCCCCTTGCCACTTGTCCCACAGATCCACACCCCTCCAGACTCCACTACAGACTGCTCCCCTTGCTTAAACCACCCCAACATGCCAAAGTACCCCTTCATCTAGTCCCCCTAGTTTCCTCCCCCAGTTTCCCCTCCGGCCAGTACAGGGAACAGCAGTAGATGGAGGGCAGGGCATTATTGATTTTTGCAAGAATTTGCCAGTAATAGTCAAAATAAATGAAAATAATTAAGGCATAATGGAACAATGTCTTTTTCAACAAACTTATATTTTCTATTTGTCTTTTGGGTTTTGTTTTATTTTTTATGGGGACTAACACCCAAGTCAACCCGAGAAACATTCAACATTGCACATTGGAACATGGGGGATAATATACCCACGTCACCCTGTAAAACCTTTTGAATATTGCACATAAAAATATTGCACATAAAAATAATAAAAAAATGAACTTGGCTCCTTTGAGTTCCTGGTCAGTTTAGTGGTCATGGTCATTGTAATGGTGAATTTGCTTAAATTGCAACCCTTTTAGCTTTCCTCGCATCAAAGTCATCAAGAAGATCATTGAAATCCAGTGTCTGAGTAATGCTGCTCTCGATGGAAAGGCGTGCAAGACCAACACGGCACTCCTGACTCATTGTGGATCTGAGATAGGTCTTTATTTTAGTTTGGAGAAACTATGCTCTGTAGATGCCACTGTGACTGGAATAGTCAACAAGATCCTCAATGCGATAGATGTGTGAGGATACACATCCAACAGATGGTTTTTCTGAATGTATTTTAAGACCTCTAGAGCTGTGTCTTCTCTTTTAACAAAGTTTGACAGTCTCTGGAGTTCTACAAAGAGATCCTCACCATCTATATCAGAATTTTAGCCATAAGCATCACTCAGTAGGAGGTGCAGGTCTTTGCAGCATTTCAGAAGTTCATTTTTGTCCTTTTCCTTTAGTTGGCCAATGTTATACAGGAAACCAAAATCTTTACTGTGGGTGAAAACAGACATGATGCTAACCACCCTTTAACCACCCTTGGTGGTTATTTATGCATGTTGCAGGGCTGCATAGGGCACCAATACAGCCCTGCAACATGCATAAATAACCACCAAGGGTGGTTAAAGGGTGGTTAGCGTCATGTCTGTTTTCACCCTGTGTTGTCTGTAAAGTTCAAATCGTTCTTCTAGTGAATTTATTGCCCTGTCAACAGTGGTGAGAAAATATTCAACTTTGAAAGACTTCTCTACAAAGATGGAAGGGAAGAGCAAAGAAACGAAAAAGATAAGACAAGGAGACAGGGAAGGGAGACAAGAGTTATAACCTGTCCTGTTGACAGGGAAGTTGGGGTAGGGGGGGACGTTAGCCGGGGAAGGAACAGCAGAAGGGCTGAAAAAAAACAACCCAAAAAGTATGCGGGAAACAGACCGAAAGGAATAAGAATAGAAGATTATGGCTAATATAAGATTTATATCGTGGAATGTAAAAGGTTTGAACGCCCCGATTAAAAGGCGAAGGGTGAGAAATACGTTAATGGAAAAGGGGGCAGACGTTTTCTGCTTGCAGGAAACGCACCTGCTAAGGGGAGAGATATTTAGGTTTCAGCTGAAAAGATATAAATACATATATGCAGCATGTGCAACAAAAAAGAAAGCAGGGGTTATGATTGGAGTAAATGGAGACAGAAGCTTTGAACACAAAAAGACAACAACTGATAAGGAAGGGAGATTTTTAATGGTAAACGGGATTCTGGAAGGGGAAAAGGTATCATTAGTAAATATATATGCACCTAATGAAGCAACAGGGGAATTCTTAAAAGAGACATGGGAGAAAGTTGCACTCCACACATATGGAGCAGTTATAATTCAAGGGGACTTCAATACAATACTCGCAAGTAAGGACCATTCAGACAATATACAGTTAAAAAAATGGCAGACAGAAACATACAAGGGATTAAGAGATAACAACTGGGTAGATGCATGGAGATACTGGAATCCTACAGCCAGAGAATATACCTTTTATTCACAGGTACATAAAACATACTCCAGAATTGATCATGTCTGGGTGGACACACACAATAAATAAATGCATAAACTCACAGATATGCCCAAATGTGGTATCAGATCATTATGCCATTACAACAACAATAGCATGGAACACCCAGAAACAAGGGGGCCCTAAAAAATGGAAACTAAATAAAACCTTACTTAAAGACAAAGAGACTAGGGAAACTATAGAGGAATCTATAAAAGAATATTTTGAAATTAATAGAAACTCAGTTACATCCCCCCAAATCTTATGGGAGGCTGCAAAAGCAACAATACAAGGGACATGCATTTCACTGGGAGCACAAAAAAAAAAGGGGGGGAAAGGAAATACATAACAGGATTATATGGCCAGCTGAGAAAATGGGGAAAAATTAACAAAAAAACACCCTCAGGGGAGATACACAGGGAGGGTCACAAAACCAAAGCATTAATAAACACGTATGAAACAGAAAAAACAATGAGCCAATTGAAATATATAAAAGCATTTTATTTTGAACATGGAAACAAAACAGGCAAGGCACTGGCAAATTTGGTTAAAAAACAAAGGAAAAACAGTACCATTACAGAAATAATACAGAATAATAGTAGGACCAAAAAAACAGAGGAAATAAAGGCAACTTTCACCGACTTCTATGCCCAGTTGTACGCTTCCAAGAAACCAGAACCTGAAAAAATAAAACAATTTTTAGATAAATATGATATACCTAAATTAAATCCCACACAATGCAATTACGTAAACGTCCCAATTAGTAAAGAGGAGGTAAAGAAAACAATAAAATCACTAACAAAAAACAAAGCAATGGGCCTGGATGGATACCCGGCAGAATTTTATCAGGCCTATGTGGGCATCTTGACACCGTTTTTAGTGGAAACATACAACGACATACTAACAAAGGAATCAATGCCAGAAACATTCTATGATGCTACAGTGGTCTTAATACATAAACAGGACAGACCAAAGGAATATTGTGAAAATTATAGACCAATCTCATTAATTAATCTAGATTGTAAAATCTTCACAAAAATACTGGCTACCAGGTTAGCAGCAATAATAACAGAAATCATACACTAAGACCAAGTCGGTTTTATACCAAATAGACTTGGAACAGACAATATATGTAGAGTAGTGAACATGGTTCACCATATTCAAGAAAATAAAATTCCATCTATTATAGTTTCAGCAGATACACACAAGGCCTTTGATTCCATAGAAAGACAATGCCTGATAAAAACATTGGAGAAAATAGGATTTAAGGGGAATTTCATAAAATGGATGAAGGCCATATATTTAAAACCAAGAACTCTGGTGCCTTTTAAACCAGAGACAGGACTGATGGGGAGATACCCAGAGATAAAGAATATACAAAAAAGAATGGACTCATGCAAAAAACTTTGCCTGGTGGCAATCAGCTTAATCGCTAGAAAATGGAAAGATACAAAAGGACCTACCTTTGCAGAATGGATGAACCATCTTTGGTGCATGTTCTCCATGGAAAAGATTATGGTGGGAGGGGGAGGACAAAAGCAACGAAAAGACTTTGAAACAACATGGTACCCCTGCATGACAGTAATGCAGCGTGAAATTGTTGAAAAAGATGAAAACGCATATTTGTTTGACTTTTATATATAAGAAAGAAGAGGCACCGGACCTGGGGAGGGAAGGGAAGTGAAGGGGAGGGATTGGAAAGCAAAGGAAACTAAACTGTACAATTTAAACATGTGAAGTTGTAACGATAAGGGTTTAAAGTTAATAAATTTTTTTAAATTTTTTTAAAAAAGAAAGTCTCGTAATTTTGAGTCAATGGATAGGGGCCAACAACCTGGGTCATCATAATCACTGATAGCGGATGGAAAGATATTTTCTTCAGTGGTACTTCCGATATTTTCATCAGAGCTTGTACTTTGCTGAATCAGTTCAATCTCCAAAGTACTTTGTTTGCAATGTGACTCGGTTTGCAAAATTCCTGCCTCACAGTCACTTTCCTTACTGCTGCTAGGATGAGAAGAAGATACATCACTTTCCTTTGCTGTATACTCGACATCTTTCTCTGACTCATTTTGCCTCGTCGGTTCTGTATCCTCCTTAGCCTCAGTTATCTTGCTTACATCTTTCTTCATATTCTTCTCCAACGATCCTCTCTGTGTTTCTAAGAATGCCTGTCATGTTTTCTTTGTTTTGCTTTCTCTGCTCCAGAAGCATATTTTCTAAATTTGTCCCTGTCTCTGCCAGCCATGTTTCAAGCAAATCAGTTGTCCTTGGGTATCACACCTGAAAACTACATATTTTTCAGTTGGGTGAATTGCCCAGTGCCAGAAAGAACTGCTCACATCCCAAAAAGACTTCTCAGTTTTTAAATTCAAAGTTTTCCTGAGTTAGTTTAAGGAACAGGTAACACCAGACCCCTAGTACAGGATTGAATTTACAAATCCCAAACACACAGGGAAAAGTAAAATCATGACATACTTAAGAAGGACATTGTTAAATAGCTATAGGAATGAATAGACCTCTCCCAGATGGTCATAGGAATGAATAGACCTCTCACAAATGGCAGTAGGGTTCCATTAAAACATGTTGGGATCTGCCTAAAAGAAGTGTCCTTACTATGTTACAGAACTCACAACAAAGTCAAGCAGGCATGCCAAAACAAGAATGCGAGAAATACACCAAAGCAACAGAAATGGGACAAGATGCTTAAAACACAACATTTAAAATCCAAACCCAAGTTAAAAACAAAGAACACATAACCATATCCCCATCAGGCAACTGGCAACCACCTGCTCCCCTGCCCCACACCTCAGGCCCTGGTTCCCCCACAGTATTATCCCTCCAAAATCACCAACAAGATGTTCATCTGTTCATTTAGGCTGCTTGTCCACATTACAGAGGGTGGGGGGAAGCTTCCATTAGCAAAACAGGGCTGGATTTTGAGCCCATCATTGTGTTATAGAATTTAATGGGAGAAGGGGAAAATAATAATAAAATTCCAGGTTCAAACTATTGGTGGCTCACGTACATAAGAACACAAAGTGGTGCCATACTGGGTCAGACCAATGCTCCACTGTCTCCCAACAGTGGCCAGTCTCTGTCTCCTGGGTGAAGTACCCAACAGTCAGGTCATAATAGGCAATCCATTCCCGACCAGCCCCCAACAGGAAGACGTTATTTTCCAAAAACCTGCTGGGCTAATAGCTATTAATGAACCTATCCTTAAAGAATTTATCTAGTCGCTTTTTAAAACTAGCTACAGTACTAGCTGTGACTACTTTCTCTGGCAGTAAGTTCCTCCTGCTCAGTTATGCTGGCAGTTTTGCCAACAGACGTTCCCACCCCCCTCCTGTAACTTGGGCAAGCAGTCTAATTCACCACCCCTCGACCTCCTTCCTCCCAGCACCCAGAGACACTGTGTCTCTGCTTCCCCCTGCCGAGATGGACCTTGGCTGCCTTACCTAGCTCAGCCTGAGCGAAGTGTGGGCCAGAAGACAGGGCTTGTGACTCCCGTCTCCTGCTAGTGGGGCTGGCGCTGGTGCCTGCTGGACAGACAGACATGCATAAATAAATACCCTGATTTATTGTTGACAGTCTCCCCCCCAACACAACCTTCAGTGCCCCTTACACATACCCAGTGAGCTCTTGAAGACAGAAACTGGCAGGTATGAATTATAGAGCCTCAGCCGCCTGAGCCCTGTCTGGGGGAAGGAGCCCTGAGCTAGCTGCGCTCTTCTTCCTCCCCCCCAGGGCCTGTATTCTGGGGAAGGAGCCTGTCAGTGGCCACCCTAATTGAGGCATTTGCAGCTGGGGAGGGTTCAGTGCTGTCTCTGTTACAAGGATGGGCAGATCCTCCCTCTTCCCTTTGTGATCGCCCCATAGAGAGAAATGGGGATGCAGAGCAGCTACAATGAGGCAGAGAGCTATCCCAGCAAAGGGAAAGAATTTGTCCTTGGCACCCTAATGCACAAGAGAATTCACAGAAGAGCAAGGTCCCCCCCTTCCTCCAACCCCTGGATCAGCATCAGGAGCCAGGCACTCGCTGCCGCTGCTGGGGGATCCCTGCATTCTAAGCTGGGATCTTTGCTTCGGTCTTCACTGTGGAGGATGTTGGGGAGATACCCACACCGGAACCTTACTTTGTAGGTGATGAATTGGATGAACTGTCACAAATCAGCGTGACCCTGGAGGAGGTTCTAGAGCAAATTGACACGCTTAATACGAACAAATCACCAGGGCCAGATGGTATTCACCCCGGAGTTCTGAAGGAACTCAAATGTGAAATTGCAAACCTACTAGTAGTAATTTGTAACCTAATGTTGGCATCTGGCACTGTACCTGAGGACTGGAGGGTGGCAAATGTAACCCCAATATTTAAAAAGGGTTCCAGAGGTGATCCTGGAAACTACAGACCAGTAAGCTTGACGTCTGTGCTGGGCAAAATGGTGGAAACTATCATTAAGAACAGAATCACTGGGCATATTGATAAACATGGCTTAATGGCAAAGAGTCAGCATGGATTTAGCAAAGGGAAGTCATGCCTCACTAATCTCTTGGAATTCTTTGAGGGCGTAAACAAGCATGTGGACAGGGGAGACCCAGCAGATATAGTGTACCTGGATTTCCAGAAAGCTTTTGATAAGGTCCCACATAAACGACTCTTGAGAAAATTAAAAAGTCATGGGATAGGAGGTAGTGTTTTGCTATGGATTGGTAACTGGTTAAAGGATAGGAAGCAAAGAGTGGGACTAAATGGCCAGTTTTCACAATGGAGGGATGTAAAAAGTGGTGTGCCCCAAGGATCTGTACTGGGACCAGTTCTTTTCAATGTATTCATTAATGATCTGGAAAAGGGTGTTAAGAGTGAGGTGATCAAATTTGCAGATGACACCAAGTTATTCAGAGTAGTCAGAACACGAGCAGACTGTGAGGAGCTGCAGCAAGATCTTACAAGACTGGGTGCCTGGGCATCTAAATGGCAGATGAGATTTAATGTGGACAAGTGCAAAGTGATGCACATTGGGAAAAATAATCCAAATTATGAGTACACAATGCTGGGTACTAAGCTAGGAGTTACCACTCAGGAAAAGGATCTGGGAGTGATTGTGGATAATACACTGAAATCCTCAGCCCAGTGTGCCGCAGCGGTCAAAAAAGCAAATAGAATGTTAGGAATTATTCGCAAGGGAATAGAGAATAAAACTGAGGATGTCATAATGCCTCTATACAAATCAATGGTGCGACCGCACCTTGAATATTGTGTGCAGTTCTGGTCGCCCCATCTCAAAAAAGACATAGCGGAACTAGAAAAGGTACAGAGAAGGGCAACAAAAATGATCCAGGGTATGGAACAGCACCCGTATGAGGAGAGGCTTGATAGGTTGGGGCTCTTCAGCTTGGAAAAGAGACGACTGAGAGGAGATATGATAGAGGTCTATAAAATCATGAGTCGGGTGGAACTTGTAAACAGGGAATGGTTATTTACCCTCCCAACCAGTATGAAAACTAGGGGACACTCCATGAAACTCACAGGTGGCAAAAACAGACAAAAGAAAGTATTTTTTCACTCAGCGTACAATTAGGTTGTGGAATTTACTGCCAGGGAAGGTGGTCAAGGCCAGCAGTATAGCTGAGTTTAAAAGAGGTTTGGACAAGTTTCTGGAAGATAGGTCCATTAGCCAGATAGGATTGGGGAACAAAACCCTTTACTGTCGGGAGCCTGGGGATGACCCACAGGGAATGGTTGGCATGGTGACCTGTTGGGTGCTTCTCCCAGGCCCCTGTGACTGGCCACTGTCAGAGACAGGATGCTGGGCTTGATGGACCATTGGTCTGACCCAGTATGGCACTTCTTATGTTCTTAAGCAGAGCAGAGACAGCAACTAGTGCACAAAGAGGGACAACAAAGATCCCTCCCCTCAAAACTCAACTGTGGGTACTGCCCTGTTTGTTGTCCCTTCTTCTCCATTAATCACTGTCTCTGCCCCGCTTAGAGTGCAGGGATGGGATACCCCAGCAGTGGTGAGTGAGCGCCTGGCTCCTGATGCTGATTCAGGGGATGGAGGGGCAGGGGCCCTGCTCTTCTGTGAATTCTCTTGTGCATTATAGGGTACTAAGGACAAATTCTTCCCCTTTGCTGGGATGGGTCTCTGTCTCATTGTAGCTGCTCTGCACTCCCATTTCTCTATGGGGCGATCACAAAGGGAAGAGGGAGCATCTGCCCATCCTTCTAAAAGAGACAGCACTGAACAACCCTCCCCCAGCTGAATGGACCAACACCACCACCCCCGAGCAGGCTTCCTCCTGCCTGCTGCCTACCTCCCTTAGAAAAGGGGCCGGGGGGTGGGGGGGGAGAGCACTGTCTCCTCCTTCATGGTGGGCGATTGGGCACGTTCCAAAACTGAAGCGCCACAGCAGCAAGCATCCCCAGCTCCCTCCCCCACCCAGTGGCTGGCTACCTGCCTGCCCATTGCAGTGGCTGCCCATCCACCCCACCCCCCTGCAGTGGCTGCCCGTGCCCGCCCACCCCCCTGCAGAGGGCTGACTCCCCTCCCTCCGCTCCACCATCCATCCTCCAGACCAGTCTCACCGGACTTTCCTAATCCTTCCTGTAGGACTGAGGACCCAGAGACAGGCTTGCGTGTGGTCGCTGCTGAGGTCACTCGTCATTGTCGTCGCAGGGCAGGCAGCTCGGCTCACGGCATCACTCACTCTCCTTCTTCCTTCTCCTCATGCTGCTCACGCTGGGCTGGGGCATGCGGGGCTGCCTGGCGGCGTCAGTGTGTGTGCGTAGGCATTTGGCACGTGCGTCGTTGACTGTGCACGTAGGCGTCCCTGTCGCTCAGCCCACGCACAGCCAGCCCTCCTGGTCACCCAACCAGCGGGGGCCCCGCTCAGGCACTCCATGCCCTATCCCTGGTGCTTATTGGAGGAGGCACCGGGCGGCAGGGGAGGCCTGGCAGGGCAACTCTGCCCACCACTATCCATCGAGTAAGTTATTGATACAAGTGGGCACAGGCGGGAGAGGCAGCCTTGCCTCCCAATTTTTTTTCAGATGTGGACCCGCGGCGGCGCCACTGCGAGGGAGAGGGGACACCCTCCCCACCCCCCCGCAACAGCGCTGCGGGGCTACAGCTGAGCTGGTGATGCCTTACCCAGCAGCGCTGGCAGTGTGGCCAGCCTGGATTATTTTGACAGAGGCGGCGGCGCGGCACAACAAATTCCAACTCCCACGGGGCCATGTGCGACTGCACATGTCACACAGCCCTGGGGCTGGCCCTGTGTATTAGCAGCTCCTGTGCCTCCCCCCTACACAAAAGGTGCTGCACTACTCTGGATCCGTTCCTAGTGAGACCTCTTTGGGGTGTCTTGTATTACATCATAGCAGCAGTTCTCAAACTTTTGTCAGCTGAAACCCTTCTTCATAAAATCACAACCACCCCCCACCCCCCTTCAGTCCTGTCATGTATTCTTAAAGGCCTATCCAAAATGAGCAGTCACTTATATAGATTGTATAAATCAGTAGTGGGAAATCTGCTGCAGGCCACATTGAATATTGGTACAAGCTCCATAGACCAGATAAGAGTTAGGGGCAGGTGTGCTTACGGGGTATACTCTGGAAGGGGGAAGAAAGGGGTGGGTGGAGATCATGAGACTAAGCCATGGATCCTATCCTTGAATGCATGCCCTCATCCTCTCTCCCTTCCCCTGAGCTCAGTCTTTCAGGCTGTTTCACTCAAGTTCTCACAGACCTCTTCTACTGGGTCTATTCTTTGATGTGGAAGTTTGCATTCCCACCTTTTAACTGGTCACACATTCCCCTCCTCTGCTTCAAAAGTTCCCTCCTGCTTTAAAATTTACTGTGGTAGTGCCATGGCTGATAATAGATGGCCCACCATTAGGCTTTTCTTTTTTTTTCTTCTTTTTTTGTCCTATTGGGCAGGCCTGGGGATTAATCCCCTGAGAGAAAATGGCCTCTATTCTCCTCCGCAGCCGTTAAGGCTGGCTGATATGCAAATTAATCTGTTCACATGATAAGGGAAAGTCAGGATTGGGATTTAGACTGATTGTCAACTTACTTTTCCGGCTTAACTTTTTACACTTCACCCATATTACAGCTGATGTATCTCGCATCATAAATCTTTCACATGATCAGCAGTAAGGCAGAGGAGGTGCTTTCTGACAGAGCCGTAACTAGCCTATGGTCAACATGGCGATAGCCATGGGTGGATTTACATGAGGTTCACCAAGCAACCGTGCCCCAGGGCAGCTGAATCATCAGCTGCCTCTGTCGCGCTGTGGCTGCCTGCTCCAGACTCCCTTCACTGCTGCCTCTGCCAGCCAGCACTAAGCAGGAGTGATTAGCCAGTACTGATGGGGAGAGCGGGGTGTGTGTGCTCCATACCCCTCCCCCCCATGAGAAGGTCCCATTCCCACCCAGTAGTACTGGCTAAGCAGCACTAAGGGAGTCTGCAGCAGGCAGCCGCAGCGCAACAGACGATGATTCAGCTGCCTTGGGGCACGGTTGCTTGGTGCCCCTCATGTAAATGAACCCGTGGCCATGTTAGCCATAGGCTAGTTACAGCTCTACTTTCTGCTGAGCTAACTGTCTCATTTGAATGCAGCCTCAGTGTTTGAGGATAGAGACTGGTTATGTAGGCCAGAACCAGGAACTGGAAAGCAGCCACAGAGAGTGCCTTGGGCCAGAAGTTGCCCACCCTTGAAGATCTTCAGAAAATCATGATGATTCATCTCCTTTTTTAACATGCTTTGTTGAACAGTGAAATAGTTAACAATTTTTGACAGTAGTTAAAACTATGGTTGTTTTAAAACAAACAATGACTGGGGAGGGGGTCGGTGTACGCTGAGTGGGATGGCCCACATGGGGTGAGTGGGGAGGGATTCAGATGGGCCAGGAATGCATGTGCGCTGCTACCCACGCACATTTTAGCCTTTCCTCGCACAGAGCAGTCCAAATTTTTCTCCAATGCTCTGTGAGTGGCCTTGGGTGGGTGGTGGGTGGGTCCCAGGAGCATGCGTCCCCACACCCTGCCTTCAGACAGGCGTTTGGTTGCATGTGGGATGGGTGGATCTACGTAGTTGCGCCTCGTTTTAAATCGGCCTGTGTTGTAAAATATCACAATTGACACCCTTTAAAGTAAGTGGAACTATTCTCACATCACAGCTTTTGTTTCAGGCTTTCTCCTGGGATGTGCAGAACAGGAGTCTTACTCTGGGGGGATGATCCCCGCCAAGGCCAGTAGGAGGCAGACTTTGCAGAAGATCCAACTGGCCATGCACAGAGGGGGGTCCATCCCTCCCATTTGCCAGTTGGATTTCTGCCTCTGCACAGATAGGAGGTAGATGGTGGTGTGCTCTGCATACGTAGGCAGTTACTTTACTTTTGGTCACAGAGCTACCATAAAATTAATCAGGAGCCCTGACCTTTTTCAGTTGAGCAGCTGTGCAGCATGGCAGCAGAGAATTCCTAAGCTCCAACCCAAGACACAGGACCCAGGACTCAGGACACATTAAGACCCCCCCAGGTTATCACAGGTGGAATTGCTTCAACTAGAGGCCCTTAATAAGATTGTGTCTTCCCTGGATAGAATACAGGAATGGGACAGGAGGAGCCCTCCTAAACGGCCCCTTCCCCACTCTAAAGGGGGAAAAGGAAATTCCAAGACTGCTGGTAAAGGCAAACACCCGGCCCCCAAAAAGAGAAAAAGTTCCAAGGAGGTGATCTTATACCAGGTGGGCTCCTCATCTGATGAGAATGTCTCCACAAGGCCCCTGTCCTCTAGACCTCGCCCTATTAGAGAGGGAATGTGAGGAGAATGAAGTGGAGGAGGAGTATCTTCGGGTGCTCCCTCTCCTTCCACAGAAGCAGAGGACAACGAGGCTTCTGACCAGGAGTTAGAGGGTGAAGAGAACTTAGATGAATCAGGAGAAATTAATGAGGAGGAGGAGCCACAAGCCCCTGTAAATCCTACACCTGGGCCTAGTAAGCAAGATTGTGACTTTGCACCCGTATTAAATTCTAAGTTATTCAAAAGAGTTCATAGAGTTCATGAGGTTATTGAAAAGAGGCCAGAGGGTGACCACTCTGAAACTCTGATGAAGAGTCTGATCAAGAATATATTCCAAAATCTTTCTCTAAGGAAAAAGGAATTTTGCTGGACAAAGCATTTGAGCGAATAATAAATAGTAAATACAGAGTGCCAGCAACCAAATAAGGCTTTCCGTCTTAACAAGACTCAGCAATCCTGCTATGCCTTTTCAAAGAGCAAGGGTCTCCTGTTTGATATCTCTAAAATCGATGCGGCAGCCGCCTCTCTAGCTCATAAGTCAGTATTTCCTTCAGAGGGGGACATGTATCCTAGGGACCCCACTGATAGGGGAGTAGAATCTGGACTGCGTTGCAACTTTGAAGCAATTTCTACTGTACTGCGCATGTCCATCCTACTGCACAAGAGACATATTTAAGTGGTTTAAGCTGGGGAAAAGGCCAGCAGCTTCTGAAAAAGTGACCCGCAAGCTCTCAGGTAATATCACTGTTACCACGTCATTTATCACCACTGCCACCACGGATGCAGTAGCCTGGGCAGCCTGTGCTATGGCTGCTAATGTTTCCAAAGACTATGGCTTAGGTCTGGAGGGCAGACACTCATGCTAAGAACCTACTGGTAGCAGTTTCATATAAAGGGGGCAAACTGTTAGGCATTGCCTTGGATAAGGTCCTCAAGGATCCGGGAATAAAGAAAAAAGACACTCCCTACAACAGTTTAATTATCCTAAATTCACTCGCATGACTAACAAACCATTCTTCTGCAACTCTTATTCAAGAAGGAGTTCCCCTTTCCCTTCTGAGGCAGAGGAACTAGAGGGGAGAGGTCACAGAATGGGCAGGTGCAACCCAGGCCATAGATCGGGCAGAGCTAACCCTGCATCGCAGCAAGGAAAGCAGGATTCCTGACCCCGGAAATCCAGTACAGCAGAATCCTCTGGTAGGTAGATGTCTTTTCCTTTTTGCAGATGGTTGGCCCCTCAGAACATCAGATGCCTGGGTTCTCGAGACAATCTCCAGCCCTCCTCGTCAACTCTATCATGTATCCCCAAAATCCCACTGCATGTAAAAAAATCTCACAATGCAGGGGGAAATCCAGACTCGCCTCAATAGGCACCATCGAACCAGTGCCACTAACACAGTTAGGACAGGGCATCTACTCAATTTTATTTTAGTGTCACCAAGAAAAACAGCGAGTCGGGGGCAGCCCTCGACTTAAAATCACTGAACAAGTTTGTGAAAGTAAGAAAATCCAGAATGGAGACCCTGACCTCCATATGTCTGGCAATAGGAAAAGGGGAATGGTTGGCGTCCCTAGACCTGTGGGATGTTTACTTATACATCCCCATTTGACCAGCCCATTGACAATGGCTCAGATTCCAGTACAATAAATCTCACTAGCAGTTCTGAGCTCTCCCATCCGGACTAGCGACCGCCCCCTCATACATTTACGAAGTTTCTCATCCCTTTAGTGGCACATCTCCGAACCCAGGGCACCTTCCTCCACCCATATCTAGGCAACATATTAATCCAGGCCCCAACTCAAACAGAGGCCGTACAGGCAGTCCACAACACTCTTCAGATGCTGAATCTTCATGAGTTCATAGTGAACCTTGAAAAGAGCCAAATCAATCCAGCTCGCTCGATAGAACATCTGGGGGTAATAATAAATACGGACATGGACAGAATTTTCCTAACTTCAGTACGGCAAGAGAAAATCAGGGGCCTAATAACAAACATTCTATCCCAACAGAGGATAGATACTGCTCTCTCAAATGGCTTCCCTCCAGGATCTCATGGTCTCTTGCATTCAGTACTTGTCCTGGGCGAGACTGCATCTCAGACCTCTCCAGAGATTTCTGCTCCCGTGGCAGAATCAAATAATGGAGAAGACCAAGGTATGGCTAACACTACCACCCAGGGTCGCTCAGACTCTCAACTGGTGGTTGGAACCACTACACTTCAACATTGGAGTCCCTCTCTCCGACCCTCCGAGGCAGGTGATCACCACCGATGCCAGTCTACACATGAGAGACACATGAGGGACAGCTATGCGCAAGGCACCTGGGATCCACAAGACATGGAGAATAACATGAATTGGATGGAACTCAGGGTCATACACCTGGCCCTCCTGCACTTCTCAGGTCGCATTCGAGGAACCCCTATCCTGGTGTATACGGACAACACCACAGCACTGGCGTATGTCTGCAACCAGGGGGGATCCAAGCCCCTCTCACTTAACAGAGAAGCCAGAGGGATGCTGGCACGGGCAGAACACAACTTGTTGTCATTGACAGCTCTACACATCAAAGGAGCCACCAACAACACAGCGGACTGACTCAACCGTCGATAGTTAGACCTGCGAGAGTAGACCCTGTTGCAAAAGACATTCAGACAAATTGTAAGGAACTTTGGCCCCCCAATCATAGATCTGTTTGCATCTGGAGCGAACACCAAATGTAGGAGATTATTTGCCAGGACATGTCATCCGCTAGCGGAAGCCATGGATGCTCTCAACCAGACTGGCCTCGGGGAGTGCTGTATGCCTTCCCTCCATTCTCTCTCATAGGGAGGGTAATCAACAAAATCTGCTGGGAGTACGCCACAATAATCCTCGTGGCCTCGATGATCATGATTAGCCGACGTGGTAAACCTCTCACAAGCGAATCCTCTACAGCTACCTCTGGACCTTGACCTGCTCTCTTAGTACGAGAAACCGGACTTTCTTCTTCTGACTGCCTGGCTGTTGAGAGTGCAGCCTTCAAGACCTTTGGGTATTCAGATGCAGTTTTACAGACCCTGCTGGCTTCAAAACGCCACTCAACGAAATGAATCTATCAGTGCACTTGGAGGGTGTTTGCAACCTGGTGCATGGACAGACAACTTAACCCACAGAGGCCCAAGATTGCTTATGTTTTTCAATTTTTACAGGAGGGTCTAGACAAGGACCTTAGAGCTAATACCCTAATTAGGCAGGTGGTCGCTTTAAATAGTACCTTTGCTGTCATTAGGGGTAAGGGTAATTCTATTTATCCTTATCTCAAACGCTTCCTTAGGGCAGCCAAGGTGTTTTCTCCCCCAGTCGTCCACCACTTTCCCACTTGGAGGTTAAATTTAATACTCAAAGCTTTGACAGACCCTCCCTTTGAGCCTCTTCAGGAGGTTTCCCTTTTTTTTCTTACCATTAAGGTCTTCTTTTTATCGTCATTACCTTGGCAAGAAGGGTCTCTGAATTGGGGGCTCTCTCTATGGACCCCTCTTTGTGTAATTTTAAAAGAAGACACAGTGGTTCGTAGGCTTGACCCATCCTTCTTGCCAAAGATCAATTCAGTGTTTCACAGGCAGGAGGAAATAGTGCTCCCTTCTTTCTGTCCTAAGCCAATCCTCCCCCTGAAGAAGACCTGGCATTCTCTAGATGTGCATAGGCCATAGGGTACTTAAAATTTATCTACTTAGGTCAGCTCCCTACAGAAAATTCTCCACCCTGCTAATAGATTTCAATATAAGGAGATGAGACCTTAAAGCCTCGCGAACGTCCATAGGCAGATGGATCTCAGCGTGCATTTCTGAGGCCTATTAATGCCTCCCCAAGGTATTGCACCTCACTCGAGGGGCGACCGCTTCTTGGGTCTTTAGGGCTAGGACCCCTTACCTAGAAATTTGTAGGGCAGCCACCTGGGCCAGCCTACACTCTTTCACACGGCACTACAAAATTGATGTGCCGTGATCTGCAGATGCAGCATTTGGCCGTAGAGTCCTGCATGGGGTTCTTGAATAAATATCCAGTCTTATTTGATCCTTGCTATATCCCTCCCTTTTATAAGAACTGCTCTGGAAAATCCCCAGAGTAAGAGCTCCCGTCCTGCACATTCCAGTAGAAAGGGCAATTGGGTCACTTACCTTGTGAATTGCCCTTCTGTTGGGATGTGCAGGACAGGAGCTCGGCCCTCCCTTTGTGGGGGGAATGTATTCGGTTGTGGATCAATTTCCTGATATGTAGAGAGACTAGCTTGGATTGAGCCGGAATTCAGATGTCCTAGTTGGATCTTCTGCAAAGTTTGCCTCCTGCTGGCCTTGGTGGGGATCATCCTGCAGAGTAAGAGCTCCCGTCCTGCACATCCCAACAGAAGGGCAATTCACAAGGTAAGTGACCCAATTGCCCTTTCTGCAAACTCAAGCAAAGGTATCCGAAGTTGATACATTTACTTCCTATTTTGAAGATTTACTTCACAAGCATAACAGAAGCTCCCTTTAAAAAAAGAAAAAAAAGAAAGTTGAGAAAGCAATTGAAAGATTTCTCTAGCTAGTCCTTTGTGCCTTCCTAAGGGGACATACCTTCCACTCTAGGAAATGTGACTTTATATTTATACTGTCATTCCCTTTATCATTTGTTCTTGACTAGAAGGCTATATCCATACTAGCTGTATGCTGACTTCACCATAATGAATCATGTCTTTTTTTTTACCTTCAGCTTGGATCACTCTAAAGTGCTATACATGGGACTGCATCTAAGTAATACTCAAATATTTCGACTAGGCCTTCATCCAACTCCTACTGACATTAACAGGAGTTAAACTGAGATCAAATGCAGAAAGCAACTGTCTGTGTCATTGGGTTTAACACAAAGAGTGTATGGCACATACATCTCTGGGTCTGCAGTAGTTTGGACATCTTCCAAGTGCATTAATTTAGCTGGCAAGTGAGGAAAAAAACAAACATGAAAATTCTAATTAAAAGTGTCCCCCCTTCCCCCATATCGTATTTGTTATCATGGGTTTTTCTTTGTGGGGAAAATCACAGATAAAAGAACATACTGAGTAAATTATATGAACCGTATATATGAATAAGTCACACTGTATGATATTGAATATGTCATGACAATACTGGATGTATCACCTTTGTCTAATGCAGGCTGAAACTGGATGCAGAGGGAATTTACCAATGTACTATTACAGGCTTGATATTTGAAGTAACTAAGGCGGCAGCAATCAAGTATTCCCTGTTGTCTTGGAGCAAATATGCTGACTATGTCAAAAAACCATGGATTGTTGGTGGCCCTTTATTTGACGTTACTTGTGAAACACCTACTGTTCTTGCATACATTCAATTCCCACATTCCCTAGCCTTGAATGGTAAGTGCTGTGCAGTGGGTTTAACCAAGCAATGAAGTCACTGCTACTTATTCTGCAAAGTGCTAATATTTTTGTATTTTCTTTGCAGATCATGAATCTGACATGAAATTTAAAGTTTTGCATATCAAAAGAACTGCTTCAGAGCCCTTTGAAAAATCTGTTGACCATTCAAGAACACATGTCAGATGGAAAGTTAGTTCTCTCTCCCCAGTGGGACCAGTCATTCAGACACAAGAGCCAGTGCATTATAATGGAGCTGTAATATTATACAAGGTTGTTCATAATCACCCTTCCCTGTCGTTTCGTGTATATGTAGCTACTAATAATGACTCATTTATAAAGGTAAAATCTGCTTTTCTTGTTCTTGAATGTAAAAACATACAAAAGTTATCCATTGGGGGTGGGGGAATTGTGACATACAGTGCTGGTCTGCTTAAGTCAAATTTTGTGGGCCATCTAAAACAGTTTGACTTATCAGAACTGCAGCTTAAGCAAATCTGGAAGCAGGGGTGACCAGCCTTATGGGGTACACAATCCAGACATCAACCTCAGGCAATCTATCAGGACCTTCCGACTGGCTCTGGTGCTCCAGGCCAGTGTTCCTCCCCCTGGCTTCCAGCTAAAGAGTACTTCAGCAACTGGTCTCAGGAATGGAGGGGAGCACTAACCTTTAGAGAGAGCCTTCCCACCGCTATACTAGCCCATCTCCTCCAGTGAGGACTCCTAGGGAAACTGGCCTCACTCTCTTCCTCTGAGAGAAGCTGGTCCCCCTCTGCCCACCATAATCTACTAGAGACTGGCTTGTACGCTGTCCAATATTATAAACAAGCCAACAACATTAAAATGCCGCTAAGTAACTTTATTAAAGCTAGAAACGATATTCGATCCAATAGAAATTACTGTGGTGATTTTTCACTTTTATTATTCAGTTACAAGAGCCTAAATTTGACAAAGAGAAATATTGTGATATTTCAAGAGAAAGCCTCCCTGCTGATCAGCTGAAAGTCAGGACTTCCCACCCTCACTCCCTGCAATCCCCCTAAAGTGTTAGGAATTTGTTAAGGGACAATTAACACATTTATTTTTCATCCTTCATTACAGCTTAATGGTTCAAATTCAGCCTTCAGCCATCAGCCCTAAATGAAAAGTGGCTAAGTGAGGCCAGTCTAACGTCCGCATACCCAGTGCGTGCACAAGGTGCGTGCACACGCCATGCACCATCAGCTTGCATTGTGGGCTTGTGCCCTGCATGGTGCATGCAGACATTAAATTGAGGCCCTAGTTTTCAAACTGATAGCAACACTTAATACTATTAAGTTGCTCATCCTTATGTATGACAGAATTTTCACCTGAAATGCCCCCTCTAAAAGGTTGATAGCTGATCCCACTCAAGTCAGTCAGGAGTTGGCAAGAAAGTAGCTGTTTTTTGCTGAGTTTTATGCATGGTTGCACCATGCCATGGTCAGCACATGAGCACACAAAGTAAGAGGGCGCTGAAATCCCAGAGTCCCAGAAGACTCGCATCCTGGGCATTTGTAGGTGGCAAACTTGCAGGAATTATTGGCTTGACTAGAGGTGATGGATCCCCCGCCCACCTTGGGAGGGGACAGAGTTTTAGAAGGGGAGTGCTGCTGCTTTGGATGGACTGCATGCTGTTTCTGTTGCTGCTGCTGCTACACTTGTGGAGCTCCGTAGAGCGTAATGCTGGGGCCCACCTGTGGAAGCGTAAGCTTGAATGGGTAAAAATCCAGGGGGCAAGTGCTCCCTCCCCTGCTTCCACATCCTCCCTCTTATGCATTGCCTGCGTACCATACAATAACAGAGGAGTTCAATGTGAAGTCCAACACTCAGGCAATCAGTACGCAGTCCTACAAGTTTCTGAAGACTCAAAGACACTTGAGCTAATGGAAGAATATTTCTCTAGTGATTACTTGGGTACAGTTACTTTTGTAAATGTGTATATTACTTTCTAAAGTTGGGATGTGGGAAAAGAAGTACACATTTTTAAAGAGAGATTGCTAATGAGCAGATATGAGAATTTAGAATACTATTGTGCTAAAACTGCATGGACAATCACAATTTACAATTTGTGCAAGAGGACACCACCTGACTATAGTAGGCAGCAGCTCTGCAGAAGGTGAGGGCTCCATTAATAATTGAAGCAGGGCCTCTATGCCTTTGCCACATAATCCAGGCCAGCTGTGAATTAGACTATACCCCAGGATTTATAAATGCTTGATTTGACTATTTACGTTCAAAGGTGAGTACATTCATGAAGCTAGATATGAAAAAAAAATCACAAACCAGTTTAGAAGCACATTGCCATGTAATTTAATTTGTTCAGTCAGACAGTCCAAAGTAAACAGTATTTTTAAATTTTAGGATGTCTCAAAAGCAGTAAAACAGTCTGATAAGAAATTCATTAAAATTGACAAGCCTCCTGTTTGTCAAAAGAAATTACAAGATGGAAAGAGATACAGATTAATTAGTGAACCAGAAGCTGAAATAACCCCTGAGGTATGTTCTTTATTAATTTATAATTGGACTGTCAATATGTATATCACTTCCCTGTTGTAGTCATTTTGTGAAAAAAGTTTTTATCGCTTGCGTTCCTGCTAATTTCAGGGCAGACAGTGTAAATGAGTTCCAGCACATTTGTTCATCCTTATTACACAGAGACATAACTCATGAATTCATAACATTCTGGATTTATGTCACAGCTTTTCCAAATGCTGCAGTTTTAAAAGTTAAGCCATTTTAATGTTGAGTGTGAATGTTAAAGTTTTTAAAAAGCTTATGTCTATTTTTTAGGAAATTGAATTTGTGGATGGCTCACTTTTAAAACTAAAAAGCTATATTGAAGTGTATTTGGAACAACCGATGGAGCTTACATTATCTTTGATTGAAATGGAGTCTGAAGAAACTGTGTGGAAAGCAAAACTAAGAGAATGTGAGTATATTGTGTGTTTGAGTGAGCTATGCTTTCTTTTCCTGAAAACTGAGAATTATAGTCTAAATTCTACCCTGATATGCACTCATACTACACCCTACAGACAGTAGATGTGTAGCTAGACATCCAAAGATACCAGGAAATACTTCATAATATGATATTTGTAGCCTGGACAGAATTAAGAAGTATTAAAACTCTTGTTAAATGCAAAATCTGTAACTCAGTTTTGCAAACCCCAATAGATTCAGAAAGTTCAGATAATGTTCGCAGCATATGGAGTAAAATGAAATTCTGATCCCACTCAGGTCAGTTGACATGAACGTTGCGGTGCATATCATGTGTGAACTGAAATACCAATGTGTTTCATCATCAAGCATTACTATATTATTAATTCAAAAAGATGTAAGTTTGTTGTTGAAGAAAGTTGTTTAGATGTTTATATATATATAAAAAACAAATTCTTGAAAGCAGATGAAATATTGAAGTTTACAATCCACTGACATCACAAGCATATTCATTTTTTTCTTCAAGTTTCATAACTCTTATCATGTGCTCTCATGCATGTGCTCCAGTAGAAGCAATCAGGCAGCATTTTAGACTTTCAGAAATTTGCCTGTCAAATAGAGAGGAAACTGCTACCTATTTGTTTACAGGAGCACATAGCTGATAGGACTTTCCCTAAAATGCTAATTTATCCTAGGCAATGAGGATTCTGATTTACTGGCACACTGTGTGCTATGGTACATTGTGCCTGCTCATGTTTTTAGACCGTAGGATTTTGGGGAGTCTTGTAATTTCTCTCTGATCTGCAAACATTTACAGTATTATATGAATAATAATGATCAATAATAAGATGCAAACCTAGAATTTGGGCTGCAGGTGTGCTCTATGGGTGCCCTGCAACATGTATAATAAAATGTAACACCCATTTTAACAGTGTTAGAGTGTCTGTGCGGAAATGGTCTAAATGTTTTGGCAGCATAAGAGGTTCAAGACAGAGACTATATTTTATTTAATAAAATTCCCTCCTTCCTTGCTGCCCTCTATGCCTGAACACCGTCTCTGAATGCATTCACTTTGTGCTCTCCCTCCCAACCTTCAGATCCCTCCTGAAAACCTGCCTCTTCTGTTAGGCTTACCCTAGCTCCTCATCCCCATGGACTCATCACTAGGGCTAAGAATTTGTCACAGTGGTGACAAACATCAAGTTTTTAGTGACTTTTGCCCCCCTCCATGACTTTTGAGATCTTCCCATGACTTCCGTGATTTTTCCCAAGTTTTTCAAGATTTCCCCTAAACTGAAGAGCAGAGGTGGCAAGAAGCTGGTGAGAAGAGCACGCTCAATGGTGCTAAGAAGATCCACAGTGTCTCCCCGGAGCTCCAAACCTCTCCCTGGCTGTGGAGACGTGGCGGCACGGCAAGAAGCCAGTGAGAATAGCACGCTGGGCGCCACCGGGTAAAGCCACGGCCTCTCCCTGGAGCTCCACCCCTCCTCAGTGTTGCTTCTTGTGGAGGGCGGAGCTTTGGGTGTGGTCAAGTGGCAGCACGGCATGGTGTGGCGGCGGGATCAGAAGCAGAGAACATTACCATTGTCAGAGCTTCAAGAGGTGCTAAGGAGACGGCAGCATTTTCTCTGCCTTTATCCCCTGTTTGGGCTTACAATCAGGGGCTTTCAAAGGGCTTTACAACACCTGGGTTTACAATCTAAGGGATGGGGGGTGTTTTCCTCCTCCTTCTAGCCTGTGCTGGAGGGTTACAATCTGTGCTGGGGGTGGGTTACAATCTAATTCCTGGGTTTACAATCTAAGGGGGGCGCGGGTTACAAAATACAGTATTGAATAAACATTTTTTAAATTTTACCCATGAGTTTTCTGTGACTTTTTCTCATTCCTGCCATGACTAACTCATGACTTTTTAAGAAAATTTCCATGACAAATTCGTAGCCCTACTCATCACTGATGCCTCCTCTCCATTGTTCCCATCTCCCTTGTCTCCCCCACCTTATTATTCCTTGATTGTAAGCCCCTTGGCATGAGGGTTAGTCTCTAATTAATGGTTTTATAGCACCAAGTACATTACTATCACTATATATAATAATAATAATTAATAATATAATTAAGAAATAAATAATGGAGTGATGTGTCAAGAAGATAATCCCTATAATCTGACAGCTCTTTTTATGCTTTTCTTGGCAAAAACTATGGCTTACAATAGTTTAGCTCCATTGTTTCTAACATTATACATTAAAGAATCAACACTCATGCAGTAGTATTTATTTAGCTGATTGTAGTAATTATTATAATTACTAATAATTGCTATTAGCTAATAATTAAGTCAACTAATACTATAGCAATTCCTCACTAATTTGTACTAATGCCTGTTAGAAATTGCGTGACTTCACCAAGGCCCTGCTTCAAAGCCTCTGAACTTAAAGGGAATCTTTTCATGGACATTAGTAGCCTCTGGATCAAATGGTTAATGAGCAAGTAAAGAAAACAATAAAACATTAAGGAATGTCTCAGTTCAAAGCATTCAGTGCTGATTTGTTTTGACAAGTGTGGTTTAACTGTAATAAAAATAATACATTGTACTTGCTATAGTGTATTTGATAAAAGTGACAGGCGATAATGCAGCCTCAGACTGATGTTCCATGTTGGTTTCGGCTCCGCCGCTCCAGGAAATAATGCGGAAGCCAAAACGTGTGGGGTTTGTTGGTTGTGAATGCCCCCTGTGTGGCTTTGCTGGTTATCATCCGGGAGATTGCAGACCGGATTTCGCCGGCTGGGGCTGGGGCTGGGGCTGGGGAGGGATGTTTGCACCCAACAAACCCCACACATGTTTTGGCTTCCGGATTATTCCCCGGACCCAAAACAAGCATGAAATGTCAGGTGAGAATGCGGCCTTAGTTAAATAAAATTTCATTGCTGCAGTTCTGCTATGAATGCTTTTTATTTTTTACTTAGTCTAATAACTTTTCCCCATGAGAATTATGTACTGTATTTGTCTATTGGCAATGAAAATTAGTACAGCACTTTTTCATTTTTTGCGGAAAACATTTTCATTTTAACAGGTGACTGGATACGACATAACCAGAACAATAATGAGCAGAGAAGAAACACACTTGGTAAGTTCAGAAATGCCACCCCAATATTTTGCTCAACATAGGGTGTTTTTAAATGAGACGCAACCCATGCATGGTCACCTATCAACCACCCACCCCATCACTCATGTGAAGGTGGTGTGAGTGGATGTGCAAAACAGTGTGTGGGAACAGGCGCCCACACATCCCTGGCCTGTTTGAACAGGCACGCCAGTGGACAGGTCCATGGCCCAGCTGCCTCCCCGTCCTGCCCCCAGCCCTACTGGGAACTCTTAAAGGGGTAATGGCTTCCTGGTCTGTGGTGGTAGGGAGTGTGCCCACGTGGCCGTGGTGGCCACCTAGGGAGCCGCTCATTAGAATCCCTCCCCACTCACCCCACGTGCTTGGGCGCTCCGCGGCTGTGTTAGACAGTGGCCACGGACACCCTCTCTAGCCTTGCTTGTTTAAAAACACCCATTATTGTAATGAAGAATCTCAAGAAAAACTTATGTTACGATAAAAGTAAAAATCAGCTGTTATCTATTCCATAGGTAATAGAAGACGGAAATCGAGCATTACCATTTCTGAAGATGAGTTTTCCAATAAACGACTAAAGGGCAACGATACTTCAGGTGGAGAGTTTTGTCTAGTTTAAAAATCTTTGTTTATGGTTAAAAAATTTTAATCCACTTACGCTGTGGGCACAAGCGGATTATCCCCCTTGGTATGGTTTTCACAGAAGATGTCAAAATACGTGGTTGCCCTGCATAAACATTTGTTTGTTAAGGGCGATCCTCAAGCTGTTTATAGAATCATAGAATGTTAGAGTTGGAAGGGGCCTGAGAGATCATCTAGTCCAACCCCCTTCTCGATGCAGGAAATCCATTGCTGTAGCAGAGGCTACAGCATCCCTGACAGACGGCCATCCGCCTGAAAACCTCCAGCAAAGGAGAGCCCACCACCGCCCTAGGCAGTGTCTGTTCCACTGTTGAACAGCTCTCACCATTAGGAAGTTCTTCCTAATGTTTAGTCGAAATCTGCTTCCTTTTAATTTGAGCCCATTGGTTCTAGTCTTGCGCTCAGGAGCAACAGAGAACAAGTCTGCTCCATCTTCTATGTGACAGCCCGTCAGATATTTGAAGCACCAGTACTAGCCCTTAGCATCAGTGCAAGTCCCATTCTCTTCAGTGAGATTTGTGTGGGCACTAAGGGATAGTGCCAAGGCTAAACCGCCTCAGTTTGCCAAATTTTCTGCCTTTTCCACTGGGTTACTTTAAGAAGCAATAGGCAATATATGTGCCGGGCCAAAATATCAGATAAAGAAATTTCCTTTTGCATTGGATACTATTAATAAGCAATTGTGTTTAAATCTTCATATATTTAAAACTTTTCTTTGCAAGTTTTATATCCAAGCTAATTGCTGCAGTTATACTGTTTTAATTCTATATGGCAAAGGGATACTTGCTTTGTTTCCAGTACCAATTTTTGGGGGGCTGTTCAAGGAAAACACTGGGTGTTAACATACACGATGCTGGCCCGGTTGGACCTGCCTGAGCCAGCATCATATCCCGTATGTTTGATCCCGGCCTGCCAGATGTGGGCCCAGTACAAACTCTGCCTGGGGTGGGACCAGGCTGCAAATTGTGGGCCCGGATCAAAGCAGACCCAGAGTCCACACCTGCCCAGCCAGG
This sequence comes from Sphenodon punctatus, assembly GCA_003113815.1. Taxonomy (NCBI): domain Eukaryota; kingdom Metazoa; phylum Chordata; class Lepidosauria; order Sphenodontia; family Sphenodontidae; genus Sphenodon; species Sphenodon punctatus. The sequence continues at coordinate 2,440,268 of QEPC01014905.1, read as the reverse complement.
CCAGAGCGGGCGAACAGGGCAGGAATGTTTGTTCCCGGCCCCAGCTCCTCTCAGTTTGAGGGGTTGCCATGGCTCCCAGCCATGACTGTCTGTAAAAGGCAGCGGGACGGGGTGATGGCAGCAGCACAGGGGTGTGGCTGGCCAGCCAGACATCGCTCCCCATCCCCCTCCCCGGTGGAAGCTGATCTGGCTGGGGGAAGCCCTCTCCTCCCCTGGGTGGGATGACGTCCAATCTGGACGTCTATTAACACCCAATGATACCACTTAAATACGGGAATATTTCAGAGGTGTTGTGGGTTCATAACATGGAAAACAACATTTCATTTTCATGCCAAACAAGCCACTGTATTTCTGTCTATACAGCTGTGTGTGACTGTATATCCATTATCCACTAGATGGAGCTACTTGCTTATTTTCAACCTATTTTTATTTTGTTATATTATTGTCATGAAAAAGGGAAATGGTACACTGAAGTTCTAAGTAGCCAGATAAATCATGATTCCGTAGCCAGATCAGCTATTACAAAGTGATAACAATGAGTGTGCTCTAGGAATGGTAGTTATGCTAGATTCCTGTAAGTTTGTAGAGAGTGAATTGACATGTACTGCGTAATACAGTAGAGGAACAAACAATAAGAGCAGGGATGGGGAATCTCAGGCCTAGGGGCTAGATGTGGCCTGCAGCTAGCTTTTATTTAGCCCCTTTCCAGCTCCTGGATCTGGCCCTGGATCTAGTTTTTACCAACAAGCACTGAAAGACTGAGCTCAGAGTAAGGGAGCAGAGAGAAGGGCATGCGCAGAAGGATAGGGGACAGATCCCTGGCACAGATTCACGATCTGCACTCTCAGCACATTCCTTAAGCACCCCCACCCCCAACTTCTGTGTGGTCCTCGGAGCTTGAACTAATGTTCAAAAGTGGCCCCTGGGAGAGAAAATCTTCCCCATGCCTGAATTCGAAGGATGTTATATCTTGTATAATAGCACGTATAGCACATATAGAAAGTTCAAGCTTGTGCAGTTTTCCCACCAAACAGGAAGCTGTTTACTGCCCCCATACCTGGAACCCCCTCCCTACCCTCCTCTGCAGACTGCTGCAACCAACCTGATTGTAACCAAGCCAAGCACATGCACCTGAGACTTTGCATCCGCTTGAATGTTTGTCTTCTCCCCATCTCTCCCACTGTCCCCTCTCCCTGTCTCCCTCTCCTTGTCTTTTAAATTGTAAGTCACAGGCAGGGACCACATCTATTTCTATGTTCTGTACAGCACCAGGTCACACTACTGACACTATATAAATGTTTATAATAATAATAATGGCTGTTTCCAGACAGGGTATTTTCAGAAATGATGCTACCACGCTTAGCCACACTTTAGCACACTTAACCCCACCCCAGGGTCACAATGACTGTCACTTCTGTTTGGCAGACGCCAGATATTCACCACGCTTTGCCGTGAAACATGGGGTGTTTTCAGACGTTACGGGGCCCATTGGCCCCGTACCGAAAACACCCTATCCATTCCCCGCCGGGATGACCCTGTCACGCCGTATCAGACGTGCCGGGGGGATCCCGGCGGGGAATCTGGGAGGGGGAGGGGCCGCGCGGCGCAACGTGCGGCCGCACGGCCCTGCCCCCTCCACACACCCCGCCGCCCGCCCTCTGGGGAGATGGGTGGGCGGCGGGGCCAATGAGGCTGCCACGTCGGGCCGGATTCACCACGGCCCGGGATCCCACCGGTGATCCCGGGCCGTGGCGCCCGACCAGATGTGACGCCGGGGTTCACCCCGGCGTGGAATTACATTCAACATGCGACAGCCTCCAGCCCCGCTGCTTCGGCCGCTCGCGTGGTGAATGTAATTCCACGCCGTGGTAACATCTGGGGGGGGGGAACATCCGTCCCCCCCAACAGATGTTCCAGAATCGCAGCCACCACCAGGAATTGACCGTGGTTGACTGTGATCTCGTAACATCTGAAATCACCCATGGTAGCAGTTACCACTGGTTGTGATCTCAAAAAATCACGGGGGACAGCCACCGGTGGTAAGCAGTTCCACAGTTCGGGGCAAGGTGTGGTAAGGCGCACCGTCATGTTTGTTTTGGGTACCGGCCTACCACGGAATGGGGTAGCAGCCGTTACGCTGGATTGGGTCTAAGCATGATAGCATCACTTCTGAAAATACCCAGACTTGGACTCAAAATATTTATTAGCCATTTCACTGAAATGTAATTAAAATGATCATATTATTGTGATTGTTTATTTTCCCACAAAAGGGTCATGACAGATGGCTGTTGGTGGGTGCCTCACCTTTTGCACAATATAGTGATAGGATGTTCAAAATATCTGGAAGTGGAAATTTTGTTAGGAGGTGATTTTAACACAAGGATTGGGAATATGCGCAATAGAATAGAAGAGGATGAATTAGATTCCATATGGGGTATCTCAACTCCTACTATGCTTGATAAGGTTACAAATCAAGCTGGATGGCATTTTATTAATTTTATGTCCGAGGCGAACTTTAGAATGCTTAATGTCAGATCAGGGTCAGATATTCCTGGTACCTATACTTATCTAACTGCCAGGGTGTGCAAGTACCGTTGATTATATTTTAGTTGAGATGCACAAATGGGTATTTTATAATAACTTTGAGACTCTTTTGAGGGCTGAAAGCGATCAACTTCCTTTAAGCCTAAAGATGACATTACCAGTTGTTATGAGTCACCCTTGCTAAATATTCCAGATAGCATTAAAGTAACCGGAGATTATTATGAAAGGAAGAAGTTGCAGTTAAATGTTTGGATGTTGCAATTAAATGTTTGTAATTGGATGCATTTCTCAGAGTTTAGGTGAGTTAAATAATCCTCTAGAATTTCTAAAATTGTATGAAAAATTGATTCAGAACTTTAAATTAGTTTTAACTAGAAAATATTCCTTATGAAAGATGGCTTCCTGGCATAAGCAAAAACTATTTTTTTATTATTATTTTTTTATATATAGTTCCAGCAGTGTACCTGGCATTGTACAATTAATAGTTATAGATAGGTCCTCACCCCAGAGGGGTTTACAATCTAATCTAAAAATTTAATGAGTTGTTTAAGAGAACTTAAGCTAAATAATCATCAGGTAATATATGGGCATGTCCAGAGTGCTAAAAAAGGATATAAACAACTGTTGAGTGTAAAGAAGAAAGAATATAAAGATAGGTGTTGGGGAAGATTTAAATCAAGCAGTTGAATCAAAGGATAACAGGCGATTTTGGGAGATTATCTAAAACAGATCTAAAACCTCACTTATTAAAATAGATTGTCATATAGATTCTGATGCATGTGTTAAGTATTACAGTGATAAAGTTTCTAGTAGGATTAAGGAGGGAAATGGACTTACGGTTCAGGTGGCTGAAAACAAAGATTCTTCTCACGGAACACAATTGAATAATTATTTTATTACTGATCAGCAACAAACTACTTATATACAGAAGCTAAAGTCTGGAAAATCTCCAGGCCTGAATTACCTACCTACTGAAATTTTTAAAGCATTTATTCAGTGGTGGATTCCAATTTTGAAGCAACTAATTAATAATGTAGTTCTTTATAATTGCTGTCCAAAGGTCTGGAAACAAAATATTATTGCCCCTGTTTTTAGGTTCTAAAATGGATCCAGGTTGTTAGTTTAATAAGTATCCCTGCAAAAATCCATGGGATTGTTGTTTCAACTCCAAGCCTGGAAGAAAGAAAGGGATATTTTAGAAGAAGAACAGGCTGGATTCCGTGAAGGGTATTCCTGCATGGATCATTGTTTTACTTTAAATTATTTGATTTCTAAATATACCAGTAAGAACATGTGTTGCTTTTATGGACCTTAATGGGAAATTTGACTCTACAGAAATAGAGATTTCAGGGGGGAAACATTTGAATCTTGAAGTAGACAATATATTGCTATGTTTGCTTATTGATTATTATACAGGGATTACAACTAGGGTAAGATGTGAGGTGGCTGGTGAGTTGACCAATTCTAGAGATGTTCGACAAGGGTGTTTGTTATTACCTTAGTTATTTAATCTTTTTATGAACTATTTAAAATCTGAACTTCTACGAAATCTTTCACCTACCTAAAATCTTAGTGGATAAGATGCCCTGTTTACTGTTTGCAGACAATGCAGCTTTGGTGTCTTATACTAAAGTTGAGTTACAGCACTTATTAGATTCTTTTAATAATTACTGTATTAACAATGTTAGAGATTAATATCAAGAAACAAAAAATTATGGAATTTGGAACTAAGAAGACTAGCAAGTGGTTTATTAATAAAGAGCCCAGGAAGTGGTTAATACTTTTCGATATCCAGGGATTACATTTTGTAAAAATATGGAGTGGGAAGCTGACACTAAAAATGCTACAGCTAAAGTTACGCAGATGTCAAATGGCATTCTATCATTCTACAATAAATTAGGTAGAAGAGCCTTGGTAGTAGCCTTACGGACGTATACATCTAAGATGGATTTATTTATTTATTTATTTATTTCTGTCCTTCCTGTAAGGCTCAGGGTGACTCACAATCCATAAAAAACAATAAAATTAAAACAATAAAAGCACACATCCCTCCCCTCAAACTTCCACCCTCCCTCACAGCCCTACCCAGAAAGCCACCCAAGCCCTATTTATCCCTGCTTGCCAAATGCTCTTCCAAATAAAAAAGTTTGGCACCGCCTCTAGAAGTTTCCCAGGCTCAGGCTCAAGTAAACCTCCTGGGGAAGGGAGTTCCATAAAATGGGGGCAATAACCTAGAACGCCTTCCCCTGCACCTCCCGACGGAGAAAGGTAACAGATGGAACACACAGGAGGGCGCCCCCAGCCAACAGTTGGGGGCCACAAAGCGACATGGTAGGATAGGCGGTCTTTCAGATATGTGCGACAGACTATTTAGTAGGGGCGGGAAACCGGTAAAATCCGGTATCCGATAATGCCGGTACCGGGCGTACCGGCATTATCGGATTCGACCCGGTAATCCGGTCCGGGGTACCGGATTCCGGGTACCGGATTTTTTACATTGCAGCCATTTAAAAATGGCTGCAATGTAAAAA
>QEPC01014905.1:2422692-2434510 GCA_003113815.1 Sphenodon punctatus | reverse complement strand
GCCCCATTGAACTCAATGAAATAAATCTGGTACCGGTATACCGGATTTAATCCGGGAATCCGGTTTTTGCAGAACCGGTAACCGGTAAATCCGGTAGCCGGTAATGGGCCCGGGGTCCCACCTCTACTATTTAGAGCTTTAAAGGTCAAAACCAGCAATGTGAATTGTGCCTGGAAAGCTATAGGCAGCTAGTGCAGACTTCAGAGCACCGGTGTGATTTGCTCCTGGTGACTTGTCCCCAAAAGGAGCTGAGACTCTGCATTCTGCACCAGCTGCAGCTTCCGAACAGTCATCAGGGGCAGCCCCACGTAGAGCGCATTGCAGTAATCTAACCTCAGGGTGATGAAACCATGGATGGCCAGTGGCCAAATCTGAATCACAAAGAAAAGGCTGCAGCCTCCCCACCAGGTAGAGTTAGTGGAAAGTGCTCTGTTTGCCACCGCCACCTGACAATCCAGGTGCAGCAAGAGATCCAAAAACACTCCAAGGCTGCAAACCTGATTAACCAGAGGGGATGGACCCCATCAATGACAGGTGGCCCAATCCTCTCCAAGTCACAGGACCAGCCAATCATCATCACTTCAGTCTGTAAAGATTCAGCTTCAATTGGCTCACTCTCATCCAGTCCCCAACAGCAGTCAGGCATTGGATAAGTATTGAGACTGGGACCAGAGTCAGATGAAAAAGAGAGGTAGAGCTGAGTGTCATCAGCATATTGATGACCCCTCATCCCAACCCTCCAAATGATTTTGACCAGCGGCCTCAGATACACATTGAACAAGAGGGGAGACAGACTGGAACCCTGCGGGACATGACACGGAAGTTCTCAAGGAGATGACAAGCAATCTCCCATCACCATCCGCTGGGCCCTCCCCAGCAGGAAAGAGCGGAACCTCTCAAGAGCGGTCCCGCTCACTCCCACCAGATCCCACAGTCATATCAACACCTCATGATCAACTGTTTAATAGGCCACAGAAAGATCTAACAAGATAAACAAGGTAGAATTCCCCTTGTCCTTCTCCAGGCGCAGGTCATTGACCAAAGCCACAAGTGCAGTCTCTGTGTCATACCCAGGACGAAAACCTGACTGAAACGTGTCCAGGAATCCAACAGCATTGAGATGTGCCTGGAGCTGTCGGGCAACCACCTGTTCAATAAACTTTTCTAAAAAGGGAAGGTTAGAGATAGGCTGATAGCTAGCTAGGACATCAGCATCCAGAGATGGTTTCTTAAACAGGTGCCGGACCACCACAGTTTTAAGGGTGTCCGACATCCCCTCCTGGAGGGAGGCGTTGGCAACCCCAGCCAACAACAGCCCCCCAACGTCTCCTGACTGGCTTTCACTAGCCAGGACGGGCAGGGATCAAATTCATAACTGGTTGCCCTCATCACCCCAAGCACCTCCCGCCACAGTGTTGGGTGATACCAATTGAAACAGATCTATGTAAACAGGACTAGGCTGAGCTTCCATAACCCCAAATTCTGGATCTGCAGTTGAAATGGTAGCACCCAAGTCGTGGTGAATATGAGTGATTTTGTCTGCAAAGTAATTAATAAAAATATCACAGCTGGGAACATATGACTCCATTTCCTGATGGAGACAGGCTGGGTCGACCAGGCTCCTCACAACCTGGAACAGCTCCACTGGACGGGACTTTGCAGATGCTATGATAGTGGAGAAGAAAGCTTTCTTCACCGCCATCACAGCAATGGCATACTCCTTCCAAAATGATCTATGCCACAATCGGTCAGCTTCAGCACAAGATGAATAGTGGCCCAGATGCCTTGTCCAGCCAGGTCTCCATAATATATATGAGGTTGGCAGCCTCATCCCAGATTAAATCTGATTGAGCCTACTTTATTATATAGTTCGGAACTTTGGGAATCAAATAAGAAAGCTGGCAAGTCTGTAGAAAAGGTTTTTTTAAATGTCTGAAGAAACTATTGGCTGTTCATAAAAGTACTCCTGGTGGTTTGTTGAGGGCAGAAATGGGTATCCTTAATGTTACAACTTTGGCTCAACTGAGGACAATTCATTTTTGGTTGAAAATTCAAACATATACCCCAGCTAGGCTTCCTAAAACGTGCCTTTTAGAAAGTTGGGATTCTTTAGATTCTTTTTTTAACTGTGTAGTGTAAGTAAAACAATCACTTTTTAGTCTTGGCCTTGGGGATAAGTGGGAAATAAGTGATAGATTACCTCTGTTCATGACTAAAGCGGAGATTGATTTACGTTTCAAGGATAATTGTATACAGCATGATATGAGTATAGTCAGATGGTCAAAGCACTCGCCTTTTTTAGATACGTTACAACTGATTTTAAATTGGAGCCCTTAAAGTTATTGGTAATAGGAATAGAGAATGAATTACAAAATATCATTTTAATCAGTTAGATACAGCAGTTTTAAGAGGTAGATGGGTGAAGGTCATTCGAGGTTATGTCTGTGTACTTGTAGCCTCAAGGCTGTTGAGGATCTTTTTTATGGATGTATCCTTTGTATGTGGATATTAGGAAATGATATCTCACACTGACTACTACAGTGACATTTTGTACACCTAGAGAAAAGACAGTTTGGCTTTAAGCAATTATTCACTTTCTGTTCTATATGCTTTAGGAACCTTTTTGGTAATACCACAAAGAATAAGAAATAAATTACAGAATGAATGAATATTTATACATTTTTATTCTGTACAATTCCAAAACACTTAATTTTAACTATTCATTATGCGTGATATTTTTGTATCTTTTGCAAATGTGTGATAATTTGGTATATTTTGCAAACTTGTAGCCCAGTTGCAAGGGCTGCAAGTTTGCAAGAGGCGTGGAGGCTGTTTAAAAGCACCCTTCTGGAAGCCCAGATTAAAAGCATCCCGCAAGTTAAAAAAGGAAGCAGGAAGACCATACGTCTTCCACTGTAGTTAAATGGGGAGGTGAAGGAGGCTATTAGAGCCCAAAAGGCATCCTTTAAGAAATGGAAGGCTAATCCCAATGAAAATAATACGAAAGAGCATAAACACTGGCGACGTAAATGTAAAGTGCTAATAAGGCATGCCAAGACAAAATTTTGAAGGGAGGCTTGCTAAAGAGGCAAAAACAAGCAACAAAAACTTTTTCAAATACATCAGAAGCAAGAAGCCTGCTATGGAGTCAGTTGGGCCATTAGATGACAAGGGAGTTGGGCGCTCAGGGAGGATAAGGACATTGCAGAGAAGCTGAATGAGTTCTTTGTGTCGGTCTTCATTGTGGAGGATTTTGGGGAGGTACCCACGCCGGATCCTTGCTTTGTGGGCGAGGAATTGGAAGAGCTGTTACAAATCAATGTGACGTTGGAGGATGTTCTAGGGCAAATTGACAAACTTGATCATGATTCTGAAACTGCTTACAAGGTAGTAAGTCTAATGAAAAGAATAATTTTAGAACTGAATTGTGTCTGTATATTTTCAGATGGAGACAAACCTAAAACAACATTAACTGATCAGCAGCTGATGACCCTTGCAAAGAACATGGGTAAAGACTGGAAAGAAATTGCCATTGAATGTCTTAAGTTACAAATGAAAGATATTGATCAGATTCAGGCAAAGGAAGAAGAAGTGAATATATATAAATTTAGGATCCTGAGTAAATGGAAGGAAGCTGAACAGAATAATGGAACTGCACAAAATTTGTACGACAGTCTGAAGGATCACGTATCCTATGAAGTGCTGCAAATACTGGAAGGTACATTATCAGCTTCTCTTTGTGAATGTGTTTCAGACATGCAGACACACATCCGCGAACTTTCTCTGTACCCCGCAATACATTTATATTAGATAGAAAATTTAAAAGTTCCTATCTCATAAAATTAAAGTTTTTTACATTCTGTTTTATACATGTGTTTTGGAACTATCTGAAGAAAAAGGTGAAGTATTTTTGAGTGAACTACAGCTGTTTGCTAAAAGCAGCCAGACATCATTATAAATCCAAGCAAATTCTGGTTTTATTATGGTTCATAGTGCAGAAATGCCTGTACCTTTATTCCTAAATATTTTGGTATGTTGAAGGAACAGTTTTACCCCAGCAAATTAAGGCCCTTGACCTGCAGCTACTTAGCTCTTTGCGTCTCAGTTATACTGTTAATTTTAACGTGCATGAAGTGCAGCACACATGACTAATTTCATGTATAGGCTAAGTTCACCCAGGGAGATGTTCTGAAGGGGAAAAAAATTAGATGTGGTTCAATGTATTCCATGATTGTCGATTGTTCTTTCTTAATTCTGTACAAAAACAAATTGGAGTCTACATTGAGAATTTTCTCTTCAGTAAAATGCTTATTTTGAATATATTGTATTGTAAGCTTTTATATTAATTTAATATTTTTTTTATCTAGAAGCCAATCAGTACATCTGTTTATTTCCCCAGGTTTTTTAGATCAGACATGAGTTCATCGAGAAACAGCTAAAAGGAAACTTCCAGGAACACTGAACTGCAATAATAAAGTTTTGATACTGTTGAAATGGGATTTTACTGCTCTTGAGAACTCTGGAGGCCAGTTATGATAAAATATAATTTTGGGAGGGAAAAATTTGAATGGAATTTTGCACTGGTGTAAAATGATAAACGTTTAATGTTATCAGGAGTAAGCCATCAAATACTTTGCTACCATCATATTAAGAATATAGGACCTTAGCCCAACATAGAAGAAAGAAACTCAGCTGGACCTGGTGCCTCCTTCAAGCTGGTTCTGCAAAGTACTGGACACTACTTGTAAATAGCTGAATAATTTTAGTTCCCCTCTAAATCAGGTCAGCAACTCTTCACTCTTACCAAAGCATTTTATCCAGTTCCAAGAGCTTTCCACAGAGATTAGGAATTGGAGTTGGAGATCTCATTAGAGCAACTTTCATCATCTCCTGTAAAACAAGAGCTGCAAAACAAACACTCCTCTGCACATGGTTTTAGAAACTCAGGATGGATTGGATAAACCCTATAGCAGAGGTTCCCAAACCATGGATCAGGACCTTGAATGAGGCCATGCCATTTGCAGATGGGTCATGACCCCAGCTAGTTGATATGCTTTTCACATCTTTGTTTCTGATTGGTGTCATGGGATTATATTTAAATCTCAGTGTGGTCACAAATTTGGGGAACCACACCCCTGCAAGCTAATGTATTTGCATGAATTGGTTTTTAAAATTTGTTTTAAAGCATCACTTCATTGTTAAGTTGGAATTTTGTTTACTCAAAAGACGAAACAGTAGTTTCAAAGTAGCAGAGACCTCCAACTGAAGGCAGCTTTGACTTTCCTCAGGGAAGGCTATTCACAAGTTGGCTCTCTTGGGTCTCACATTTCTTAAGATGTAAATGTGTATACTGTACAGATTTCTGTTATATTACAGTCAGTTCAGAATTAAATGTATTCTTAGATTAATTTTTTAGCTGTTTCAGGGAGTGTAAAATAGAAATAAGAAATCTTAACGGCTAAAAGGTGGATAGATTACTTTTAACATGCTGTTATCTGTTCAAAAGAACTGCTTTCTTGCAGGCAAGATTATTGTTGTGTTTTTAGGACTCCTGTGGATGTCTCCATTCTTTTCATTTTTAAATGTTTACTGTTTATGGAAGGGAAAGTGTTTTTTAAAGAAATCAGAATAAAAAATCTTGGAAATACTTAAATCTATTTTTGTTTTATCTTTGGTTTTTCATTTTTTCCTTCTGGTATATAATTTAAATGATGGCACATGTGAATTTCCTATCGTTTTAGTGTTAATTTTTTCCATCTTCTACCAGTCAGTGGGGAGCTGTGTGGAGGAACCAGGAAACTATGAGTGTCATTCTTCAGAAATCAAGAGTCAGACTTCAATAAAAGCCAAAACAGTTTATTTAAGTCAGCTTAAGTTGCCACCTTTTTTCAGGGAGAGCGGGACTACTGGCCTCCAAAATCCCCGGCAAATGTAACAACCTACAAATAGCACTCTTAAAGGTATCCATACACCATGTACTGTCGGTTGATCCTCTGGAACCTGTTTGAAGCCAAAGGGATGACTGGAGCTTGAAACTCAGCTCTGCACCTGTTGGATTTGGGGGTGTTGGGAGAAGCCATGTTCTTACACAATGGAGAGAAACGTCCATGAGGAGAGCCTGTCCGAGATTCTCACCCCTTTAGTCCTTCCCATTAGTATTGCTGTGGTCAGGGTAACTGAGCCTGTAGCTATGTTCTTCATCAGTACTGAATCTTAGTTTCTTGATTCTGGGACCTCCTGTTAACCAGGAAGTCAACATCTGTCTTACTTTAGTTTCTCTTCATGCTTCTTTGAGTGTTTTCAGACAAGATGCTACCCCGCATGGATACCCAGGAGCCATGGAGCTGCTCACCCGCCTGAAGGCGGAGCAGACAGGTGCATGCTGCCATGAGCCTCGGAGCACCTGCTGGTGGCCACTCACAGAACACTGCAGGGGAATCTGGAGTGCTTCATGCGGGGCAAGCCAAATAGATCCATGGCAGTGGGCGGCCACGGAGCCCCTACCCATATGAACAGTGGTAGCCAGCCATGCCAGCAGACAGGTCTGCTGCTCATAGGCACTGTGGGTGGGGGGGGAGCAGCCTTTGCAAGTCACAAGAACTGGCTGGAAGCGATTGCTGGGGAGCCTGGGTTCCCCAGCAATCGCTTCCAGGACATGTCACTTGCAAAGGCCAGCCTGGTGCGCTTCCCCCTCCGCCATGGTCCATGGCAGGGGGAACGTGTGGCAGCTGCCTCTGTGGCCCTGGTATGTGCACTGCTGGACAGGGTTGTACTCCCATGGGGAAGGGTTAATTTGAACAAATATTCATGTGAGGATGCAATGCCTTATCTACAGCCTTTTAAGAATGTTTTGGATTTTGTATTTTCTTAGGTTATGCTGCAGTGTCTCCCCAATTTGCTTTGCAATTTGCTTTCTGCCAATGTGATCATGAACAATAAACATCCATAACTCTGCGCCTCCACATATAAGAGGACTCATAAGCAAATGCACTTCAGGAAATTTTGATGGAAATGTTTCAGCTACTGGTACTAAAAGCACAAAGGCTATATGTAATTCTCTGCAATGTGTTAAATTACTGATCATTATCCATGCTTTTTCCTGTGATTGAATGAACCCATTGCATTTATAACTTGGTGTGGAATTATTCCCTCACTTAGCTCTCATAATATTGGTCTGTGTGAATATGACTTGGATAGAATGAGCATTGTGAATCCCAACACAGAGCACTCCGTTATGTGTTTTATGGGTGCATATTCATACTTTCTTTTCTGAGGTCACTGTCTTGCTTTCTTTATTGATGAAGCATTATTTATATAGCACTTTCAGTGTTTGAAGTGCTTTACAATCCTTATCTAGTTCACTCTCACAACAACCCTGGGAGGTAGGTCATGATTATTCCCATTTCATAGCTGAGAAACTGAGGCTGAAAAATAGTGACATGCCAAAGGCTATCCAGAGAGTTCATAGCCAAGACAGGATTTGAATCTCAGTCTCCCACGTCAAAGTCCAACATTTGACCTTAAAGCACTAAACAGCTTAGGACCCATGTATCTGAAAGACCACCTTTCCTACCAGGCTCTGTCGTGACTTGGCCAGAGCTGCCCTCCTGTGGATCCCTTCGTTACTCTTGTTCGATCGGTGGGGGCGCACAGGAGGGTGTTCTCGGTTACTGCCCCGATGTTGTGGAACTCCCCCCCGCCCCCCCGAGGTCCCTCTGAGTCTGGGCCCGAGCATCTTTTGGAGGCGGTGTAAAAGCATTTGGCAGGCGGGGATAGGGAGAGATATTCGGTGGGAGGTTGCTGAATGGTTGTAGTGGGTTGGTTTTGGGGGAGGAATTGTATTTTAAATGTTTTAAAAATGTATTATGTTTTTTGTAAGTCGCCCTGAGCCTTCAGGGAAGGGTGGGGTATAAATGTTAATAAATAAATAAAATAAATACACGTTATCCACAAGACAAATGCAGCTCTCAAAAATTGCTAACCCTCCAGGTTTAAAGGTACATTGCTATGTACAGAATTAAAAAATGGATCTACAGCATTGTGTCAACTGAGTACTTTGAAGCTCAGCACCAAAAGCCATAATTCTTCAGTAACTTTAGTGGACTCCATGTGGGTCCTGAATCCTTGCCACATGCAATTCATTGCAAGATCATAGCCCCAATTAAGAATGTACTTGAAGTACCTAAACCATAATTACATGAAGTGAATAAGCAAATATGAGGCCATTGTGCTTCTTGACATTTTAATAAGGCTGACTAGGCCTCAGAAAATTATGGGTCCATTAGAAATTGATGGGGAAATCAGTTTCAAACTTGCTTAAAAGTTACTTTGCGTTAAAAAATTAGCTCGCTTTTTAAAAACAACTATTAACTGTTGACAATCCTAATCTGTCTCTGAAGTTTAACCTCATATTACAAGCTGTACCGAGATGTTAACAAATGAGACGGTAGCCCACACCAGGTGGGTGTCCATTTGCCCAATGTCTAGCTGTTCGCCGCCACCACCCACTGGACACACAGCCCGCACTCAGAGTGGGGTCATGGAGCGTGCAGAGCCCATCCATGTGTGCGAATGTGGGCTAATTTCTGGGATGTGCACCCTGGTGTCTGTATCCTATCAATTAGATTGTGTGCAGCCTTGCACACATACAGGCCCGCCAGCACCATGGAGTCAAGGAGAGCATTCCGAGGAGCGACCACTTCGTGCCGCTCTCACTGGTGTACACATAATATTCACTTTAAAAGTCTAGTGCACGACAAATTCAATATGCATTGTCTCAGTTTGTTCTGCTTCGTAACACGTGCCAGCGCTCTCTGATTCACAGCTGTTGCCTTCTCCTGAGTGACTTCCACAGCCTTTACATGACTGACCATGGCTCAGAATGACAGCCAGGCAACTACCAGCACCACTACCTCCAGTGTTCCATTGCAGGCACTCTTCGCCTACTGATCCGCCTGCAGGAGGAATATTCCCTGGAAGAGACCAAGGCCTTCATCACTCTATGGAGGGGAGCAGAAGGTCCAATACCAACCGATCAAGTGCTACAGGAATGAGGCGGTGTTCCAAGAACTCTCAACACGAATGGTACTCCACGGATTTAGCAGGGACATGAACCAGTGCTGGCAGCAGGCCAAGGACTTGTGCAGGGCCTACATAGAGATCCGCAGCAACAACTTTGCCTCTGGCCACTAGCAACAAACATTGCCATACTATGATCTCGGCCAGTTCTTGTACGTGGATGGAGCCATTGTGGCATCCCACCTTTATGGCTGCGCATTTGCCAGGGGGCTGCTCCAACCGCCCCTGCTCCAACCACTCCTGCTTCCTCTACAGAAGCCGTGACCACTGGCGGAGGTCCCTCCATGCCCATCCCAGAGCCAGCAAGAGTTGATGAGGACACAAGCATCATGACTCTCCTGATGTGTCCCTTGAGCTCACGAGCCAGTCTCTGTTAAGCAGCCACTGGAGGTGCTAATCGATGATGCCACGTTTATAGAACAGGTGGAGGAGAACAGTAAATTATGTTGTGAGGATTAATAGTTGTCTTAATTAGTTCTATGTGAAGCACTCTGAGTACCATGGCAGGGGGGCTCTATATAAAATTATTATATTATTATTTATTATTAATGAACCTGGCAGCACGTTTACCCAGCTGCATGGTAAAGGCTTTCATTTATTGCTATCTAATATTGTGTTGTTGTTTTCTTTCCTGTGTACACAGGTGGCCAGGAGAGCGCTGGGGAACAGCAGGATACTCCCTGGGACACAGCGGGTGATTTCAGACGTTACGATATCACAGTGAACCAATGTCAATTCCGCGTGGTGGCTGTGATCGCGTAACGTCTGTTGGGGGAAATGGATGTTTCCCCCCAGATGTTACCACGGCTTGGGATTGCATTCGACATGTGAGCGGCCGAAGCGGCAGGACCGGAGGCCGCCGCGTGTCGAATGCAATCCCATGCCGGGGTGAACCCCGGCGTCTCGTCTGGTCGGGCGCCACGGCCCGGGATCACCGGCGGGACCCCGGGCCGTGGCAAATCCGGCCCGACGCGGCGGCTGCATTGGTCCCGCCGCCCGCCCGTCTCCCCAGAGGGCGGGCAGCGGGGAGCGTGGGGGGGGCGGGGCCGTGCGGCCGCACGTTGTGCCACGCGGCCCCGCCCTCTCCCCAATTCCCCGCTGGGATCCCCCCGGCACGTCTGTTGCGGCGTGATGGGGTGATCCCGGCGGGGAAGGAATTCGGTGATTTTGGTACGGGGCCAATGGGCCCCGTAACGTCTGAAATCACCCAGTATCACCAGACCTCAACGGTATGTGTAGAAGCAAGTGGAAAATAGTACTGAGATGAGAGCAACTGTTCGCTTCCTATTGGAAAATACCTTTTAGGAGCGCTTGCGAACATTTGTTGGTATTTTCCCATAAGTCAGCAATTCTACACTTTGGCCATTGCGAGATCAGTGCCGGCAATTTTCCGTCATTTCCATCACCATGGCAGGCGGTGGAGGAAGGGGTGAAAGCGCTAATGGTGGTGCTTGATTTCTGTATGGTCTTCACTCCTCTACTTACTTACTTACCTATTTATTTATTTACGGCTAAAGCCAAATAATACATAATGGCTTCTACAAAAAGCCAAAAAATATACAAACATATACAACCCTGAAACCTCTTTTTTGCTGCCTGCGTATAGGCGTTTAGACACATTCTATACTGCAACAGAGACCGAGACCTGGCTGGACAATGAGACTGGGCTGGTTTTGGCTGACCTTGTTCCGGCCAGGTACTCTGTGCAGCACCAATCCAGGCCCGGGGGGTGGGGGGCAGTGTAGACATTCTTTTCAGGGACACACTGCCGGTCAAGAGGTTTCCAGTGCAGCCCATGCCTGGTGCCAAGTTCCACCTTGTGTTTGATTTGGTCAAGGACAAATTGGGGGTGCTGCTGGTATACCATGCACCCTACTGTACAGCAGCCTCCCTACCTGCTCTAGCTGAACTGGTGTAGGGGGTTGTTTTGAGATCCCCCAGACTTATTGTTTTGGGGGACTTCAACGTCCATGCCGACACCATTCTTTATGGGACGGAGCAGGAGTTCTTGGCCTCCATGGCAACCATGGGCCTGTCCCAGGTTGTATATGGCCCGACACATGAGAGGGGGCGTACTCTGGACTTGGTATTTTGCACTGGCCTCTAGGCCCTGGGGTCCTATGATTGGGGGTTTAGATATTTCACCCTTGTCATGGTCGGACCATTACCTCCTGAAGGCGTGCGTCCTCGTGTGCTTTTGCCCCCAGGGTGCAGGACCTATTAGATTGGTCCACCCCTGGAAACTTATGGAACCATCCAATTTCCAAAATGCTCGGGGGAATTTACCTTCTGACCTTGGCGGCCACACAATCAATGACCTCGTTGCTTTATGGAATACCCTTTTGGTGGAGGCCATTAATAAGGTGGCTCCCAAGTGTCTACTTCCTGCTCTGCGGCAGTGTAGGTCCCCATGGCTTATGGAGGACCTGGCATGGTTGAAGCGTGAGGGTAGGTGGTTAGAGCGTCAGTGGTGTCAAACTCGAACTGAAGATGGCTGACTGTGGCATAGAGCGTATTTAAAGGCAGCCACGTGGGCTGACCTGTCCCCTCCCCCCCCACCCGGAAGTAGCTGGGGGCATAAAGCCCCAGGGACAGTGGCTGAGCCGCAGGAGCCTGCTGGGGGTTTATTCTACTCTTAACTGCCTCGCTGCTGGTGCGGGGGGCTCTTGGGCTCTGCCGCCGGCAGGGGGGTGCTCCGCTGTTGCTCCTGCTGCCGCTGCTGCTGACACCATCCCCGCCG
>QEPC01014905.1:2390000-2408626 GCA_003113815.1 Sphenodon punctatus | reverse complement strand
AAGTAAAATAAAATGCATGTCACTCAAGATTGCAGTATAGATAATATCAATAAAGTAGTCACAATCTCACAAAAATACCTCCCGTCCTCAACCTGAAAAGCCCAAACATTTTCAACGAGATGATCTCTCACTGAAACGTTCCAACACTAACAGAGGTCAACTCCTTCAATGAACAAGCAGTACATGGGCAAGACAACCTGGATTCTGGCTGCCCCTTATTTCCCAGCTGGGTTGGCCCATGGGCTTCACATTACCCCGTACCAACCTGGGGTTAAGATCTTGCCCATGAGCACTATCCCCTATTTAGGGAATAAATAGCCCTGTTATTGAAAATAATTAACTGGGCGTAATTATAGTAGCTTGTCGGGTGTGCATAACAACCAGGCCTAGCCCTGCAACAGCCCTGGTCGTATCCGAGTCCATTTATGGAAATGAAAACAAAAGATTTAAATAAAGAAAACAAAAAATGAAAACGGACATGGGTCCCTGGTGCACACCTCTAGTTCACAGCAGTAACACAAAGGTTGAATGATAGAGTTGGTTAGTTACTACAGGTTTGTATAGTGGCTTGAAAATGTCTCTGTTGAGTCTATTATTTTTGGTATCTAATAAAGTGATGAATTTTAGTTCCCAGGCCTGTCTTTTGAAGGTCTAAGGATGAGGACTGGGAGATCCGAGCTGGAGTGGCTGTTCTGGGAGGAGTGACTGGTCACTGTAGAGTCCTTATTTGTACCGAGGGGTACATTCAGTTTAAATTGCGGATTCAGATCCATTGCAGATCTGTATCTGCAATTTGCAGATTTAAGTACAGATTTGTATTACAAATCCATACTTAAATCAATAAAATAATTTAAAATAATTTAAAAAAACCCCATTGTGCATGTGCAAAATGGCCACCAGACCATTCAGTGCCTGTGCGCCCTTTTCTAAAATGGTGGTGGCAGCATTGCTGCCATTGTGGGAAAGGGCAGCCGGTCCTTGCATGCGCAAAATGGGCACTGCCTATGTGAAGACTGACAGCCCTTTTCCAAAATGGCGGTGACACTGCTACTACGATTTTGGAAAAGGGTGTGCATGTACAGAACATTCTGGTGACCACTGCGCAAGCACAGTAGGTTTTTTTTTAAAATTTTTTTTAAATTCCATACATTTCAAACCAGACTGCAACAGGCATGTTGCTACTGTTGTGGTTCGGTACAGATTAATCAGTAACAGCCCAATTACGAGAGTTACAAATCCGAACTGTCCACACTTAATTTCTATTTGAGTTCATTCATTGGTGTAACGGTTGCTGGGTTTCACCAACATAGTCTGGTGTAGCCATATGAGAGGCCTACTATGCCTTGGGTAACCTTACCTCACTCTGGGCAGCCTTACACATGATACAGTGCTTTGTGTGACCTGAGGCCATCAGATATGCACTGTGTCCTTGGAAAAAGGCTGAGGACACAGTGGTTGGGCTGGAGGAGGGAGGTGGGCCAGGGCTGGGCACCCACTCATGTGGCCAGCCCCTCGGCTGCCCTGCACTGTGGCGGGAGGTCTGGTAGCGGCCTACCCACCCAGCTTCCCCATAGGGGGACGACTGCTTCCTCTGCTCCCTGTGCTGGCCCCACAATGTGGCAGCTGCATTTCCCTGCCACAGGACTGTGTGGATGCACCCATGGTTTCCATGAGGGCATTCCATGCACTGAATGAAATATGCTGTTTGGGGATTTTTAGGTGTAGTTCCTTTGTATTTTGAATGGTTTTCCATGGGGGGCTTTGTGTTCTGGCAGGTTGTTGTTCTTGTTGAGTTTGGGCTTGTCCTGGGTGGCAGGGAATTTGCTCCACACTCTCTCTAGATAGATATGTCTTGGCAGGTTTGTTCTATTCATAAGAGATTAAACATCTGATAATTTGTTTTCCTTTTTGCCCTCTCGAGAGCTAGTAATACTGTTGACATTTCTAATTAACCCCAAAATCATGGTATTGATTTCATCAGCCACAAACTAACCAAAGGCTTCAAGCACAGGGTCGAAAGGAGTCAAAACAATATTGGTTTAGAAGGATACTTTTCTCTAAATATTTAAGCAGGATAGGGCCAGGACTGGCCCTGCCCATAGCTGCTTTATGCCAGCACTGCAGTACGTAACAGCTGGTTAGGCTAGAACTGGTTTCCTGAGGATTCCCTCTGCAGAAGGAAATGCTTATGACAGATGAGGTATAACCACTGTAATGGCTCACATGCCTCTTCCTGGACTTCGCATCAGGGCTGGCCTTAAGCAGAGCCAGTAGGGGCCCAGGCCCCATGGTCAGAGGGGTCCCCGCAGTGAGGCCAGTTCTGGTAGCCTCAGGTCCAGCGCGCCTGAGGTCCCAGGATGAGGTATTTCTGTGGTGCCCTCTCCCATCCCATGAGACTCTCATCCCTCAGGGTGGCTGCTTCCTGTAGGGCCTTGCCTCCCTCACCTCACCTATTGGGTGTGGGGAAGCGCCATACTGCTGATTGTCAAAGGGGTGTGGTTGAGGGTAGGGCCATGAGGGCCCCACATTTTATTTTTGCCCTTGGTCCCACAAATTCTGAGGCCAACCCTGCTTGCCATGAAGGACATGTCTAGTGTAGTCTTTTTAGATCATCTTTGATGCCTTTTGTCCTAGTGCACAAACTATGTGCAGTATGAATTGTTTTATTCTAGCTAGAAGTACTGGGTAAAAGGTCTCGGTGCATCTGGAAGATCATGATGAATCAGACAGAACGGGTACAGTTGGGTGTTTTCCAACTGCTTTATGGCATACGTTCTTGTAATATCAGAAATCATATAAAACCTTACTGGCGCGTTTGTTCAGTAAGTAGTGTAGATTTCCTTTGAGGATGAGGACAGAGAGATCAGAGATCGAGTGGCTGTTCTGGGAGGAGTGACTGGCCACGGTAGAGTCCTTATTTGTACTGGGGTGTACATTCAGTTTAAAATGCTGATTCGGATCCGTTGCAGATCTGTATCTGCTTCGGTTCCACCGTTCTTTGCAAAGAACTACTTCTCTATCTTGATCTAAGAACTATCTTCTTTTGTACTTAATATTTTAAGTCTGTTTCGTAACTCTGATACTTTATTTTAATGTTCTTTTACTTCTTATTAAGTAAAACAAAGTAACTAAGTTTTGAGTCTTTGGCCCTTTTCACATAGGTGCGTTCACCTGGGTGCGTTCCCAGGGACCCCCACCCAACTCCACACATGGAGCATCGGGCATAGGCTCTGTGCATGGGTGATGGGTGGAGCGCGGGATCACGCATGCACCCCCATCCACCGCCTGCAGTGTTCCCACCCATTCCCCCCACCCCCACCGTGGCGTTCACATGAGCGCACCCCCCCACCTGCACATGTGTGTGAGGGGGTGCACCTGTGTGAAAAGGGCCTCAGACTTTATTGCAATTTGGTAAGAAAAAGGTTTCTCTCCCAGTAGGGCTGTTGGGTACAAGAGAACCAAAGTAATAAGATCCTGATATTTGGTCCCAAACTTCCCCAGGACCAAAATTCAGTTTACACTAGGCAAAAGGGAGCTCTGCACAGGGAAACCTGCTCTTTAGCAATTCCCAGTTGCTAAAATGATATAAGTTAGAGCAGGCCCGGGGCCATTTTATTTTACTTCAGGAACCAGACACAGTGCAGATTATTGTGACCATAATGTCTCTCTTTTGCATATTTTTGAAATCTTAAAGTCCATGGTGGAGTATAAAGTTCCATATCATGAGAAAAGCACCAACCCCACAATGTTCCTTTATTCCTGAGGAAGAAACAAAGAGATCAGAACTCAGAGTATGTGGAGTTGGACCTAGGTCAGATGTGATGAAGGCAGAGACAGGAATCTTTCATATTGTGGACATCTTGCTGTCCCACGCTGACTTAATGAAAATACATTTCCACTAGAGTCTGTCACGTTGCATCGACAGATGCGGACATGACGGGGTAGGTCCCGGGTTGCCAAGACGCCCGGGAGACATACAAAATGCCACGCCAACTGACAGGACTGGGGGCGCGGCAAGCCCAGCCCGACCCGCACAATCATCCCCCACAGCAGCTTCAGAGACAGCCCCGCCCCGACGCAGCACAAGGCTGGTTGGGCGACGCACAATGTAGGAGGCGGGGCCTCAGCCCCGCCCAGACCAAGGACATGGCCGAAGCAACTATAAAGTTCCGGCGGGGCGGCAAAACCCCGCCGGTAATTGTGAAACTGGCCCCTTTGTTGTTGTGCAGCGTGCTTGTCCTTGATAACTTTGCGTGATTGCCATTGATAGCCATGTGTGATTGCCGTGTCCTGGATTGTACCCTGTGGTATTCGTGTTTTATAACCTCCTCCAACCTCTATCGTATTGTGTTTGCAGTTGCATCCCCGCCTTCCTTTCCTATAATCGTCATTGCCCTTCCCCGTTCCTCTCCCTGAAGTGCCTCCCTGTTTGTGAGCCCTTTCCTCCCCTACACCTATTCCCGCCTCCCCCCCCCGCTCGTCTCCTTTTACTCCACCCCTGGAATCCTTGACCCTGAGCGCTCCCCCACTTCTCCATTCATGGTGACCTGGGACCTGTGGAGCATGTGGGTATCCTTGTTTATGTTTGTACGTTCCTCCTTACTCCCGCTGGCCATTGGCTTCCTCTCCATCTCTGTGATGAGTCGGGTTGCCCCCTAGTTTAGAGGAAAAGCCCACATAAGACAATAAGAACATAAGAAGTGCCATACTGGTTCAGACCAACGGTCCTGTCCATCGAGCCCAGCATCCTGTCTCCAAGTGGCCAGTCATGGGGGCCTGGGAGAAGCACCATGCTATCCATTCCCTGTGGGTCATCCCCAGGCTCCTGACAGTAAAGGGTTTTGTTCCCCAATCCTATCTGGCTAATAGCTGCTAATGGAACTATCTTCCAGAAACTTGTCCAAACCTCTTTTAAACTCAGCTATACTGCTGGCCTTGACCACCTCCCCGGCAGTAAATTCCACAACCTAATTGTACACACTGAGTGAAAAAATACTTTATTTTGTCTGTTTTTACTCTGCCACCTGTGAGTTTCATGGAGTGTCACCTAGTTTTAGTACTAGTTGAGAGGGTAAATAACCGTTCCGTTTACAAGTTCCACCCCACTCATGATTTTATAGACCTCTATCATATCTCCTCTCAGCCGTCTCTTTTCCAAGTTGAAGAGTTCCAACCTATCAAGCCTCTCCTCATACGGGTGCTGTTCCATACCCTGGATCATTTTTGTTGCCCTTCTCTGTCCCTTTTCTAGTTCCGCTATGTCTTTTTTGAGATGGGGCGACCCGAACTGAACACAATATTCAAGGTGCGGTCGCACCATTGATTTGTATAGAGGCATTATTACCTCCTCAGTTTTATTCTCTATACCCTTCCGAATAATTTCTGAGGGAATTACTCGAAACCACGGTTGAAACCAGGGATTGAGAAGCCTTCCGGGGTCTCGCCCCCTCCTCTTGTCCTTTCCCTATCCATGTCCCATCCTATACCCCTCCTCCCGTAACAGAGTCCTGCTGATAGGACTCTCCCATTCACTGATCCCCATGGAATACTCCCTCACCAAGGCCAGCCTTAAGATTTGCAGGATCCAGGGAGAAGATAAAATGCGGGGGGGGGGCCCTCCTCCTTGTGGACCACCTCAGCGGTGCCCTGAAAATGGTCATGTTTGGGTCCCTACTGAGAGGGAGAGGTGCCCCCACAACCTGTCCTGGTGAAAATAGAGGCCACTGCGGGGTCCTCAGAAAGAGCAGAACCTGGGGTGGCTGCCCCACGTCACCCTGTGGTAGGACCGGTCACCCTTCAAGGAGATAATTCCACAGCCGGGAAGCTCTTTTAACTCTCCCGATGATTCTCCATAGGATTGCCAGAGTGAAGGAGCCAATCTGATTTCCATGTGGCATGCCCTAGTCACTCCAACTTCACACAGGGTTCTCCTTCACTTATTTTCCAGTACTACTAGTGACGTATTAGAAGCAAGGACACACCACAAATATGCTACATGTGCGATTTCTAATCAATTAGTGTCATTTCTAAATTTGGTTTTATTTCATCAACAAGGAGAAAGAAAAACAAAAGATAAATATTTTAAATATAAATTTATTGGAGAATAAATATTGTAATAAATAAGTCAGGAATATTATAAAGTAGAATTTATATAATACTTTATAAACAACTTGCAGTTGTATAAATAACAATAATAATAATAATTTAAAAATAAATAACATTTGAGTGTTTGGTATTTCAAGAACATTGTGGAACAATATAGCTTATAAAAATAGAGAATTATCATTTTAGCTTAAAAAAAATACCAGTAATTCATTTGCTGAAGAAAGTTGGATCACAAAAAATTGTATAAAATTACTGCATTTAAGCCCTGAAATTTTTTAAATATTAAAAATAAATATTAAAATAAAATAAATAATAGAAATAAATAATATTTTAAAAGAGATTCTACAGGTACTAATTTGGAAAGCCCCTTTGTATGTAGTTTTCATTAGAAGTTCTGCGCACAGAGGTTTTGTAAATAGAACCTAGGCCATAATCCTCAAACCCTTACTCCAGAGTGGTTTGAGGATTACAGCCCAAGGGTATTTTCCCACCTCAGACTTAAAATAACTGTGGTAGTATGCTTAACAGAAATTGCTTTCAGGTTTGGGAGGTTAAGATGAGTTTTCTAGAGAATTGAGGTAGTTCAACATTCTGTCGATGGTCACAGTGCGAATCTGGAAAGCTTGAAGGATGCTACATAGTCTCAGATTAACTTTAACAGCAATTGACCTTGTGTTTGAGGATGGTTGCTTCACATTCTCACTTCTGATTTTCAAAGCCTAAAAAGAAAAACAATGGACAAAAGGTCAAGATAGGTGACCATGTTTAGATGAAAATACACAACTGTCTTTGAATTAGCAAAACTTTTTAGTTTCAATGTGTTCATTTACACCATCTGTAACTCTGTGTTTCAGTAATTGTGACATAGGGTGATTTCACACGTGAAACCACCACCGTCGATCCCGGAATCAGGCCGGCTGTCCTTTAGAGGTGCTGACCTGATTCCTACAGGGGATTGGGGAGGGGGAGGGGCTGCAGGAGGCGGCCACTGCGCCCAATCCTGCATCGGGGTCTGGGCCACGGTCTGGAATCAGCGGAGGTAACAGACATTACTTTCCGCCGATTCCAGCCCATGGTCCATCTAACCACGGTTCTCGACCTCCGGGCGGACAGAGGAACAGATGTAATACAGTTCTTATTAATAAATTCTAATCATTGATAGCAATCCCATTCCTCTATTTCATTAGCTGTGGTGGCCGCGGAACGCACTCCAGACGTTATGGTACCGTGGCCACCACAGGGTGTTCACTGTAGTTGATCGTGGTATTGTAACGTCTAAAAATACCCATAATCATATATATAGGAACCTATTTAGTAACCGGTAGTACTTAATTCCCATCGATGTAAATTGGTCCTCCTTCTTCCTTGGAATGGATCCTTAAAGGCTAATTGTGGAGTTGGGGTTTACAATTAATGCAGCCAATTTATAAAAACTAGAAAATACAATATATCTTGTAATTCCATTAATGAAAGAAAGCTAATGAAATAGAGGAATGGGATTGCTATCAATGATTAGAATTTATTAATAAGAACTATTACATCTGTTCCTTGTGTTCTTCATACAATTGTAAATGTTTTCTATATTTTAGTTTCTCAAATAAATCACATTCTTGATATCTGCCATAAAACATGCCTGTTAAAGCTTTACTCCAATTGGGGAAAATTAAGTGGTAGGATGGGATATTAGTTCACAAATATAAAAACAAAACAAAACCACAAAATCCCATATTGTATGCTACATCATCTCTGAATGAGAACCACTCTTAAAATAAGGCACTCTACGTCTAGAATATCAAAATAAATAGGACATTTCCTCATCCATACTGAGATACATTTTTTTGTCTTAAGAAAATAAGACTAGTCAAGATTTTAAATAAGTGAACTGTAAAATTAATTTTACTTGGGGCATATGGAATACACAGAAGATAGACATAATAATTATTTGCCAACTCAAAGAAAGACATGCCTGAATCATTTTGTCAATATCAGCCACCAACTTCTTATTATTGATAGTCTTGATCTTATGATTATCAACATTCTTGAATTCTGTCCTATAGACCTTCAGGTCTTCATAGATTCCTTTCAGGCACCTAGTCTGCAGGAGACACAAAAATGAAGAAATATTGAAGACTGTTGATAGATGCTTTAAAAACAAACAAGCAACCAAGAACTTTTTACTTTGAGTGTATTACAGTTTACCTTATCAAAAGTGCCTTTGTCAAGTGCAGAACAATTTCCAGTCTGAAATTCAAAGACAGCAGATATGTCAAGTACATGATCAATCCAAATAAATGTAATGAAACTGTTTTATTAATATTTATTGTAGTACCTTTGGCTCCTCTTGCATGCATGCCTTTAATGTGTTGATAGTATTCTCAGTGATATCTTCAAGGTCAACCTCTTCAATGGTACAGTTAAATCCCAGATCAGGAATCTCCTATATAAACAAAAAAGACCACTGACTAAATAATTGCAGATTCTACTACAGTGCACTGTTTGCAAGCAGAGGCATATCGGACAATGGGTAAAACAGATGTGACTTTGGCTGCTGTGGCCCGGGCCCCGCTGGCATGGGTAAATATGCACTGCCAGATGTTGGCCCAGGATTGTCCTGCGGAGTGTTGGTGCCTAGTTTGGACTATGAGCTGTGGACAATCTCTGAGGCCACAGCCCACGTCTGGTTTTACCCCTTGGTTACTCTGTGGCATCTGTAGGTGCTATAACGTAATATTTATACTGTACATCTCCACTCCTTTAAATCTTGGTTAACCATCGCTGCAAGTAAATAACGAAGATAAAGAATGAAAGTCAAATGAAATATCACCATCATTTTCCATGGGAACAGGATTGGGCTTTAAATGGATTTTTTGTTGTTGTATTTCTTATGCATCATTGTGGATCATGTTGTCGCCATAAGTCTAAAATTTTAAATAGTTTTAAGGGGGCAAATCTTTGCACTTGGGAGCCTTAAAAACATTGTATCTCACAAATTTACACCTAAAAAAAAAGTGTTAGGTTTTAGAAAAAGGGAAAGACAAATAAAATGTTAATGATGAATGGCCCCTAATATCTGCAAGGTGGTGAGAATGCTGAGACATCTTTCATAAGTCTCTCTCCAGAGGCAGTGTCCACACTGTGAACATTTTGTAAAAAATGCCCATTGGAGCTAACCTTGTTTGAAGTGCACCCATGGAAGCCCTGATGTTCACAACCAAGGTGACAGAGACAACTAAAGGGGATCTGGAAGGAAGAGACACCACCTGACCCAACCCACAGTGCTGTTAGAAAATGATAATGGGAGAAGATCCTGAGTTGTGACCTTCTCAACCACCTGCCATTGCTCTACCTGAGCATCCAGTGGAGACAGTAGTATTGAATGTTTTACAAGAGTTAGTG
Organism: Sphenodon punctatus; assembly: GCA_003113815.1. Classification (NCBI taxonomy): domain Eukaryota; kingdom Metazoa; phylum Chordata; class Lepidosauria; order Sphenodontia; family Sphenodontidae; genus Sphenodon; species Sphenodon punctatus. The sequence continues at coordinate 2,399,125 of QEPC01014905.1, read as the reverse complement.
GCTGTCCCAACTAATCAAACTGAACACAAGGTAGACATTCCCTGTCAGAGAAAACATTACAGAGTAGAGTGCCTCTCTGGCCCTTTTTAAATAGGTTGCAGCTGCGGTGGGATGGGTGCATGCGCCAATGCGGGGGCAACGTGTAGATGCGTGCGTACATGGATGCACACCCATCTCCACCCACCTCCATGCACGGAGCAATGGCCATTTTGGCCAATTACTCAGTGCATGGGGGATGGGTGGAGGTGGGTGGAAATGGGTAGGTTGTGGGAACGTGAACGCATGCCCACGCACCCGCCACGGCATTCGCACGGCAGACACCCATGCATACCTATGCCACTGACCTGCATGGGCATGCGTGGGTGCATCTCATGTAAAAAGGGCCTCTTGATGAAGGTTCAGAGGTATGGGGTGACAGGCTACAAGATGAGAGAGGAAGGGAAGGAAGCTCTTCTCTAAGAAAATGTAAAATTATTTTCTTTACAAACACTCAGAAAGGACAACCCTCCACCATTAAAACAAGTGGTGCAATGGTCACTTCTCTACCTATCAGAGTAAATGGAAAAACTCTCATTAACTTTAACAGTGGAGGATTATCCTCCTGACCATGTTATTAAGTCTAGGATCCCTACCTACCAAGCTTAACTTTCACAAAGTTTAATATTTGATGCATTACACAGATGTTTTTTTTCTTTAAATTTAATATGATCTCTCTCTATTCCTAATAAATTATTTTCTATGTATTTGGGACTTTTGAACAAACTGGTCCAGAGAGGGAAAGAAATTACTTGTTTCCTTCCAAATTCAAGTACCCTGAGCAGAAACTACATTCCTGATAATTTGCAAACCACTTTTTTAAAGTGGGAGGAGCTGTTGTTTGTGGAGCAGCTGAGACAGGCCAGGTGTCAGAGAGTTATATTGCTGTACCCTAAGGTGCGTCACAAAGCTCTCTCAGATACCACCTTTACATGACTTGGAAAACTGGTGATTATCTAGAACGTTCATATGAACCTTACTCCAAAGCAAAGTACCTTGGAGGTAATGCTTCCCTAGTCCAAAGTGGAGTAGTTCATTCGGGTAACTGGCAATTTACCCCAGGTCAATGTGAGTGCTGTGTAAACACTCCTTGAGATTTATCCTGGGATAAAAGCAGGTTATTCTCATGTAAACAAGTCCCAAAAATGTCAGGACAATAATGGGTATTTTCAGACGTGATGGGGCGGTATTCGCCCCGTCACGGAAACAACCCTTAGATTCCCCACCGGGATCACTCCGGCATGGCCAACAGACGTGCCGGGGGATCCCGGTGGGGAATCGGGGCGGGGCTGCGCGGCGCAATGTGCGGCCGGCTGCCCTCCCTGCACTCCCCNGCCGGGGGATCCCGGTGGGGAATCGGGGCGGGGCGGCGCGGCGCAATGTGCGGCCGGCTGCCCTCCCTGCACTCCCCCACCGCCCGCCCCCTGGGGAGACGGGCGGCCGTGGCGGCCAATGCAGCCGCAACACCCGCCCGATATGACCACAGCCCGGAATCCCAGTGGGAATCTCATTCACCATGCGATCAGCACCAGCCCCACCGGTCCAGCCGATAGCGTGCTGAATGAGATTCCCAGCGGGGATTGAGCATGGTTAACATCTGGGGGGGACTTCCGGTTCCCCAACAGACGTTACGAGGGCATTCCCCACCACAGGGAATGGACTGTGGTTGAGCGTGATCTTGTAACGTCTGAAAATACCCAATCTTCACTTTGGGTTCTCTCAACACCCATATAACTACAAGAAATGTATGTCACTATATCTTTTTCATCTGATACAGTTAGTTTAAGCTTTGAACAACTACAGATTGTTCATTTCAACCTTCATTTCTGGCAAGCATTACTATTTTTAAAAGAGAAAAGAATTTCAATAAAAGTTGGATGATCAAATGAAAAGTTAAATGTGTAACAACAACAAAGTAGAAAGAAAAAAATGGAAAGGTTCTTAAGGAAAAATTATTGTAACTCACTCAGTATAGACAAATCGCAGTAAAATTTACTGACAGGCAGTAAAAACTGTTGTTTGTACGCTAATATAAGTAAAAGTTTAATGATAGCAATTTAGAAAATATTGTCTTTACACTGATGCCACCAAAATAAATTGCTTTCAGTAAAACAAAACAAAAGAAAACGAAGGTTTGTCAGTAATCTAAAAAATGTCTAGCTGGCAACCATAAGTTCCCTGGAATTACCAGAGATTAATATGGCTTAAAAGAGTGACTCAGAAATTGTAGAGGCTCAAGTAAAGAGAAAATACAAGCACCACTGCCTGTATTTCTGAAGAGAAAAAAAAAGTAAGGACAATCTAGCACAACTTGCCTACATTTAAACAAGACTTGCTTAGCATCTCATAATACTGTTATTTTGCCTTATGGTACTTCCCACCTAATAATTCTTAATACAGACAATGATCCACAGTACCATTTAGAGAGTGGTAGGTAGGTATTAGTCCCCTTATTTTAGAGGTGAACATAAGAACTGCCATTCAATTCCTATATGGCTCAGAGTCCATCTAGTCCAGTATCCTGTATCCAACAGTGTCTTGTACCACATGCATCAGAGGAAATGCACAAGAATAAGAGTGATTATTAGTCATTCTCTGTCTTTCATTTCCAATTTTATTCTCAGAGAGGTCTTAAATACTTTACAAATGCAACAGGGCCAGTGCATGGTCAAAGAAATCCAGCTTAAGTTTTTGCCTATTTGCATCCTAGGGCAAGCTTGGTAACCTCATTGTGCCAGACTGTCACTGGCTTGGCACCCAAGGGCCTGCAGGAAACCAGGGGCTACATCCCTTGGGATGAAGGCACTATGTTTCCCAAAGCCTAGCTGCTTCTTTACCTTCTTTTGGCCACATCTGGGTTTTCCTCTCCAGCCTTAACCCAAAATTCACTCTTCCTTGCCTGTACAACGAACTTTACCAGTTTTTCTTTTGTCTGTGTGACCCTAATTTGAGACTTAAATATAATCCTGTGACTCCAGACACCAACCAAGCCACGCAAAAGATATCGGATATCAATCAGGATCGTGAGCCCATCAGCTGATGACAGGATCCTTAGTTTGGGAATCTCTGCTGGGCAACATTTTGAACCTGAGCACATACACTTGAGAAAGCCTCCGCTTCAGAAAATTCACAGAAATGCCCCATGGCAGTAGTTTGCAAATTAGACCATATCCTCAGTGGAGAGAAACTACCACTAACTCTTCCTGTTAGTTACTGTTTCACCTGCATAGTTATGATTTCACTGAGGTTTACTTCATTATGCTGAAGATAAGCTAGTGTACTGAGCAAGCAGCGGGCCCAGAGACAAAAGCCCCCTCCCTGTCATGATTTTGACCTTTGCTAAGAAAGGCGTTCGACACAAGAAGTCTACAGACTGATGGTGCCTTAGTGCACCATCAATTGACTGCAGCGTTACTGGCTGCCTATATGTGGTACACAATGCAATCCCACAATCTCAGAGTCCGGCTCCAAGCAACAGCAAGTTTTTTTTAAAAGGAGACTCAATATGGCCCCCATGAGCGACCATCCCGGCAAAGAGAGACATACCTGTAGCTGGTGCAAAGATTCACTGGCCACCCTCACCAAGGCCTTGGAGATGTTCAGGCAGTCTCTGAGATTGCATCCGTGGGCAGGCAATGGGGAAGCCACTGCCAGGTGGGGCAGGTTCAGGCAGAGCAGGGTCACAAGGAGGCAGCCAACTGAAACAAGCAATCATAGGTACCTCAAAGGCCAGCTAGCCCAGCCCCTGCTTTGATGCAGGACATTCATAGCTACAGCATTCCAAACAGAACAGAAAGGGTGCAGCCTCCATTCTCCCTTGGCAGCTGGGGCTTGCCCAGGAATCAAATCCTCTCTCATACCCTCAGCGATTCCTCTTGCCTCTAGATCAACAAGCCTGATCTAGATGATTTAAAAAAAATTGTTTATAGTACACTGAGGCCGAGAGAGAGCAACTTGCCCACAGCCACCCAGTGAGCTCATTAAGATGGAATTTGAACCCTGGTCTTCAAAAGTCCAAATGCAAACCCTTATGCATTATTGGCTCTCTCTAGAGAAAGGCTGGGGAAGCCATGGGTAGCTTTGATTTGGTCCCTTTCCTGTTCCTGGATCTGACCCCTGCTTTGCTCAGTCTCCAGTTCTAATGCCTGACTTGCCTGATGAAGGGCCCTGTGAGGTCCGATTGCCTGGATTTGGGAGCAACAGGCAACTTTACTTTCTCTACAGCCCCTCGCCCAGCTTAGGTTAAGGGAACAGTGATGAGGGAATGCACCCAAAGAGAGGCGATAGATCCACAGCACAGATCAATCACGCCTCCTCCTCAGCGCACCCCCCACTCCCAACTTCTATACAGCCCTCAAAGCTTGTAGGAGTGATTCCCTCCCAGGGGGAAAGGCTTCTCCACCCCTGCCACAGAGCCCAGTCCCCTTGCAGGCAAGTTACACAACCTCTTCTCCCCGCTGTTTCCAAAGCCCCCTCTGTCCTTCAGTGCCTAACACCCCCCTCACTCCCTGCTGCCCCTGGCTCTTAACGCCACACTCGGCTCAGGCTGCGTTTCTCCCGGCTGGTCAGCAGGGAGCTCTGTCGGGTGCTAGTAGCTACTCTCACCGGGGAAGCCGGAGCCGGTGCCGCTGCGCTTAGCCATGCTGCTGGGAACGGAGGTGGCGCCGGATGATGAGTGCTGGAGAGACAGGAGGAGGCTGATGGGCAGATACTGGGAGCCGGCCGCGGGCAGCTATTCTTATAGGCGGCAGCAGCAACAGCAGGACTTTCCCCATCTCTCTCTCTACATCAGCTGCTTGGTCAGAGGTGAAACCTTGCAGCCTGCGCTTTCGGGTTAACTCCAGCGCTGGATCCGGCCAGTCATCCCGAGAGCGTCCCTAAAGCAGAGACCCCGGGAATCCCGGCGGACCGGTGACAGCCCTTGGCTAGTGCCCCCTGGCTGCCAGGGCTACCGACAAGCCCCCAGACTCCTCCGCCATCGCCCCAGGCTAGGCTCTTTCCAAGCCCCATAGCCCATAGAGGTGGCAGTCCCTCGGTCCTAAAACGGGTCTCTGGAAATTGTGCCTGGTCACTGGGTCAGAGCCCAAGAGAGCCACCAGGCCCATCTCTGCCTCAGACTCACCAGCCTTCATCACTTGCCCTGTGCCTCGGTTTACCCTTCAGCAAACTGGGTTGGTTTTTCTTTTAGCGTTGGTAGGGAGGCAGTGAGTGTGCAATCCTCCAGCTAGTGAAGTTAATGGCAAAGCTTTAATGGCAGAAGATTTTGCCCTCAGTCCTTAAAGAACCTAAGAAATGCTGTACTGGGTCAGCCCAGGACCCCATCAGGGCCAGGCTCCTGCCTCTCTCGCGGGCCACACGCGCTCAATTTGGAGAGGTACCCAGCAGGTCCCTGCTCCTGACAGGTTGCACCCTCTGATCAACTTGACTTACAGCCATTAATGGATCTTGTCCTCCAAGAACTTCTCCATTAAACCCAGCTATGCTCCAGGCCTTCACATCATCATCATTTAATGTTTGGCAACGCATTCTCGGACAAAAGGGGGTGTAGAAATGCAAAGAACTCTAAGGGGATGGCATTGAAGCGCAAACGTGACAGCGTGACATTGCTCGGCTGTAGTTTGATATGGAATGTGTACACAGGATCTTGTCCCTGACTGTGAGGGAAACCTCCACCATTAACGCCCATGCTTCCGCTCCCATTGATTTCAATGGATGGAGGATTGTCACGTGTGCTTCAGGGATGCAGTAAATCACATTTTTAGGAGATTTCAAATACATCGAAGGACTTACCACAACTGTTCAGCGCCAGGCACATGGTTGATGCTACATAAATAAAATAGCAACGACAAAAAAACAAAAACAAAAATAAAATACAATAAAATAAATAATAAAATAAAATGTAATAAATAAAAAATTAATAATAATGAATAATAATGAATATATAGATTTTGAATTGAGATACTTTTTTTTGTCTTTCCAAAAGATTTGCTCACTCAGCTTCTGAAGTAGCCCTATTGAAGCCCACACACTACTCCAGAGTAAGTGGTTTGTGGATTGTGACCATAGTCTATTATCCTTTATACTCTTCTTTGGTATGACCTGACTGCCCTTTAAAAGGTAAGCCTGGGAGAATATATAGATCTCTTTTCATTCTGCCTAGGGCTCCTTATCTGGGTGTTGGCAAATGGTCCTGTGCCAGCACACTCAACCATTTCCCAATGTGTGTGTGTATTAAAGTGTAGTCCCTGCTGCTGCGTTACCTGGAGGGAAGGTGGTCGGCAACAGAGCTCTGTTGTGTCATGTATTCATGTCACAGTGGTCTATTGCAATGTCATGAAATGATATAAACACTATGTGGACGGCTCAGTAATGGCTCAGTATATGGGTATAAAGTTCAGTAATTAGTGTAGCTAGATCCTTAGATCCACTTGTGCTAGCCAGGCTGTATTTGACTAAACTCGACCCACTCTAGGATTTGAAGGAATCCCAGTTTAGCAATCCCAGTCTGGAGTGAAACTTGTCTGTCTAGTGTTTGAAGCAGAAGACAGGGAGACCATCCTGGGCATTGTCATTCAATCTTTCTTTGCTTCATTCTGCTCTTCTTTTAAAAGGTGGAGGTTTTTCCCTACCTCCTGCACGTGCTTTATGGGCAAATTGAAAATTTTGGGATGGAAGATATTTTAGGAAGATGTAGTATCCCTCTTCCATGCTCTGACCTCATTCTCGTGTATACCATCTTTCAGGGAAGTTCATTCTTTCCCTACTTGGAAGCAATCCATCCTTCAGTTTAGAGAGTTTGTGGTTCCCTGTTGGTCCCAAATGTAAGAGATGGAGAGGAAGTCGTTAAAATAAATGATAGCTTTTATTGGACCAATAGAAGTTGGTCCTATCATTTGAACTACTTCATCTCCATCTTTGACCTTCAATCTGTTATGCCCAATCTGCAGAGAATAAGCATTGCTGCTATTTCTTCTAAAGTATGAATGTGTCATATCTTGCAGAATCCTACTTTTTTTCTTTTTTTGTTGTTGTTGTAAGGCAGAAAACAAATTGCTGAATAGCAGTTACAGAACTCCTGTTGGGGAAAACACTCTTCTATTTACAACACATGCAGAACTATCTTTTAAAGTTATTTTGCTCATGGCCCTGTTTTAGGTTGTTTATCTACAGAAGTTGAATACTAATGATTAATTGCCAAATAAAAGTGTGTAGGCCTAAAAAGAGAGATTAGGCAAATTTATTCTCAAAAAGCAATCTAAAATGATTTATTTTGTATCTAAATGGAGCAAAAACAATTATATGCAATAGTTTCAGGGCATCAGTTTAACAATAGACTTATACAGCTGAATCAGTTTAGGTCTGGGATCATCTTATTAAAAGAAAGTTTCATGGGCAATCAAATAAAATTTCCAGAGCTTACAGAATTACAGCAAGCCCTGCATATTTGCTTGGAGAGATTTTTTTCTCTCAATGAAATTGCATCAGGCATCAAAAGCTGCAAGGCTCCAATCTGCATTAAATCTGAGACCATCTTTGTCTCCAGAATTACGTACTGAACAATAAATCTGTTTGAGACATTGCCTTGTTGAAATGCTTAGTCAGATGTTTCACAACTTCCTAAGATGTGCCAAAGCTGTCTGTACATTTGATCAGATTCCCAAAACAGGATGTTAGCAGTATTGGGGCATTTTAGTATGTTAACAGATATAAGGAGTAGCTGGGTGGTAGTATAACCCAAATGAGGCACAGGCTATACATTTTGGGTGTTAACAAATGTGATGATGCCCATTGCCCACTTAAGTCCACTTGGATGCTCTTTGGCCCGTGGGCCACCGTCATGTTTGTTGGGGGGCAATCCGGAGTTTCCCTGGGCGTATTGATGGCTAGCCTGGACTTTGATCCCAGAGACCTCTGGGGCCACAGTCTGCGCTAGCCATGAAAATGCCTGGGAATTGGCCCACCCAACTGGGCTACGGGTTATCACGTATGGTAGCCCGCTGTTCCTGGCCATGTGCAGAGTGGCCATCATGATGGGCAGCCATGGGGGTGTGGGCTACTGAGCAGTGGGCACAGCATGAGGCTGACGGCTCCCCGTCCGGCCCGTCCAGACCCAGCTTTGTGAACATTTGTTCTGCGGCTGGACCCAATCCTGACTGGGTTGCAAGCAGAGTCCCAGCTAGGATCAGGGTGTGGCAGTGGTGTTATACCACTGCATATGTTTCCACCCTCTGTTATCTGCCTAATCCACAGGCAACCGGTTCCATTGAGCTCAGTTTGGGGTGGGTGCATTTGCTGCTCAAGCAGTAGGGATGTGCAAACAGGATGGAGTTTGATTTCAGACTAAAAACTTAGTTCCGGTTTGTGGGTTTGGTCCGGTGGAGTTCGGACCCCCCAAACTTTTGGTGGAGTTTGGACGTGCCAGGAGGTTTGGGGCACTCCAGGGACCCCCAGGGGTGCCCGTGACAGCATGGCAGGCCGTCGGAGACCTAGCAGCAGCAGCAGCAGAGACTGGGGCTTGGCGCTTGGCACTCCAGGTTGCCCGGGCAGGCAGGCTTGGTGCTTCACCCCTGAGGGTGCCTGTGGCACCAGGGCTGTCTGTCTGTCCACCCGCCCAGGTGGCCAAGATCAAAGCCTGCCTCAGTCTGCCTTCCCATTTATTTATTTATTTATATCCCGCCCCTCCTGCCCACAGGGCAGCCTGGGGCGGCAAACAGCATTCATTCAAACAATATAAAATTTTAAAACAATTTAAAAGTACAATATGTGGGGGGGAAAATCCACCCCCACCCCTCCCCTACCCCTTGCCAAAAGCCTGACGGAACAGCCAGGTCTTACATATACACTGAAACAGCAGGAGAGTGGGAGCCAGCCGAGCCGCCTCCGGGAGCGAATTCCACGGCACAGGGGCGGCCACCGAAAAAGATCTAACATCGGTGGTCACCTGCCTCACCCGGGGAACCTCCAGAAAGGCTCCCACGGACGATCTCAAGGGTCGCACGGGCACATGGGGAGTGAGGCGGTCCCACAGATAAGCAGGGCCCAGGCTGTGAAGGGCTTTAAAGGTTAAAACCAGCACCTTGAACCTGGCC
>QEPC01014905.1:2354858-2388185 GCA_003113815.1 Sphenodon punctatus | reverse complement strand
GGGAGGGGGAGGGGGGAGGTATTGTTTTTTCCCCCCATTGATTTCAATGGGGACAGCTCCCCATTGAAATCAATGCAATCAATCCAGTACCGGTATACCGGTTTTAATCCGGTAAACCGGATTTTTGTAAACCGGTAAAACAGGTAACCGTTTTTTTGCTAGATGTCCCACCCCTACTGTCCATCATCAGTTGAACCTGATGCAAGGCGGCTTTCTGCTCGAGAAGCCGCTCAAGCATCAGGAACGTGGAATTCCACCGGGTGGACACATCCTGCACCAGCTGGTGCACTGGGGAGCCTTGCTCTGCCTGCTTTGCCTAGAGGAGGTCACTGCCCTTCACGCTCTAGTTAAAGAAACCAGCCAGGTTCCTCCCCACTCGATCAGGGAGCTAAGGGTGCCTGCCCCAATCCCCTTTTCCCCCAAGCCCAGAGCATCCCTGACCACCAGGTGAAGGGTATGTGCGGTGCAAGGGATGCTGGTGAATCCCCCCTCGTGGCCTGCCCTCAATATGTTGTCCGCGTTGTCCGTCACCACACACCCCTTGGTGAAGGACGTGCCTGGCGTGACCCATTTCCTCACCATGGCTATCAGGGCTGTCTCAATGTTCCGAGCGGTGTGGGGGCCATCCATTACTTCTGCCTGAAGCAGGGCCCACCTATACCCTGCTTCAGGAACCCTCCTGTCACTGCCAAATGCTTCCTCTGGGTCCTGCCACCAGTGCGCCGGCCCGTCACTGCCAGGTAGACGTGCTGCACATTCCTACTCAACCACAGGTCTGTGGTGAAGTGGACTGTGGCACCCCCCAGCCCTTGCCAGCTGCTCCCTCACCCGCTTCTTTAAAGCCTGGGTCAGGGCTGGCACCACCTGCCAACTGAGGGTGGTGCACAAGGGCAGTTTAAATTGGGGGGCCAGGAAGCCAATCAGGCACCTAAACTCCATGTCCCCAACCACCGAGAAGGGCTGCCCATCCAGCGCTATCATTTCCTCCAACATGCGCGTGGCTTTCAGTTGAAAGTCACTCCACCCTCCACGTCCTGCAGCTGCCGATGGACTTGGCAGCTGCCCCCACCCCAGCTCCTCCATGGTGCACTGACGCTGCTGCTGCTGCTCCCCCCTAGCAGCGATACCGCTCCTGCTGCTAGAGGCAGCTGTTAGAGCAGGACGCTTGCCCGCTGATGGAGGCAGACGACTGGCTACTGCAGTCAGGAACCCGCTGGCGTCCACTGCCCCTGCCTGCTCGCTTAGCAGCACAGCGCTGTGGCATCCCTTAAGGTTCCTCGCCATGGCAGTTGTGCCAAGGTTGGTGAGCACCTGTCCATGCTTCACCACCTTCTGGCACAAAGTGCACTGCACCTCCCTGGGATCATCCGCCTGCACCAACTTAAAATGTGCCCAGACGGAGGATTTTTTGTCCCCTCCTGCCTTCTGGCCCGCACCGGGTGATGCACTGCTGACAGCGCTGCTTGGAGGGGCAGAACATGGTGGCGACACAGCTCTTGGAGGGACAGCCATCACCTCAGCACCAGACATCTCCTCCACAGGACTAGTGTCTGCCTCGCTGTCTCCAATCTGAGTGGTGTCCCGTGAAGGGGAGTACTGGGACCCCACGGCTGATCGACTGCTCACCATGCTGCTGCCACTCTCCCTGTGCCCCCTATAGCTGCTGCTGCTGCTGCTGCTCCTCCTCTCCCTGCTGCCATTGCCCGGGGATCGGGCCTTGCCTCTAGCAGCCAGGGTGGGATCCACCAGCCCTGGGCTTCTGGGGATCACTTCAACAGTGGGGGACATTGGGGACATTGGTGGCCCTTGAGGAACATCCCACCCTGAAGCACCTGCTCCTGCAGCTGCAGCAGAGACAGCCGCAGCTTCCTGCACTGCAGTGGAGTGCCCTGCATGGCAGTGGAGGACGCTGGCAGGAGGCACCGCCGAACCACACCCCTAGTGCCACTGCTGGGGGCCTCTGAAGCCTGACTGCCAAAATCAGGCCTGTGCAGTTTGGGGTGTGGTGATGGGCTCGGGCTGCTGCTGCTGCCTGCCATTCCACTGGCATGGCCCCTGCCTCCTCTGCCACATGTCCCATTGCCCGCCTTATGGGAAGCAGACCGGCCTCTCCTGCTTCCCTTCTCCATTTCTCCCACCCAAAGAATGCACAGGAAGATTTTATATATATTTTTAATTTATTTATTCAAATTTGTAATCTAATATTATATATATCTACACTAACTCTAACTGCTATTAACTATTCTAAAACCTATGGAACTAAATGGAATATTATCTAATATTTACAAAGGCCTAGTCCTACAAGCACACTATAAAATATTAAAATGGAATCACTACACACTATCTCTATCTATCTCTATAACTAAGCTAACTCCTACATCTATCTATCTATCTATCTATACACAGAGATGGGGTGAGGTGGGGGGACACAGACAGCTCACAACAAATAACACAGGGAGGGGTACAACACTGAAATGAAACCTAAATCAATCTAATGCTACTCTAATAAATCCCAAAACAGGGGAAGGGAATCAGGGATGGAATATATACAGGGAGGAGGGAAGGATTCAATGGAGGGTAGGGAGAAAGAACACAGGGAGGGGTAAAAAAATAAAAATAACACCTAAGTCTATCTAATCTAAATAAATGAAACTATGCTTTTGTTATTTGCTGTGCCCGCCTTACCACAAGCCCCATTGGCTCTGTGCAGCCTAGCCCATGGCCAGTCTCAGACTGCGAAGACAGTGGTCTGAGGAAAAGAGGGATGTTGATTGGGCAGGCTGGCTGCTAGTCCAAGCCTCTCCACGCCTGGCGCCAGGAAGTCTGCTCCACATCTGCCCCTCCCCCCCCCCGGGCCAGCCAGTCATGTTTTTCCCACCTGAATGCCGTCAAACTCATCAGAACGCGGCCAAACTGTTTGGGGCTTCGGGCGTTCGGTTCGGGGGTTCGGTTCGGCCGTCTGAACGGGCCGAGTTCGAGCCGAACACCGAATGTCCGAACCACATTTGCACATCCCTAGGCTTTGGCCAAGCTGGGTTGGCCGGTTGCATTGGCCTGGGGTCAGTTTGGGTCGAATGCAGCTGGGTTTGAGCCAAAGTTTTCAGCCCAAGCAGGGCTCTAATCCACCAACTATGTATAAACCCATCTGATTCGCTAGTTCAGGTTGTAAGAACTCATGTTTTCAGCTCTTCATGTCCACGCTTGGTCCAGGCTGTTGGCCAAAATGACAGCTAGAGCATAAATGGGTCCAACACGAATATCGTAACCCATACTGGGAGTGGGGTTTTGTGTCCAGCTCTGCACCCAGGTTGCAGAATTGATGCAGGTCTGTTACTGCCTTTACTGCAAGAGATTCCTGGACTAATTCTTGGTAGGGGGTCCAGGCTGGTGGCTGTCATACTTATATTATTTTTAACTGTTCTTCTGACCCCTTGTCCTGGTCCCCAAGATAGCATGGGGAAATAGAGAATCCACCCTGTGACCGAAGACTCCTGGCAACCCTAATTACAGCTGTTGAAACATCTGAGAGCATTTACGCATAAAGCCAACACAGCTCCTCAAAGTCCTTACCTTTGTGGCTTCTGCATTCATAACCCTAGCCCCAGAATGTAGGGGGGACATAGCTTTGATTCAAAGAGGGGTAGTTTCTCCCTGAGATAAGCAGAATGTCATGTGAATGCTTTGGCTGTTACACTAAGGCTGCTAATACATGGTCTCTTCCACATGGGGATTGCAACAAGCTGGCAGGCGTTCCTCCCTGCCGTGGTCCGCGGCCCGCATACCACCCCCTCCCACCTAGTCGTGGTCGCTCCAGTGACACTCTAGACCCCTCTTTGAATCAAAGTTAGGTTCCTCCTGCGACTCCATGGTGAAGAATATGCATTTGGAGGCAGGATGTGCCCAAATACATGGGAGGCGGCCCCATGGGTCCCCTTTGCCCTGGATTTGTCCACACAACGGGCTCCACATTTTCTGGGTTGACCCCATGTGGAGTGGCTCTGGGGTGACCCCGGGGGGAACATCTAGCAGCCAGATGATAGATGAGCAGCTGAATCTGGGGCTAACGTGGGGATAATGTCTCATTTGTTAACACGCTTAGATAAAGGTGTGTTACTTTGAGGGGGTGTGAATGGATCGTAGGAGCAAATATCCAGAGGTTGGGTCAGTTGCAGTGCTGAGTCAATGAAGCTGCTTTGTGTTCTTGTGAGATGTAGAGTCGGTTCAATCCTCTTCAGGCTCTTAGTAGTTTCACAAAACCTGTTTCTTGGTGTTTGCATGGAGGAGCTGGGGTTTTGTGTGGCTGTCGCTACAACCAGTGGAGAGAGGATGATTAGCCAGGAACTTGTGTCTGATTCCACTAGTTATTGGCCTGCCTAACCTCCCCTTTTTAGGGAAGGTTATTGAATGGGTAGTGGCTCGTCAATTCCAGGTGCAATTGGATGGCATCATTTTTTTTTATCCCGCACAGTCTGGCTTTTGCCCGGGATACGGCACGGAGACAGCACTTGTGGCCTTGGTCGATGACCTCCTTGTAGAATTGGACAAGGGCCACATGATCCTGCTAGTTCTATTAGATCTATCAGCGGCTTTTGATACTGTTAACCATGAGTTGCTGGTGACATGCCTGCGGGACCTGATGGGGGTGGATGGGACTGTTTTACAGTGGTTCCGTTCCTACCTCGCAGATAGATCTCAGCAGGTGGTGCTAGGGGACTGTACCTCATCCCTGGTAGTCTCTTGTGTGCGGTCCCGCAGGGCTCTATTTTGTCCCCTCTCTTGCTTAACATGCATATGAAGCTGCTTGGGGAGGTTGTGCGCATCAATAGGCTGACGACACCCAGCTGTATTTGTCATTTTCATCTGACCCAAGTCCTGCTGTCTCATTGCTGTCCTGGTGCTTGGCCGCTGTAGGGGATTGGCTGAAGTCGAGTTGATTGAGGCTCAATCCTGATAAAACAGAGGTGATGTTAGTAGGTGGGACCGATGATCTGAGTGAGGTATTCGTCCTCCTTTAGTTCCATCTGTGGGGTGCTCCTGAATTCGCAGCTATGTCTGGATCCCCAGGCGTTGGCTGTGGCTGAAGAGGCTCTGCCCATATGACTCGGATTCTGATCTCTGCTACTGCAACGCGCTCTACATGGGGCTGCTGTTGGTGATGGTTCAACTGGTGCAGAATGCAGTGGCTCATCTCTTGACTGGGATGGGCCGCAGGAAGCACATAACACCTGCGCTCTGAGCACTGCACTGGCAGCCTATTGTCTTCTGGGCCCAATTCGTGGTGTTGGTGCTGACCTTTAAAGCCCTTCACGGCCTAGGCCCTGCTTATCTGAGCGATCACCTCACCCCCAGGTACCTGGACAGCCCCTGCGGTCCTTTGGGGGCGCCTTCCTGGAACTCGTGCGTTATCGGTGAGTTTGGATGGATAGGAGGGCATTCCTGGTGGCTGTGCTGTCGCTCTGGAATTCCCTCCCTGTGGGGGTCAGCCTCAGCCCGAATCTTCTTGCCTTCCGATGAAACTGTAAGACCTGGCTCTTCCACCAGGTGTTCGGCAAGGGAGGGTGGAATGGGTTAGAGGGGTTGAGGGGGAGGGGATTTTTTTTATGCACAAGTCAGAGTTTTATAGTTTTATTGTTATTTTTATATATATGTTGTATTTATTTTCTATTCATATTTATATTTATTTTTATACTGTAATTGTTTTTTATTACGGTATGCTGCCCCGAGTCACGTTAGTGAGGGAGGCAGAGTAGAAATGGAATAAATAAATAAATAAATAAATAAATATTGGGAAGAAATATGAAGTAAAAAGCAAAAGGCAGACACCATGACAAACATGTACAGTGGAAATCTGTAGAGAGGCGGGGATGCTAGCTGGAGTTTCTGAGGTGACATTTTGGTTTCTTTTACACCTGCTCATCAATGTGGTTGTAGCTAATTATAATCTTACACTGCAAAAGTTGAAGAGGAGACAGAATGAAAATGCTCAATTAAAATGGGGAGAGAGCAATCCTTTTCATTTGTTTCTTACAGCAAACGTTTCTGGAAAATGAATAAAGGCCTTGCAAAATAGACTCATAGGCTGCTACAAAGCATGGCAAGAAGCTGTCCGAATAGCTTCAGAAATGCCAACCCCGAAAGGTTAAAAAATCATGAAGAAAGCTACAAAATATCATGAGACAGGCTTCATAATCATGATCCTTTTAAAAAAGAATGTTTTTTAATCCAATATTTGGAGCCTTTAAGGTACACGCATACTAGCGTTTTCAAGAATTTCTTCATAAATGCAAGTGCTAAAAACTTATTTTAAGAACAGAAGTAACCATCCTGGGTTAGACCAATAGTCCATCTGACCCAGCATCCTGCTGTCTCGGACAGTGACCAGGTTTAGAGAAGTGTACACCACTTCATAATGGGGCTATCCATTCCCCTCTACTCATTCCCAGCCCACTTTAAATAGCTGAAATGTTCAGGATTTTATCATGAGTCTCACAGTTTGGGACTTTAGAATTTTAAGACTTGCAATAAAATGACAATTGGCAGCCCTACAGGGATTATCTGCTAAGATAATGTTATATTCTATTTCAGATGTGTCTCACCGCCAACATTGTTAAGACATCTAGGTTTATCACTCCTTGGCTTTGACAAATGGTGAGTCCAGTGCAGCCCTCGTTGAAGTCAATAGGAGTTCTGCTTCTGACTTTAAATTCTGACTTTGATTCTTGATTTACAAATTTGATATTTCATTTCCAGATTCCTTTTCTCATCTTTGACACCTATTTCCTATAAAGTGTCTGAGGTATGGGCAGACCCTTGTTTGGCTTGAATACCATCACTATATGGTTTTCCAGTTTTACTATGTATTTTCCACTTTTTTGGCTAGTCATTAAGACTGTGGATTGTAGTTTCACTTTAGTTGTAGAGACTTTTTCTCAGACAGAAGTGAAACGGCCTATGGAAATACGTATGTGTGTGTTCTTGAAAAGACACGTCTTAAGCTTTCCAGGTTTCGCTGCGTGAAGTTACAATCTATGGTTGCCCTTGGTATGGGCAAGAGATTCCTCATTGTACAGAGCTTCACCAGTTTACATCAGCTAAGAGTTTGCACCAACAATGGCTTGACAGATTCTTGTGCCACACTGCTATGTGTAACCTTCAAGAGAAAATATATTTCACTTAGCTAAAAAGGATAATATTTTGTCTAAATACAGGCAAAAGCCTTCATATCCTCAACATCACTGCCGGTAGTCAGGCGAATAGCATAACTGGGTTAAAAAAACCTAACACTGGCTAAATTAGATAATGCAACAAATGTAGGGTTGCCAGGTATGCAAATTTGCCCAGGACATTTATGAAAAATACATGTTGCAGGGCCTGCCTTGGCACCCTAGACAGGCGCCTAAGCAGGCCCTTCATTTGCATATCTGGCAACCTTACACAAACGGCTATTAGTCAAGTTGGCCAGGAGATCAGACCTCTGACCATTGGGGGCTTGGAGTGAATGACCTGTTGTGCATTTCTCTGGGACAGCCAGTCAAGTGTGGTTGGGTCTGGGATGCAAGTGGGGCAGCATCAAGGCCAGAACAGAGCAGGGCAGGGCCAGCCTTAGAATTTTCAGGCTCAGGGTGAAGGTAAAATCTGCTCTCCCGGGGTTTCACCCCCCTCAGGGCAGCCATTGTGGGGCCATAGAAGCAGTTGTGTTTGGGGCCCTGATGGGAGGTAGTGGGACCCCCCACAGCTCTGGTGAAAGCAGGCACCACTGTGGGAGCCTTGGAGGTAGAGGAAATAGTGGAGGCCAGGGCAGTTGCCCGAGGTCACCCTGTGGTAAGACTGGTCCTGGAGCAGGGTCAGGATCAAGGTCCAAGCAGGGGTCAGATCAAGAACAGGTGGGTTCCAGGAGCAAGGCAGAGCAGAATCAAAAACCAGGCTGGGATTCAGAACAGCAGCAAGACTGGGAGTCAGGAATGGGGAGTCAGAGGCAAGGAAGGAGGGCACAAGGACAGGAAGTGACTGATGTTCCAGCCAGCTTTCTATCCTGACTGGCAGCCAACCGGGAACCTGGGAGGCATGAACAGGGGCTGGAGTCAGGGAACTGGCAGGCAGCTGGAGTGGCGTGGCTTGGCCCTATATGTAGGAAAGCCCTTTGGGAGGGTGGTGAGGCCAGGGGCATGCTGATGTGGGTCTGGCTGCTGTTTCAGGAACCCAGGGGGCATGGGTTTGAGGCCTGGAAGTGGGCCACTGTCAGTCAGGATATGGGACTGGTCTGGCCTGGTTTGTTTTCCACTCGTTCCATGTTCTAACAACTGTAGGGGCCGGTTGTGCCTGTTCCACTTCCCATTATGCCCTGCCTGCCTTGCACTCTGGGAGACAGCATCTTTAGCTCCTTACTATCCCACTTCATTATATCATCTATCCACTTCCTGAAATGTCTGCTCCCTGGCCTGCTGACCTCTACCAGACTAAAGAGCAGAGGCCTTAGCAAGTGATTCTCCTTCATCCAGCAAGTCTCTCCAAGCAAAAGCTTCCTCCTTGTTATCACATCAGCTACCCCTATCGGTGCCTAGAACAGGGGGAGCGGGGGGGACAGGAGTGGTGGCTGGGGAGCAGGGGTTCTATAGAGTTTGATAGAGCTTCTGAAAATTGGGGTGTGTGGCCCCTGTGCCTCTCTCCCCCACCAGTCGCCTATGGCTACTGCCTCTTTGGCATCAGTCATTTTTCTGATCATTTGAGTTCTAACATGGTCTTGCCAGCTTACAGCAAACAAAGAACATTGAGATAATGTAAGAGCTGGAGGTAATGTAAGAGTTTCCTCTTTGGCCAGGGATTTGGAAGGTGGGGATAGGGCTTGGGTAAATCTGTGATAGGGAATTTGAATTGTTTTTGTTGGCGTATTTCTAAATATATTTTATGCATTTTATTCCCCCTGAGCTATTGGGATAGAGTAGGATAAAATTTGAATGAATGAATGGGTGAAAAGAGATGTGCAGCCACTGCTGCAGCTGCACATCCAGGGGTGGGATGGCTGCTCCCCCCCCCCCCCAGCTGGGTTAGGTCAGGGGGCGGAACCACATGGGGACGAAGAGGAGCAATGCACAGCTGGCTGGCTAAGCCCCTGTGCTGCTGCCAGGACCCGGCCCTATGCCATGACCGACAACCATGACTGGCTGCCATGGTGACCCCCCATGCTGGGCCAGGCAGGTGCGAAAACAAAGGCGCCTCCTGCCTTTCCCCCCCTGCTCTGGGATGCCTGTGCAGCTCACACGGCTGGACTGTGGGCTCAGTTCATTCCAGGCCCACATTTCCAGCCCAACTGCCAACCCTGCCAGGGTTGGAACTGGGCCCACAGCTGGTGTGCCCAGAACAGACGTGCAGGGTTTGGCACGGGCCCAGGCAGGTGTGTAGTGAGCCAGTAGGGTGTAGTGGATAAGGTGCTGAAATTGGATCTGGGAGACCAGTGTTCAAATCTCATCCCAGCCAACGAACTCCGTGGGTGGCCTTGGGTAAGTCACCACCTCTCAGACCACTTTTAGACAAGTGGTTGAAACCAGCACGTTGAAGAACGTGCTGGCTGAAAAGCCTTGCGGCGTGCATTTACACTCACCGGAAGTAGCTGCCCTGCTATAGGAATAGCTGCTCGCGGGGTCTTCCTAAAGGCGCATTTTCGAAACCTCGATATTGGGGCTTCCAAAATGCACCTTTAAAAAGACCCCGCGAGCGGAGATTCCTATAGCAGGGCGGCTACGTCTGGTGAGTGTAAACGCACCCCGCGGGGCTTTTCAGTCAGCTCATTCTTCAACGCGCTGGTTTCAACCACTCGTGTAAAAGTGGTCTAAGTCTCAGTTCCCCATCTGTAAATTTGTGTGTTCCCCTCATTCTTGTCCATCTTAGTTTGCAAACCCACTGGGCAGGGATTTTGTTCCAAAGATCTGTGACTGTAAAGCCCTGAATATGCCTAGTAGCGCTATAGAAATGAGTAGGAGTAGTAGCGTTGCATGTGTTAACACCGAATAAATAGGTTTCCCAGGTAGATGAAGCTGTCTGCATTGTCCACCTTGCTACCCCTTTGATCTCTGCTGTTCTCTACCTTTTCCCTTCAAAATAGGAGTTTTGTACAAAACTGTCTTGATTTTTTTATTTTCTTTATTGATCTGTTATTTAATTTAAATCATTGCCTCCTTTAAAATAGGACAATGCAGGGGAATCCTCCTCCATCTAAGGCCTCCTCTTTGCTAGCATCTTGTTCCCCCAAGCAGCTTGAAGATAGCTGTTAATGGGCTGGGGTACATGTGAGTGTAGAGGGTGGACTGCTAGGATGGGCAATGAGTGTGGCTACTGTCTTTCAGATGAGACAAAACAGAGGCTGTTTTAAAACGACCTCACTACACCGTTCCAAACTCATTCTTACCTGACTTGTCGGAATGACGCCATCATCATAATCAGTCCGGTTTCTGTGGCTAAACGACCACTGTTGGGATCTTCTATTAGAGTATTAAGTTCCTAATGTAAAGGAAAGTTCCCTGATGTCTAAAGTACATCTAAAGGAATAGAACATTCTACCTGTGCAGATGGCAAACAATGACTTTTATATAAAGTTCTTCATTTGGAATGTTTTGATAAAACCTTGAAAAAGGTGTTTTACAAAAACATTCTAAAACTTGGAACCAAGCCGGAAGTGTTACAATTTTTAACGTTCCAACTATCTAGACAATCACCTTCAGAACAACATAAAACCCCCTAGAATGTTCTAAATGTATCGTTTAAAAACAGCCTCAGATTGTGATCATTTGTGGTTGTTAAAGATCCCCAGTCAATTTTTGGGAGGAACAGGGCTATTAACTCTTGAGTCTTGTCAAAATTCCAGCTTTAGTAACATTTGGTGAAATCCTGCCTTTGTAGAAGTCAATGGGAATTTTTCCATAGACATTTGGGGAGCCAAGGTTGCTTGCAATTTCACTTGGATGTAATGGACTAAATTTTAAATTAGCATATACCAGTTTAGAGCAGCTGAACATCTGACCTGATTTTTCTTCTCATCGGGTTTTAATATGCATAGGCCATTGATGGCTGAGGTTGTATCTCTATAGAGTTTGTCAATGTGTAAAACACTCTGAAATATTTCAAAATGTGATGTGCCATATAAATATAAGTTTCTAATAAGAATAACTTCTGGCCTTGGCTATCTGTTGGTTGAAGATAACAGAAATATAGAATGGTATGAATAAGCTGACATGTAAAATTTATAACGCATATATGCGTTTGCATGTAGTACTGTATTCATACATTATACTGCACTTTAACTATAAAGCAGATGTAAATGTAAGGACAAGAAAATAAATGTTAAAAGTAGACTAAAAAACTATAAATTCTACTAAGAATAACATTTCCCTGAATAAGTCTTAGCAAGCAGTCTAATAGGGTCTAACTGGTCTTTTTAGCCAAGTATTATTTTGTGTGTGTGTGTGTCTAGCCACCTGTGTTTCAAAACCATGCCTGCATCTTATGGCAGCATCAGGGTGGCTTTGAATGGACTACCTTGATAATTCATGACTGTTCCTAGAAAGGATGCTGAAATATAATAAATAAAATAATAAAATAAATAATAATAAAGATTCATTCTTTGAGGAGCTCCACGATTCTCACTAATGGGGATCTGCTTCCTGCTTCGCAGGCACCGGAAACCTCCTAGTTAGCAGTTTCCAGGCAGAGTAGAGCCTGGAAAAGACTAGAACACGGTGAGGGCTCCGCCCCCTCTCCCCCCCCCAGAGAAAGTGCGGGCTCCAAGTTGCGCGAGAGCGGGCCAGGATAAGAAGGGGGAGGAGCCCTCACCGCCTCAGTTTCTTCCAACTGCGTTGCGCTTGGAACACCTCAATTTTTTCCTAAAAGAAAAAGAAAAAGATAGTTAGAACCTTTTACATAGGCGAGACCCCCTTTTTTCTCAGGGGCTCGCCCCGGGCCGACCGCCTCACGGCAGGCCGCTATACCCAAGCTACCGGGCTTCAAGAGATGTAGCTCGTGCCCTGCCACTCTCTCCATCAGTGACCCTCACGAAAAGTGCTTGGCGTGCCTTGGAAAAGGGCACAACACGCGAGCCTGCAAGCACTCCGCAGGCCTATCTTTCAGGACGAGAAGAGCACGAGCACTCCGCCTACAGGCTATACTAACTAGCCAGGCACTTCAGGGTGGTGAAGAGGGGCCTCTTAGGCTCCCCACCCAGAACACCATGAGCACGGAGTCGCAGTCCATGACCACTCCTGCTCCAACTATCACCGCCACCCCGGTCGCTGCCCAGACCCAGGACGCCCCTCAGACCAAGGATCGTCATGCCAAGAAGCATGGTGAGCAAAAAAAGAAGAAGAAACGCTCTACCAGCCTGGAGGCAGCACGGACACCTCACTCCCTGGATGTAGGGACAGGTTCCTCTGAGCAGCAGGCTCAGCGTGCGGACTCGGCGGTGTTGCTAATGGCACCGACCACCCTGGTACAGCTCCCCGTCCCAACGGATCCACTTGCGGTACCGCAAGGCTCCGCACCGGCACCAATCACCTCTACCGACCTGCCTGCACCGGAAGACTTGTCTGCACCCCAGGGAACGGTACCCGCACCAGCGGTACCCCATCGCACAGTGCCTATGCCTGCAGCCCTGGCGAACCTTCCACTGCTCCAACAACTGCACCAAGATAGGGAGACACGTTCTCCCTTGCATACCCGCCACCACGACTGTTCTCATTCCCGCTCCTCTCTCTACCGCGACATGAGAGACCAGGTTAGTCCTTCCAACTCAGTGTGGGGCCACGACTCCAGGCAGCGCGGTAGGGAATGGCACTCTCGGTCACCCTGCTCTTGCTGCTCCTACGGGGACACCAGGTACCATCGGTACCAGTATCACGAGGCATATTGGTACCGCTCCCACAGCCGATCCCCATACCCGGCACCGTCGGAGTCCGCAGGACCCCAGCAGTCCACGCACTACCAACCAACTGCCGTGTATGTACCGCCAGCACCACCAAGGGCACCGCCCACAGCAACTGTCTCTTGACCCCCACCTGAACCGCAACCCTTACTGGAGCGGACTCCGCAACGAGAGACCCTACAGGCACCGCCGCTGGTACCACCAGAACCTCACCTCATGCAGGAAATAGCTCAACATCATGATTCACACGCACAACTGGTACCGCCAACACCGCTAGTCCCTGTGCAGCAGGACACACGGTCAGACCACTCCTCTGGATTTGACTTCCTTAATTCTCTAGTGGGCCAACCTATCCGTCAGGGCCTCTCCCCCCAACTTCCTGAGACTGAGGTGCTATCGGAGGACTCTGAACCTTCCTCCTCCTCTACCTCCTCTCCTGAGGAGGATCAGAATATCTCGCCCCCTCCCCCTGATGCGATATCTGACCCTAACTTAATGCTAGCCACTGAGGACTCTAAGGCCTTCCAAAGTATGCTAAAACGCCTTACCGCAGCACTACCTAAACTTCCCTCCAGAGTTGTGAAAAAGACCCAGTCTGGCCCAGTATTTGGCATTTTGAGAACAGGAGAACCAGGCCACATTATGCTCTTGATGTTTGAGCAGTTAATGGAGCCATCAAAATCTGTCTGGTCCAAAACCAACTCTGCCCCCGCTACCAACAAATTAGCGGACTCACTTTATGCCATCCCTAGGGAAGGGGCCAACATGTTTTACAAGCACCCTGCCCCCAACTCCCTTGTCATTGTTGCTGCATCACTAAGATCTAGATCTGGGGGCATCCAGACCTCTCCTGTTGACAAAGAGGGTAGACGTCTCGATGTCATCGGAAGGAAAATCTTCTCTTCCAAAACTCTGTCCCTTATGGCCACCAACTACGCTTCAGCCATGTGTGGGTACCAACACTGGCTCTGGGCCCAGTTGGGGAGAGCTTCTGACCCCAGTCAGATCGCAGCACTGCAGAGGGAGGGCATGCAGATAGCCCAATTTCAACTAACCGCAAACATGCACATAGCTGACGCTAACATTCGGGGGATGGCTTAGGCCATTTCCTTGAGACGGCATGCATGGATCTGCTCCACTGGCTTGGCCCCAGAAAACAAGACTCGAATCGAGGACCTACACTTTGATGGGGAAGGCCTGTTCACAGCCTCCACTGACGACACCTTAAAAAAGATAAAGGAGACTTCTCAAATGGCCTGCTCTACAGGGGTTATCCGTACCTTCAAGAAGAAGTTTTATCCCTCTTCCCCCCCCTACTCCTATCAACCGAAACAACGGACCTCTTACTCCTACAATCCAAATAGACGCTTCCCCACTCTATATCAACAACAGCTGGCAGCGCCCTCCCAACCCAGAAAGTGGTACTTAAAGCAGAGAATGAAGGGTAGACCACCCTCCGCCTCTTCTGCCTCTCAACACCTCAAACAGCATTTTTAATTGTACGCAGATCGAGAGTCAGTCAGTGTCCTACCACTTTTGGTAACGATCTCCAACCCTTCCTCAGTGTCTGGGAGTCCATAACCTCCAACCGTTGGGTCAAGGAAGTTATCTCTCAGGGGTACTCTATTCAGTTTTCCTCTTTTCCCCCTAACTACCCTTCCCGCCCGCCCAAAGCTCAAATACGATCAACGATTCTAGAACTGATCTCCAAGGGGGCTATGGAGGAAGTTCCCCCTTCTCAACAACATTCAGGGTTTTATTCCAACTACTTCATTGTACCCAAGAAGGATGAGGGATACAGACTTATCCTCGACCTTTGCCGTTTAAACAAATTTGTCAAACGGTTCAAGTTCTGTATGGTCACCCTCCCCATCATTCTGCTGGGTCTCCACCAGGGAGACTGATTATCCTCTCTCAATCTGCAGGACGCTTACTTTCATATCTCTATAAACCCAGCGCATCGACGTTATTTATGTTTCATTGTAGGAAATCGACACTTTCAATACAGAGTTCTCCCCTTCGGCCTTTCTACTGCACTGAAGGTATTCACGAAATGCATCGCAGTAGTCACTGCATACCTACGAAGGAAACACATCAGAGTTTTTCCATATCTGGATGACTGGCTGATAGTAGCCTCTTAAAGACTCACATTACTGAGACATCCAAATGACCCTCTCCCTACTCCAAAACCTCGGACTCATAGTAAACTGCTGCAAGTCGCATCTTGTTCCAACTCAGCAACTTCAATTCATAGGAGCTGTCCTTGACACCTCCACATCCAGAGCTTACCTCCCCTTTGACAGGTTCAGGGTCATACGTCGGACTATACTAGCTCTCCCATCACGCCCAAAGAGAATGGCCCGTTTCCGTCTTCAGGGATTCCTTGCGGGTACATCCACAGTCACCCCATTTGCCAGACTACACCTATGCACCCTCCAGCAGTGGCTGGCCCAAGTTTACGTCCCTGCTATCCACTCATTTCCTTTCCTCCTGAGGTCACGCTCGACCTCCACTGGTGGACACTGCACAACAATGTTCTGCAGGGCACCCCTTTCGTACTACCCCCTACGCAAATGACAATAACCACAGACGCCTCCCTGACGGGTTGGGGAGTCCACATGGACCACTTACAGGTGAGCGGTCTATGGTCCTCTCAGGAGCAGAAGCTCCATATCAACATGCTCGAGCTCAGAGCCATCCGCTGGGCCCTCAGAGCGCTCCTCCCTCACATAGCAAGGAAAAACGTCCTCATCATTACAGACAATTCCACTGCCATTTGGTACATAAACAAGCAGGGAGGAGCACGTTCCACTCGCTTGTCCAGAGAGGTCCAAGACATCTGGCTCTGGAACATCGAACACGGTATTCACATTCACGCCATTCACCTCGCTGGCCAGGACAACAAATTGCCGATCAACTCAGCCGCCGTACCACAGACCACCACAAGCGGACCCTCTGCAATCCAGTACTTCGTGACATTTGAAGCAAATGGGGAATGCCCACTACGGATCTCTTTGCTACGAGAGAAAACGCCAAATTCCCCAGATTTTGCAGTCGAGCAGGGGCGGAACCAAGATCAATATCGGGTGCCTTCGTGATATCCTGGAATGGGGACTTCCTATATGCCTTTCCCTCTCTCCCCCTCATGTACAAGGTCCTCTGCAAGGCACGGACCAATCAGGCACACATGATCTTGATCACACCCTTCTGGCTCAGACAACCTTGGTTCCAGACACTCCAGGAGATGGCCAACGAAATCCTTCACCTCCCGCTTCTACCACACCTTTTATCCCGCCAGCACGGGACCATATTCCACCACGACCCTGCAACACTCCATCTCTGCGCCTGGCTGATATGTTCATAATCCAGGACGCCCCCAGCAACATTGCAGACATTCTCCTAAACTCTAGACGTGCCTTCACCTGAGCATGCTACTCTGCCAAATGGAACCGTTTCTCTATGTGGTGTACTTCTCGGTCTATCCACCTAGCCCATCTAAACATGTTTCATGCTTTCGACTATCTCCTCTACCTACATGACTCTGGGTTGTCAGTACAATCTCTCAGGGTTCATCTAGCAGCCTTGTCTTCTTGTCTACAACCTGATAACGGAAGCACCTTATTCTCCCACCCTCTTATGAAAACTTTCTGGAAGGGTATCATGAACTCCTTCCCACCTAATACCCACCCTGTCCCTCAGTGGGACCTTAACCTTGTCTTTGCCAGACTTATGGACCCGCCCTTTGAGTCTATGACCTCTTGCTCCATGGAAAGCATCTCCATCAAGACAGCATTCCTTCTGGCGATTACCTCTGCCAGAAGAGTTAGTGAACTGACCACCCGCAGGGCCTCTCCACCTTACATTCATTTCCACAATAACAAGTTAGACCTATGTACTGACCCCGCTTTCATACCAAAGGTGGTATCTCCTTTCCGTCTGAACCAGACCATATCCCTACCAGTGTTTTTCCCGAGACCACATGCATCTCGTGCCGAGCAGATACTCCATAGTTTAGACTAGGGGTGGGAAACCGGTACAATCCGGTATCCGATAATGCCGGTATCGGGCGTACCGGCATTATCGGATTCGGCCCCGGTATTCCGACCCGGTACCGGATTTCAGTGTTCCGGTTTTTTTACATTGCAGCCATTTTTAAATGGCTGCAATGTAAAAAAAATTAAAGCCCCAGCCAAACAGTTTTTTTAAAAAAAAACCCTCCCCGAGTCCAGGCTGCGCGGGTGGAAGGGGGGACACCCCCCACCCACCCTGCCCAGCCTGGCTTTTTGTTGTAAAAAAGATAGAACAGCAACAGAGTGAGACCCCGAGGCGGGCCCCCCCCCCAGCACCAGCGGCCGCGGCGTCCCCGCAGCCGCAGGTAAGTATGACCCGATCCCTGGGGGGGGTGGGGGTGTTTAACACCCCCACCCCCCCCAGGGATCACCCCTACAGCGCGCTTGCCGCTTACCTTGGGGAGCTCCGGCGGCGGCGGGCGGCCCGGCGGCTTCAGCGCCGGCTGTGGCTGCCGGCGTCAGGACGCTGTAGGCCTTCCGGTGCACTTCCGGGTTTCACCGGAAGGCCTAGAACGTCCTGAAGCCGGCAGCCACAGCCGGCGCTGAAGCCGCCGGGCCGCCCGCCGCCGCCGGAGCTCCCCAAGGTAAGCGGCAAGCGCGCTGTAGGGGTGATCCCTGGGGGGGGTGGGGGTGTTAAACACCCCCCCCCCCCCCAGGGATCGGGTCATACTTACCTGCGGCTGCGGGGACGCCGCGGCCGCTGGTGCTGGGGGGGGGCTCGCCTCGGGGTCTGCCTCTGTTGCATCTATCTTTTACAACAAAAAGCCAGGCTGGGCAGGGTGGGTGGGGGGTGTCCCCCCTTCCACCCGCGCAGCCTGGGAGGGGGAGGGAATTAATTTTAATTGATTGCATTGGTTTCAATGGGGACACAGCGCCCCATTGAAACCAATGCAATAAATCCGGTACCGGTATACCGGATTCAATCCGGGAATCCGGTTTTTGTGAAACCGGTAACCGGTAAAATCCGGTGTACCGGTACCGGTACCGGGCCCGCCCCTAGTTTAGACATCAAACGTGCTCTATAGTTCTATCTAGATAGAACTAGACACATCAGAGCTTCTGATGCCCTCTTTATCTTGTATGGTGGCCAAAGAATTGGTGTCAAGATCACCTCGCAAAGGCTCTCCAAATGGATTCTCCTCTGCATCCAGAAGTCCTATGACCTAGCAGGAAAGTCACCGCCTGCCCATCTCCGTGCTCACTACACCAGAGCCATGGCTTCTTCCCTCGCAAATGTATGTGGTGTGCCCATCCAGCACATATGCAATTGCTCCTCAATCCATACGTTCACTAAACACTATTCATTGGACTTCGCGGCCAGGACAGATGCTTCTGTGGGCAGAGCAGTTTTACATTCCTGATTTGACTGATATCCTCACCTCCTCCCTCCTTGAGGTAGGTGATCATAACTGCTACTCACTCTCCCATTAGTGAGGATTGCGGAGATCCTCGAAGAAGAAATAGAGGTTACTTACCAGTAACTCTGTTCTTTGAGAGAGCTCCGCGTATTCTCACGTCCCGCCCGCCTTCCCCTCGTTCTTGGATATACCACTAGTTGGTTGTTCTGCAATGGGATTGGAAGGAACTGAGGCGGTGAGACTTGGAGCCCATGCTTTCTCTGGGAAGTGGGGGGAGGGGGAGGAGCCCTCACCTTGTTCTAGTCTTTTCCAGGCTCTACTCTGCCTGGAAACTGCTAACTAGGAGGTATCTGGTGCCTGCGAAGCAGGAAGAAGATCCCCATTAGTGAGAATATGCAGAGCTCTCTCGAAGAACAGAGTTACTGGTAAGTAACCTCTATTATCTAACTTACCTCAATTTACTTAATGCCTTGGTCTCTGTCACTGTGCAGTCCGATGGAGAAAGGATAAGGGGGGGAGGAACAGATTGGCCCACTCGCCCCTGACACCAGAATTACCCAGTTGTGAAAAGAGCCCTCAAAATAGGCCTTGATCCTAACCGGGATTGAGCCTAGATCATCACAGGGCCTGGGTAGCAGTATTGCCACCAATACCAATCACTCTACATCCAACTCTAATACCAATCACTCTACATCCAGCCACTCTACATCCAAATCACTCTACATCCAACATCCAAGGACTGGTGAGGTTGCAGCTCGTCTGCATACGCTCCCAGCATCCTCGGCTGTCATCGCTCGAGGACACCACGACTCTCCTGGGGCTTGGCCTTCCTGCCGCCCCAAGCTCCACCGACCAGCGGGCCAAGGACTGGTGAGGTTGCAGCTCGTCTGCATACGCTCCCAGCATCCTCGGCTGTCATCGCTCGAGGACACCACGACTCTCCTGGGGCTTGGCCTTCCTGCCGCCCCAAGCTCCACCGACCAGCGGGCCGAAAAGCGCGCGCCTAAAGGCGCGCGCCTTACAGGTACTTTTCTCCATTTCTTTTCTACTGTACTTCCCCCTCCTATCTTACTCACTAACATGTCTGCCCTATTTTCTCGCCTTTTCTTTCCCTCCTCTCCTTCTCCTCTTCCTGTCCATCTTTTTCTTCCTCTACTTTTCTCCTCCCAGCTTCTTCCTCCCCCCAACCGATCACCACTCTCTAACCTCCCCCATACATCCTTTGCTCCCTTGGCTACTTTCTCTCATTGCTCCCCTTCCACTCCTGTCTCTAGCCTTCCTCGATGCTCCCCTTCTCCCAATCTTATCCCTATTCCTCCTGTCTCTAGCCTACCACGACGCTCCCCTTCTCCCAATCTTATCCCTATTCCTTGCCTCCCCCCTCATCAACTACCATTTTTCTGCTCCCTCTGGAACTGTCGCTCATCTATCAGTAAAGCTCCCTATATCCATGATCTTTTCCTCTCTCGCTCCCTCCAGCTCCTTGCCCTTACTGAAACTTGGATCACTCCCTCGGACTCTGTCACGCCTGCTACCCTCTCCTGTGGGGGTCTCTCCTTCTCTCACCAACCCCGCCCTGAAGGACGGGGTGGTGGGGTGGGCCTCCTTCTTGCTAAATCCTGTCAGTTCCAACCAATTTCTCCTCCCCCCTCTCTCTCCTTCCATACCTTTGAGGCTCACTCCGTGCGCCTCTACTCCCCCCTCCATCTACGTGTTGCTGTCATCTACCGTCCCCCTGGTCCTCTCTCTTCCTTTCTTTCTGACTTTGAGTCCTGGCTCACTTTCTTCCTCTCTGTTGATATCCCCACTCTCATCCTTGGTGACTTCAACATTCATGTTGATGACCCATCTCAGCCCTCAGTCTCTCGCTTCCTCTCCCTAGCCTCCTCCTTCAACCTCCACCTTTGGACCAACTCCCCCACCCATACTAATGGCCATTCTCTTGATCTTGTCCTCTCTAGAAACTGCTCTGTCGCTGATCTCTCCTTCGATCCTCATCCTATATCAGACCACTTCCTTGCCTCTTTCAACATTTCCCACTGTCCCCCCTCCTCTTCCCCTTCTCTACGCCCCTTCCGTGACCTTCAAGCTATTGATCCCCTGGACTTTGCCTCCTCTCTCTCTCCCCTTCTTCCTACAGTCTTCTCTTCCTCCTCCCCTGACTCCGCTGTCTCTGCTCTCAACGCCTCTCTCTCCTCCACACTTGACTCCCATGCCCCTCTCTCTTCCCGCCCTGCCTTCTCCCACAACCCCCGTCCTTGGCTCACCCCTAGTATCCGCCACCTCCGTTCTTGCACTCGTGCTGCTGAACGACTCTGGCGCAAATCCCATTCTCACGCTGACTTCCTTCACTTCAAATTCTGTCTCTCCACCCTTACTTCTGCTATCTCCCTTGCTAGACAACACTACTATGCCTCCCGCATTGAGTCCTGTTCTCGGGACCCTCGCCGCCTGTTCTCTACCTTTGACTCCCTCCTCAAGCCTCCCTGTCCTCCCCCTCCTTCTTCCCTTTCTGCTCAGGATCTTGCCTCCTTCTTCACCTCCAAGATAGACAAGATCCGCCTCGACATCGCTTCCCACTCCTCTCTTCCCACTCCCACCCCTCTCCCTCCTCCCCCTCCTTCTCTCATGTCCTCCTTCTCCCCTGCCTCCCTTAAGGAAATCTCCTCTCTGCTCTCCTCCTCCAACCCTTCCACTTGCCCCCTTGATCCCATTCCTTCCCGCCTCCTCACCTCCATTACTCCCACTGTCGCCCCTTCCTTCCTGCACATCATCAACCTCTCCCTCTCTACTGGCTCTTTCCCTTCTGCCTTCAAACATGCCACAGTCTCTCCTATTCTCAAAAAGTCCACTCTTGACCCCTCTGACCCTTCTAGCTATCGTCCTGTCTCACTCCTTCCTTTTGCTTCCAAGCTGCTTGAACGTGTTGTCTACTCCCGCTGCCTTGACTTCCTATCCTCCAACTCCTCCCTTGACCCCCTCCAATCTGGCTTCCGCCCCCTTCATTCTACTGAAACTGCTCTCGCTAAGATCACCAACGATCTTCTGGTGGCTAAATCTAAACGTCTCTATTCCATTCTTGTCCTCCTTGATCTCTCTGCTGCCTTCGATACTGTTGACCACTCACTCTTGCTGGATTCCCTTCACTCCCTTGGCTTTTGTGGCTCTGTCCATAACTGGTTCTCCTCCTACCTCTCTGACCGCTCCTTTAATGTGTCTCTCTCCAACTCCACCTCCTCCTCCTTCCCCCTCTCAGTTGGTGTTCCTCAAGGCTCTGTTCTTGGCCCTCTCCTCTTCTCGATCTATACCTCATCCTTAGGCAAACTCATTGCCTCCCATGGCTTCCAATACCACCTCTATGCTGATGACACTCAACTCTATCTCTCTACTCCCTCTCTCTCTCCCTCTGTTCAAGCTCGTCTCATCAACTGTCTCTCTGACATCTCTACCTGGATGTCTCAACGTCAACTCAAACTCAACATGGCTAAAACTGAACTCCTTATCTTCCCCCCTCATCCTTCCTCTCCTTCCTCACTGTCAATAACTATTGATGGAGTCACCATCCTGCCTGTCCCCCAAGCCCGTAGCCTAGGCTTCATCTTTGACTCAGCCCTTTCTTTTAAACCCTACATTGACTCTGTTGCTAAATCCTGTCGCTTCTCCCTCCATAACATTGCTAAGATTCGCCCTTTTCTCTCTGTCTCGTCTGCCAAAACTCTTGTTCATGCTCTGGTCATCTCTCGCCTCGATTACTGTAACCTCCTTCTCACTGGCCTTCCCCGGTCTCACCTTTCTCCCCTCATCTCTGTCCAAAACTCTGCTGCCAGGGTCATCTACCTCGCCAGTCGCTTCGACCATGTGCAGCCCCTCCTCTCTTCGCTTCACTGGCTTCCCCTTCCTGAACGAATCCTGCACAAGCTCCTAGTCTTCACCTATAAAGCTCTTCACAACCTTGCTCCCCCCTACCTCTCTGCACTTATCGCCCTCCATACTCCAGCCCGTGCACTTCGCTCCTCCTCTGTCCCTTCTCTCACCCTTCCACGCCTTCCCTGCTCCCCTAAGCGCCTTCGTCCCTTCTCACTTGCTGCCCCCCATGCCTGGAACTCCCTCCCTGTCCACATCCGCCTTGCCCCCTCCCTTCATACCTTCAAATCTCTCCTTAAAACTCACCTCTTTCGCTCTGCTCTGTCTGACTCTTTATCCTGCTGAGCCACTATTCCTATACCTACGATCGGTTTACCCTTATCCTTGCAACATGGACCTGCCTGCTGTCATTCTCATCGTAACCAAGCCAAGTACGTGCACTTGAGACCTCGCATCTTCATGAATGTTAGACCCCTTGTCTCTCCCTCTGTTCCCCTTCCTAAGTCTCTCCCCCAGCTCCTGTCTCTCAGATTGTAAGCCCTAGGGGCAGGGACCCTGTCTATTTTATTACTTTGTAAAGTGCCAGGTACACTGCTGGCGCTATATAAATGTTTGTTAATAATAATAATAATAATAATAACAACTCACCAGTGAGTTGAAGTGTGGAACCAGGGAACCCCAGGAATTGCCCAAGCGGAATCAACACATGACAGGGAAAGGATGGTACAGGGTGGACACGCTCACCCCACTCACTCGCACTGCATGCACACTTGCCAGGGAACAGGAAGGGCGGAAGAGAGGAACAAAGGGAACCAGACATGCTCAACTCACTCACCTCCTCAGAAATTAAGTCTGCAATGCACAACACAAATGCTGCAAGGCTAGTCGCTCAGGCAAGCACTGATTATCAGTGCCTCTGGGATGCCAGCCTAACGCCTTTATACCCCTAGCCCTGCCCTTGATGCAGCGCCTGTTGGCGCAGGCGCTCTGAGCCCGTGTTACTGCGCATGCCCCTCTTTTCCCCGGCGGTGTCAGCTGCAGCTCCCTGTGCTCTTGCAGCTCCGGTTTGGTGCGGCCACTTCTGCCTGTTCTCGAACCACATTTTGTGCCTGTGATGGTGAGGGCAGCGACCGCTTTGGTCTCCCGGAGGTTCCCTGTGTCGGGGGCTCTCGCCCTGGCCTCCCCCAGTGAGTGCGCCAGTAGCGCCTGACAGTCTGCCTGCCCCTCTTTTTCTGAAATAATTATATATAATACAAACCATGCTCCCTTTTAGCAGAATTGTTTCTATTCCTGTTTTTGTTTATAATAAGTGTCATTTATTTACTTGTGATACGATCTTGGGCAAATTACTTTGGGCCCCAAGTTTTACCATTTGTAAAGGGAGCATCATGGGTTTTTTTTTCTGTCCTATTAGCTTGCTTGCTGAGTGTATGGCAAGAGCTGTGAGTTCATAATTAATAATATACATGTATAATTTATATGCATAGTTAATATATTTTATTTTATTTTATTATCAGTGTATTATTTTTACTGCGGTAGCACCCAAACTGGGAAGACATTCAAGACAGTCCCTGACCCAAAGAACCCACAATCTAAAAGTCATATAAAATTCAGACAGAACCAGGTGCTCTTTCTCTTAATCACAAATGATCATTTCATCAGACTACTGGCAATGAGCAATTAGTCCCAGCTATGAAGAGATGCTATCGTATAGAAGGCTGGACACACTGTAAAAAAATAAAAATCGAATACATATGAGATGTACTGAGTAGTCTTTGATTTCATGCACAAAAGAGTAGAACTGATTGCTTTGTCTCAGACACAAATTGATCATGATGAACGGTTTTCCACTACGTAATAAGAATGATTTTGGAAGGGGAACGACCTTGAGTTACAACAGGTCAGCAATCAAAATACAGAAAGCTGATTTATGCTCTTGTTTACACTCCAGGAGCATAAATCAGGAGCAACTCCATTGCAGTCAATAAAAAAGAAACCCAAATAGAAGAAACCAAAAAGCATCAGTTTAGTTTTGGAAACTGGATTTGAAATGAGAAATAGGATCTTCTCCACCCACAAGCTTTGAAAAAATTACTCGGTTCCTGGAAATGAATTATGATGTAAGACAGTTGTGTTGTCTAGAGTTTTTTTTTCTCCCCAGGGTATTGTAATTGCCTGTTACCTAATAGGGATCTGATCATTTGCTGATTAATTTTTTGGGTTTCATTCTAAAATGTCTACTGGAAATTTCAAAGTTGTTTAGCAGCATGTAGCAGGCAACATTTTTCTTTGTTACATTCTTTAGTGGTGGAGCAAGTTTCCTTCAGTTGAGAGCCATGCAGATTCCCATAAGCAGCTAAACATAACACGTGAATTGTAAGCAAGTTTAAGTCTTCCCTGTTCCCTCAAGTGCTATAGGAGTTAAGTTCCTTTTTCTTCAGAGTGAAACATGAAACCCAACATCACAGGGTCTCACTGAGCATTCTACCAGGCATTTGCTCCATGCACTCAAGTGATGAGCTTTGAATTGGATGCCAAACAAAGTTTGGAAACAGACGACAACACGCTAATTTGGGGCAGGATGGCCAGTTAAAAATTTGTTTCCCAGCTTGAGTTTTAACTGAGAGGAGAGGTTTCACATTGGATGTCTGAGATGATGGGATGGTATATAAAGAGACTTTCAATGACAGTTCATTGGTATGGTTTGATAGTACTGTCTGGCTAAGGCTGGTACTACTGCCTGGCTTTTCATTGTGAATTTGCTAGAGCTGTTGCAAATCTCTCTCTCTGAATTCACTAATCCAATCTAAATATTTTTTTCTGTGACAAGCACTGGCATTTGGACTGTACCCTTTGAGAACACTGAATTTGGATATGCTGACATTGCCTAGTTTGATTGCTTCAACTTTACGAGTTTTGATTTTGTTTGATTGGCTTCAAAACCTTGTTTTGTTCTGTTGTGATCTAAGCCAAACAAACCCAGTGCCAGCAGAAACAACGTTGGCGGAATGGCATACATACCCAAATTCCAGAATTGCTAATAACCAAATAACAAAAACTCATGTGGCCTTTGCGTAGTCTTAGAAATTCAGCTTTACAATTACAAATCTGTGAAGTTCATCTAATTCAAACTTCAGCACAAATATTTGCCCCAGCTTTATTGCTGTACTGTTGTTGTTTCTGTTGGGCCCCCACAATATCTGGTAACTTTGTAAACAGAAAGACTGATGAATAACTGCTTGACTCCCCAACAGAGCAAGCCCCATTGAAGTGAGTGGATCTTGTGCTATCTGGGCTCTTTGAGCTACTAGAGGTGACCCCTCCGTTTCAAGCTTGGGCACATGGCAAAGCTTATGCTGAATCTGTTTCGGGGCAAGTAAAAGAATTCAGACTGCAGTGATGCTGTTTTAGCACTAAATTCACCAACCATTTTGAAAAATCGTACTTTAGTTATAGAACTGAGCACATCAGTGCTGCTGGGTATGTTATGAAGGATGGTGCATTGCCTGTGTGTGAAGTTTAATATACTCTACTGCTTGTAAGAAAACATATCCAACCCTGTATCCCATCGCTGAAATCACAGCAGAAATGGGCTAAGCACACGAAAAAGCCAATGCACACAAGCAGAGCTTTATGTGTCGTCCTGATGTGATTTATGATCCTGGCATCCCCCTCCCCTACTTTTACTTCAGTGAGCTTTCTTCAGTTATACAATGAGCGTATACAGTGAGCTTTACATGCACCTTCCCCAACAACTAGCTCCACGGTGTGATGGGATTGGAGCTCCTTTGCCCTTCTCCGAGCCGACAGTGACCTAGTTTCTAGGGACGTGCAAATACAGTTCGGAAGTTCGGACTGAACTTGAATAGTTCGGTCGACTGAACCAAACTTTCGAGTCGAACTTACCATCTGAGGCTTGTGTCCTCGCTGCTGCTGCTCCCGCTGCCGGGGGGTCCCATGGAGCACCAATGGAGGAAAGGGGAGTGAGTAGGGGACATTTGACTATCTTTGCACCCCCTCCTCCCCCGCACCGGCCACCGGAAGTGCCGAGGGGCATTAAAAGGAGCCGAAAGGCTGCAGCCAAAGGGTGTGGCCCTTTGGGGCCCTTCGGGGTCAGTCGGGGGTAGAGGGGTCGGATCATTGTGACCAGGCGGGAGGGAGTGGCTAGGGTAGGGGGAATTGTTAATGTGAGACTATTTAATATTGTTTGGAGGTCTGCCCTGGCC
The DNA here is from genome assembly GCA_003113815.1 of Sphenodon punctatus. NCBI lineage: Eukaryota > Metazoa > Chordata > Lepidosauria > Sphenodontia > Sphenodontidae > Sphenodon > Sphenodon punctatus. The sequence goes on along the minus strand of QEPC01014905.1, from coordinate 2,361,760 downwards.
ACTGTGGGGCCAAGGTGGGCTTCCTTGTTGGGGTTGTATTATGGAGGGGGTGGGTATTGTATTAGAGAGGAGATGGAGATGGTTGACTCCTCCCGGTGAGAAAGGGATGGAGCCAGCTGTATACCCTGGTGGCAGCAGGGTATTGGTAGCTGGAGTGATGGGACCAGTGGCCTGATGTGTAGGCATGGTTGGAGGTGGTATTAGTTGGGGGGGGGGGGGATGGCTTTTGATATGTATATGTGATATTGGTATGCTGGGTCCCCTGTGTGGGAGAAACCCCCAGCAACTGTATTGATGATGTTAGGCTGGGTCTCCTGTGTGGGAGAGAACCCCCAGCAAATGTATTGATTATTGTTGTATGCCGCCTCGAGTCTTCGGAGAGAGGCGGGACAGAAATTAAATGTGATGATGATGATGATGATTTCCGAACTGAACCGAATTTCCGAACTCGGTTCTGTTCGCACATCCTTACTAGTTTCCTCACAGTCCCCACTGGACGCAGCTCCCTCCAGAACTGCCCCAGTCTGTAACGAGGTCACTCTTCTTGTCACCCGTAACCCTGACATTTCCCAAAGCACAGACATTAGACGAAGGTTCGTGCAAGTCTCTAACCTGGGACTCCCCTCACCTGTGTCACCTAATGTCAGTATCACACAAGGCTTAGTTAAAGAATTTTATATTTGTAAAATCAAATTAAGTACAGTGCAAAATTTATTCCAGAGTGCAAGTCAAATAAAAGAATATAAAGATAGCAAAAATCTTCCATTACTTGTGAATTCCCTAAGCTAAAGTCTTACTCTACTTGAGTTCATGTTGAAGGTTCCTATGTCGCAGCCAGATGATAAGGCTGGGTGCCATTCTTTGTTAGTTAAGTCTTCCAGTCCATGTCCTTGCTTGAATCTTACACACCTGAATCACGTTGCCTTTGATGACTTAATAAATACCTTTTTGATGGCCGTTCCAAACATTTCCAGGACATTTCTGTGCTTGTCTCGCCTGTAGGTCACATTTCAATCATTAAGGCTCTGTTTACATTTCTATTGTTTTGTTTATCTGTCCCATACAACACTCTTGTTTTTGGACTCACAATATACTTCTTAAAGTTATTTTCTCTACATCGTTCTTACATACAAACTGTAAGAAACCACGGTCCAGGTCCAGGCCCTTGCTGTATTTATCTCTTAATTATGAGTTGATTGACATCAGACATGCCCATGCCACCTGAACACAGTGCACTCCCACCAGGAACATGTATGTTACATGTGTTCTATGTCTGTTTATTTATTTATTTACATTTCTTAGCCATCCCCTCATGCCCATGGCATCTTGGGGCAGCTTACAACACAATTGTTTTTACAAGCCTCGCCACACACTGATTTCACAAAATTGACAGACTCAATTTGGTGTAAGGCTACAATGCCAGAGCCTGGCTCATAATGATCAACAGACAGTATTATCACACAAATCTGTGAAAATATCACAACCAGAAGGATGTAGGGTCCTTAACTACTTCATTTAATTATTCACACTTTTAAAACAATTGCTCGTGAGATTGTATGTTTTATAAGTTTTCTGTATTGAATACCTTGAGGGGGGAATGGGAAAAGAATTTCCTCACCAACATGACCAGGCACCGATTCTGCTTTCATAATAGCATAACTCCTTTATGAAATCACTGTAATAACTCCCGATTTGCATCACTAACCAGGTTCACACAGGCTGTATCTTCTGTCATTATGGGAATACCGGAGTAATCTGTAGACGTCCGAACAATGCTTTTGGCAGGTTGTGTTAATTTAACTAGCTTTTCCTTCATAGCTAGGTTGGAATGGTCACACGTTCAGAAGTTGACTTGGGTCCCCTCACTGCCACCACCCAGTGGCATGGGATGGGACACAGCTACACCAGGGATCATGGCCTTTCCCGTGCTTGGTGCAGGATCTGCCATACCTAGATCACCCCAGGTAGACTTGTGGGCACCAATGCAGCTACACTGCCTGTCCCTACTATAGCTATGTTCTTGCCACCGTGGGAAATAACATAGGTGATGGCACTGGCATACCCTGTATTGAGGCGATCCCTCCAATTCGTCGGTGCTGCACTGCAGTGTAATCTCAACCGCTGGAATATTGGCTATGACTTCGGCCCTTTAGTCTCACTGCTCTCTGATAATAACAACTTGATATCTTTATTTTGTCACCCTCGTACAGCCAACCGTGCTAGAAAGAAAGGCAAGAAACAAAGGATGTCATTTCCACATCACTGATCAGAGCTTCATCTTTGAGTACAATAGTGCGGACTTTGTCAGGAATCTGTCACACTTGATCATGGCCATGGGATAGGTGGCTTACTGCCCCCCCAAAAGAGATTTCGCTTGAATAATGATGTTATGGATCAGTAGTTCTCTGTATAGAACATGGAATACTACTTCTCACAGAAACTGAAAAATCCCCCAGGGAAAAGCTGCTTTCAGAAAAAAACCTTAGTTCTTCAGTTCTGTTGTTGTCATCAAAAGAAAATTAATATTATCGCCCACAGTTCTGCAAATACGTTTGTGGTTGCTTAAGTCTGTGCATGAGTAAAGTTACTGTAGAGATGATATGAAGTCAGTGGAACCATAAAGTCATAGATCCCATAAATCATAGAGCTGGAAGGGGTTGTGAGAGTAATTGAGTCCAGCCCCCTGCTTGATGCAGGATTTGCCATATCTAGATCATCCCAGACACAGGCTCATCCAGCCTCTTCTTAAAAACTGCCAATGGTGGAGAATCCATGACTTCTGTAGGCAGCCTGTCCCATTGTCTGACTGCTCTTTAGGGATGGAAGTTCAGATGAAAGTTCGGGTTCAGTTCTAAACTGAACTGAAATGACTTTTGTTCAGATTTTGACTTGTATTGAGTTTGTATCCGAGCAATACAGACCTAAATACACGTTTTTCCCCAGCTCTGCCTCCACCAGACTCCTGCCTGCCTGGCCCAGTGTTAGGCTGGGCCAGTCGGGGGTCCAGGGGTGGTGGGGACCAGGAAGGAGTCCGAGCTGGGGGCAGAGGGGCTACGCAGGGGTGGGAGAGGGCGGTAGTTGCTTTACTTCCCCCAGCTCTGCCTCCCCCAGGACCCTGACCAGCGCTCACCTCCTCTGAACTCCTGCCTGCCCCGCCCATTGCCCACCCTAGTGCTCTTACTGGGGGAAGTGGACAGGAGTCTGGGGGATGGGTTTGGCGAGCATAAGCTCCTGCTTTGATAGATCCCTGCCAGAGAATACAAACTGGCTCGTATACCTCGGTAGTTTTGTATTGAGTCTTATTAATACAAATCTTCCAAATTTGCACAATTCGTATTGACACAAATCCGAGCCGCCCACCCCTACTGCTCTTACCATCAGGAATTTGTGCCTATGTTCAGTCTAAATCTCCCTTTCTGCAGCTTGTACCCATTGTCTCTTTGTCTTGCCCTCCATAGCAAAAGAGAACAATTGTTCTTCATCTACTTTATTGCATCCTTTTCGATAACTGTAGACTGTTATTATATGCCCCTCCTTAGTCTTGTTTTCTCCAAGCTGAAGACACTTAAATCCTTCAACCTCTCTTCATATGTTTTATGTTCCAAACCTTTATCATTTTTGCTCCTCTTCTCCTTGTGAAAATTACTCACCTGTAAGCACCTAGGTAAGTAATTGAAGGATCAAGACTTGAATGGCTTGAAGGCGTTTATTCCTTCAAGATAAGCCATAGATTTAAAAACTGGAAACTAGGCCAGGCCCTGGATATAAAAAAACCAAGAGGAGATTTTGATATATTCTCTCCTCACTCTTTTTTCATCAGATCCTTTAATTATTATTTTAAGTAGCCTCCCTGCCCCCCCCTGCAGAATGCAACTATTTTTCCTTCCTTTGTCTGTGGAAAAACATGTATTTAGGTCTGTATTGCTCGGATACAAACTCAATACAAGCCAAAATCTGAACAAAAGCCATTTCGGTTCAGTTTAGAACCAAACATTTGGCCTCAATCAAAAGAACACGTTTTCATTTATTCTTACTAATTGACATGACATTTTAAATAAAAATAATGCAGCAAATCAATATGATTATTTAATATTTAGATACCAATAACGGGTTTTGCATTTTCTTTCCAGAAAATAAAAAGCTGGGGGGAGGGGGCGCGACATTTCACTTTGGTGAGTAAAGATTTTTTTATATGCGTAATGCTATGGGTCCATGGGACTTGCTCCAAAGTTCAATAAAAAATGGTCATGCTCTGTGCAATCTAGTCTGCTCTGCTTTCAGTGAGGACAGTGGCATAACTACATGCATGCAAGCGACTAATTCCCTAGTAGCAGCGGTGAGCTTTTCAAAAGAAGCTTGCTCCAAACTTCAATCAAAAATGGTCATGCTCCGTGTAATCTTAGTCTGCTCTGCTTCCAGTAAAGACAGTGGCATAACTAAATGCATGCAAGCAGCTAATTCCCTAGTAACAGTGGGGAGCTCTTCACAGTAACTTTAAGAAGTATATTGAGAGACCAAAAACAAGAGTGTTGTATGGGACAGATAAACAAGACAATAGAAATGTAAACGGAACCTTAATGACTGAGATGTGGCCTACGGGCGAGACAAGCTCAGAAGCTCCTGGAAATGTCTGGAAGGGCCATCAGAAAGGTATTAGCAGGGCTATCCTTAAGGGTTAGCAGGATTAGGCTGTTGGATGATTGGTAGAGGAAAACTGGAGTGTATAAGCATGGTCTGCTTATAAGAGTTATGGATTGAAGAGCCAGAACTCAATAAACAACAGACTCAGAAATGGGAATGTACGACAGGGAAAAAAGAGTACTGATGGGCAGTTCAAAAGACAAAAAAGGACAAATATTTTGTACAAAGTATGAAAGAGCTGAGTGACCATCACGCGCTCGTCTGGTTGCTGCTGCTCTTTCTCTTTCAGGTCCTGTCACTGGTTTTCCCTCCTCCTACGTGTGCAGGTTTTTTCCTCTGTATTTTTCCCTTTATTTTTACTCGGTAACTAACTTTTTCTCTGATCATCATTCCTGTCCGACTCTTTCTTCCCTTGCACACATGTTCGCACCTGCTTTTTTTAAGAACACAAATCTGAGCAGTTTAATTTTATTTTATTTTTTTATAGAACATTTATTCAAGGCAAGGTTTATCCAAGGCAGTTCTGAAGAAAGAGTGACTTCTTTCCTTGACTGTTTTTAGCAGCTGTCCCTCAAATCTGCCCCAAATAATCACTGTTTCAAAATATTCCATGGGACAGGGCTTCTAGATGGAAATCAAATCAGCTTTGTGTGCTTTTGTTGCTATTAACATAGCATTGCTTGAAAATGAACTACGTTTCAAATTCTATCCATTCGGGAGTATAATTTTGCCCTTTTTCAGCATGAAATATTAAAAAACAGATTAACAAGCACTAAAATATTGTTGTAAAACATCTCAGGAGCATGGTGCTAGACAAATATGAAGGGAACCTATTGGTAAACTGTCCCATGTGAGGGGGCATTTGTGATAGTGTGGCCTTCTCTTGACCTCATTGGAGTGCCCTGCAAATGCTAGAACAGCTTGTAGAAAGAATCAAGGCCTCAATTTATAAATCTTTAAAATAATATTATTTATTATATGTGGATGGTTGTTTAGAATTTATACTTTTTGTACTATCGTTGTTTGTTTGTCTCTACTTGAGTTGGATGATGGTGCAAGCTATTATCCCAATACATAAAGACTTGACAATTTCCAAATCAATCAGTTTTTAAATATTAATTAAAAGAAGAAAAAAAACCCAAACAAAAGCAATAAGAAAACACAATCTAACACACCAATCTCACCTTTGATTGCTGTGGATGCAGATGCATTTGGAGTGTCTTTGAAGGCCTGTTCTCTGAAATGGCTGTTGAAGCCTTTACTTTTGACAAAAATCTACTGATAAAAACACAATTTATATAAACACACAGACACACATACAATTTATGTGTGGTTCTTCTTTGTCTTTTGGTTTGAAAGCCTTTCAGTGATGCTGCTGTCATGGAAGATTCTCCCCACAAACACCTTCACAACAATGCTATTATTATTCCTATTTTACAGGTGGGAAACAGAGGCTGCAAGATAACGACTTGGCCAAGGCCATCATGCCTTAGCCAGAAATATAGGAAACTGTAAGGCCATTTGCAAAGTTGCTGTGAGCGCTAAGATGTGTCTAATCCTGTAAGCTTCCTCTGTGCAGAGCTCTCAGTCCAGTAGGAGGTCAGACTGTTAGACGTTAATAGAGCTGAGGTGAAAGCAAGTGTTCCCGTACCATCGGAAACTACCTTTCAGGAGGGCTTGCAATGGTTTGTCAGTATTTCTTCACCACTTAGTGATTCCGCCCGCCACTGTGAGATCAGCACCTGCAATTGTCCATCAATTCCATAATTTGTTGTCAGTTTCTGGCAGAAGCCTGCAGGGGAACACCGTCACCACCTACCTGCTCTGTTGCTGCTGCGGGGGGGGCTCTGGAGGCTCCGCTCACCTTGCCGCCACCGCCGCCGCTGAGTCCCGTTGCTGGGGCCGCCGCCGCCGCTCCTCATCCCCGCTGGGCACCTGCGGGGAGAAGACATCGAACTGTGAGGTTGGGGGTTGGGGGGGGAACGCAGAGGGCAGCCACGTGGGCTGTCCTGTCCCCTCCCCCCCACCCGGAGGTAGCGCGTGCATAAAGCCCCAGGGACAGCGGCTGAGCCACAGGCCGTGGCCGCAGGCTCGCGACCGAAGGGCCGCGGCCAAAGGGCGCGGCACTTTTTGGGCACTTTGGGGGGCTGCAGGGGGTGGTAGGGGGGGTTACTGTTTGTTTTGTGTGGGCTTTTGTTCATTTTTCAGGGCTAGGGTGGTAGGGTGGGGGTTGTTGGTAAGGGGGTTAAAAGAGGGGGGTG
>QEPC01014905.1:2341694-2351792 GCA_003113815.1 Sphenodon punctatus | reverse complement strand
GGCTGTGGAACTCCCTTCCGGAGGAAGCTCGCCTGGCCCCAAGCCTTTTAACATTTCGGCGGAACTGTAAGACCTGGCTGTTTGCCCAGGCCTTTGGGAGGGAGGGTGGGGAGGGATGATTTTAGTCCACCACCCATTTATTTATTATTTTTCTAGCCCTGTTTTATATGGTATATTTTATATTTTATATTTTAAAATGAATTTTAATGTTTTTATTGTTGATTGCTGGAAGCCGCGCCGAGCTGCGTTGCAGGAGGGGGCGGGGTATAAATTTGGAAAATAAATAAATAAATAAATTTTTGTTAATTTCTGGTATTTCCCTCAAATTTTGTCAATTTCTGAGGTTTTCCATCAATTTACATCACTTTCCGTCAATTTTACGTCTCTTAGCCAGTACTATATAAGCCATAGTGTTGGCCCCCTCCATTCATTTTACATTAGCCATAAGGCAGCAAGAGTCCCCTCTTGCTGGGGATGTTCATTTACCAAACAATTGCAATTTACTGAACAATTTACCAAACTAGTGAAATACCAAAAAATGTCAGAAAATAGCAAACATTTGCAAAAAATTGCAAAAAAAGCGGGTAAGTTACCTTGTTGCACAGATGGAGGTGAATGACCTGCTTCCTACGGAAACAGTGTTTCCTGTGATTGCTCGTTTCAGGCCTCGATGTTAAGTTCTGACCTTCATACACTACTCCTCTGAGTTATCCTTTGCTGCTGGCTCAGCAACAAACTGTGGCAATATACACACGTAATGGGCAGAAGGTTGGCGCCATGTTCATTGATTGTAGCACATCCAAACAGGGCAGTTGGGAGTCCTTCCCCAAGCTACACCAGGATCACTCTGGTCCAACCCTATCTTGCTGTGCAGTAAGTTACCTCATTGGTCTGCCCAGCTCACCTGGGAGGGCAGATGCCTTCAGACACCATGGAGGTATCCTGACGTACCCCCAAAACTTTGTTCTTTTCACTGTGCCTGAGTCGGCAATCTGTCTAGCAGTGGTAAGGGTCTAGTGTCAGATGCAGATGCACTTTGACAGATCTTTAATACCACAGCCCTGGAGTCACTGGGAACCCATTACAGCAGTGCTCCAGAATAGACATTGGCTGCCAATAGCATTCTGGGCACAATTCCAGTTGCTGGTTTTGACCTATAAAGCCCTACACAGCTTGGGCCCCACATATCTCAAAGACAGCTTCATTCCTCCCTTGCGTTCCATCATAATCCCTATGGCCAGCTGAGAGCATCCCCTTGCACATGCCATCAACACATCAGTGAGGGCAGGTAGAGAGACTTTCTTGTGGGCTGCTTCACGATTATGGAATTCCCTCCCCCTGGAGGTCTATCAAAGCCTGCTCATCTTCTGAAGGTAATGTAAGACATTTCTATTTGGCTGAGCTTTTGACAGTTGAGGAAAATTAGCTGTTGATGGGTAAAGGATCATGGCTTGTGTTTTTAAGGGATTTCAGGGATTCTAGGGTTTCTTTGGGGGATTTTAGGGTATTTTGTATGTTTTATTTGTTTTTTAATCTGTTGTGATCCACCCTGAGCCTTCAGGGAAGGACAGTTTATAAACCTAAACAAACCCCGACTGCCCCCCATGGGTCATATAGAGATGCTTCCTTTGGAAGCAATGTAAGGCTCCTTGGTGATACGCCCCCGAGGGAACCCTCAAAGTGTCCTTACCCTTAAAGGGTCTGCTGCTTACAAGCATGGAATGCCCCCCTGGGTGTTCCCCCTTTGCCTAGCCAGACTACTGAAGTAGCGTCCACCACTGGGCAGTATTGCCATGCTGCCAGCTGCAGCAATGCTCCCCTGTCCCGGACTAGCTGCTGTAGTCTAACCATTGACTGAAGTCAATAGGAGTCTTTCTTTTGGTTTCAATGGGACTTCAGTGAGCTACTCTGTGACTAGTCCTATTATTATTCACAAATCACCTCTTTGCTCTGTGCCCAGGCTCTGGCTGATTTTTTCTATGATAAGATTCACAAGATTCACCTAGAGTTCTCTGTCAAGCCCCCTCAATCCCCCCCCTTCACTTACCTCCTCTTCCACTAGCACCTGTCACCCTTTCTCCTTTCTCTGAAGTTACCAAGGAGGAAATCACCCACCTTTCCTCCTCCTCCTCCTCCAAACTCACCACTTGTTCCTCTGATCCTAGCCCTACCCATCTCCTCTGTTCTATCTCCCCTGCAGTTATTCCCTCCATCCATCACATCCTCAATTTATCACTTTCCACTGCAACGGTTCCTGCTGCCTTCAAACATGCTGTGATCACACCACTCCTCAAAAAACTTCACTGGACCCTATTTGCCCTGCTAACTACTGCCCGATCTCCTTCCTCCCCTTTGTATCCAAACTGCTTGATGGTGCTGTTCATGTTCGCTGCCTTCACCTCCTTGCAACTCAGGCCATTCTTGATCCACTCCAATCTGGCTTCCGCCCTCTACATTCCATGAAGACAGCCTTTGTCAAAGTCTCCAATGATCTCTTCATGGCCAAGGCCAGGAACCATTACTCTTTCCTCATCCTCCTTGATCTATTTGCTGCTTCAACACTGTTGAGCACTATCTGCTCCTTGACACTCTGTCATCCTTTGGATTTCAGGACTCTGTCCTATCCTGGTTCTCCTCTTACCTCTTCCACCACACATATAGTGTACCATTGGGTGGATGCTCCTCTACTGCTATTCTGCTATCAGTTGGTGTGCCACAGGGCTCAGTCCTGGGTCCTCTTCTCCTCTCTCTCTCTCTCTACGCTCGTTCCCTTGGTGCTCTGATCTCCTCCCATGGCTTTCAGTACCATCTTTATGCTGATGATTCTCAGATCTACCTCTCTGTACAAGAACTCTCACCCAGAATCCAGTCCCAACTCTCAGCCTGCCTGTCTGACATCGCTGCCTGGATGTCTCGCTGCCACCTTAAACTTAACATGGCCAAAACAGAAGTTCTTATCTTTCTTCCTAAACCCAACTCTCCCACCTCTTTCCATCTCTGTAGAGAACACTGTCATCCTCCCAGTCCCCTCAACCCATAACCTTGGGGTCATCTTTGACTCCTCTCTCACCTCTGCTCACATCCAAAACTTCTTGTTTCTTTCTCTATAATATCACCAAAATCCATCCCTTCCTGTCTGAACATACTACTAAAACCCTAATCCATTCTCTCATCACATCCCGCTTGGACTACTGCAACCTGCTTCTTGCAGGCCTCCCACTGAACCATTTATCTCCAATACAGTCTAATCAAAATTAAACTGTGAGACTCACCTTCATTGCGTGCCGTTATGACTATGTGACCTCTCCTCAAGTCACTACAGTGGCTTCCCACCTGCTTCTGCATACAGTTCAAGCTTCTCCTACTCACCTACAAGTGTCTTCACTCTACAGCTCCTCAGTACCTCTCCCTCTCTTATCTCCCCCTACACCCCTACTCGCGACCTCCATTCATTGGACAAGATGCTCTTATCTGTGCCCTTCTCCTTCATCGCTAACTCCCAACTCTGTATTTTCCACCTTGCTGCACCATATGCTTGGAGCAAACTTCTTGAGGAGGACAGACCATCTCCCTGTCTATATTCAAGTCCCGCCTAAAGGCCCACTTCTTTGAGATCACTTTTAAATCATGAACCCAGGCCATAACTATATCATAGTCTTGTTGATTTCAGTCATGTTAACTGAAATAAATAAACGCATTGAATACCTGCATCCTGTAGTCCATTATTCTTAGGAAGACTCTTATTTGTAGTTGCCTATGTCTTTGTGTCTTGATTAGATTGTAAGCTCCATGGAGCAGGGACTGTCTTTATGTTGTGTGTATCTGTACAGTGGTGTGTACAATTAGTAGTGCTATAGAAATGATTATTAGTAGTAGTTGTAGTTACTGTCCAAGGGGTACATTTGTGAGTAATATTTTTTTAAGAAGTAATGGTTGGACCTTTAATTGATAATATAAAGTAATATCTTTGCGTTTCGATTAGGGTGATGATCATGCTGTTGGAAGTATAGTTTTTTATATTTATATTTATTTTTAAAATTTAATATTCTGCACCCATCCAGCCTCAGGCAGCTTGGGGCGACTAACAGAATAAGTTAATAAACATAAAACCAACATAAAACATAAATACTGAATGATACTGGCTAGGTCGGAGTCAGAGATATATGGCCGAAGCTGCCATATCAGATGTAACTGACAAAAGGCGCTCCTCACCACAGCCACCACCTAAACATCCAAGCAAAGCTGTGAATCGAGGAGCAACCCCAGACTACGAACCTGAGGGACCAAGGAGGGGCAAACCCCATCAATGATGGGAGTCACCAACCCCTTAGCCCATCCCACCAACATCACCTCCGTCTTGTCAGGATTCAACTTCAGACGGCTCACCCTCATCCAGTCCCCCACAGCCGCCAAATACCGAGTAAGCGCCAAGGCTGCCGGGCCTGTGTTAGCTGAAAATGAGAGGTAGAGTTGGGTGTCATCAGCAGATTGATGACACCAAACATCAAACTCCCTCCGACCTCACCCAAAGGCTGCATATACACGTTGAACAAGAGAGGGGACAGAATAGAACCTTGCGGAACTCCACATGTGAGATCCTGGGGAGATGAAGAATAGTTTCCCAGTAAAACACGGAGTCCTCCCAGTCAGGAAGGAGCGGAACTATTCAAGAACAATTCCGCCCACTCCAGCTTGGTCCCGCAAGCGAGTCACCAAAATCTCATGATCAACCGTGTCAAAAGCAGACGATAGATCTAACAGAATCAATAAGGTCTATTGACCTTGCTCCAGCTCATGGCAAAGGTCATCAACCCAGGTCACAAGTGCAGTCTCAGTGTCATAACCCAGGTGAAAGTCAGACTGTGAGGGATCTAGAAAACTGATGCAATCCAAATGCCCCTGAAGCTGCTGAGCCATCACTCGTTCAATATCCTTCCCTAATAAGGGACGGTTAGAGACAGGCCAGTAGCCGGCAAGGGAGTCAATGTCAAGCGATGACTTCTTGAGCAGAGATCACACCACACCCTCCTTGAGGCACCCCAAGACTCTGCCCTCCCAAAGGGAGGCATTGACCACCCCAGCCACTAACGGTCCCAACATCTCTCTGCTGACTGTAACCAGCCAGGATGGGCATGTGCCCAGTTCACAAGATGTGGCTTTAACCACCCCAAGGACATCCCCCACATCAGCAGATGACACCCACTGAAATTGATCCCACAAAGCTGGACAAGAAGGGGCATTCATAACCTCTGGTTCTCCTACCACAGCAAACACAGCATCGAAGTTGTAGCGAATGAGAGCAATTTTATCTGCAAAATAGTCAATAAACGTCACAGAGAGCACTGGAAGACTCCAGTTCCAGGCAGAGGGAGACTGGACTGACCAGCCCCCTCACCACCTGGAAAGGCTTAGCTGAACGAGACTTTATGAATGCTATGAGGGCAGCAAAGAACCCCTTCTTTGCTGCTCGCACAGCCATGGCATAGGTTTTCAAACTAACTCTATGCTGCAATCTATTGTCTTCGGTCCAAGTAAGATACCACTGTCACTCCAACTGCCTCCCCTCCTGCTTCAGCCACCGCAGATCCTCCATAAACCATGGGGACCTGCGTTGCCGATTCCCACGGAGTGGATGTTTAGGAGCCGTTCGATCAATGGTCGGAGTCAGCAAGGTGTTCCAAAAAGCCATGAGATCATCACGTGAGCGGTCATCAAGGTCAAAGGGTAATTCCCCAAGACCATTCTGGAACCCCTCTGGTTCCATAAGTCTCCGGGGACGAACTAATCGAACTGGTCCAGCAACTTTCCAGGAATTGACATCTGCCAGAAGACTGGCCCATAGGAGATAATGATCCTTGTTGACAAAATAAGTCACATCAATAACAGCAAAAAGCCCTCTGGATCCTGGAAAGGCCTCTGCCGTCGATTGGGGGCGCCCTCCTCGAGGTCCCCCAGGTTTCCCGGGTGTTGACCACGAGGAGGGTGTTCTTGGTGACCGCACTGCGGCTGTGGAACTCCCTCCCATTGGAGGTCCGCCTGGCCACTGATCTCCCCTCTTTCCACAGACAGTGTAAGACCTGAATGTTCCGTCAGGCCTTTACTGAGGGAGATGGGATGGATGGGTTGGATTAGGGTGGGGTTATTTTTAATGAGGGGTTAAAAATGTTGTTTTAAATAATTTTATGGTATGTTTTTAAAATGTTGTTAGACACCCCGAGATGCTTGTAGCAGGAGGGGACGGCATATAAATGTTGTTATAAATAAATAAAATAAAATAAAATAAAATAAAATCTAATTTCTAGCAACATATTACGATTAGGCTTTCTTGTAGTAATCCTATTTGTCTCTCATAAATAAAAGCAGGGGAAGAAATTTTTTTTTTTAAAACCCCACTGAAATGCCCAGAAAGCCCCATAAACTGAAATGTGATGTTTGCAATGACTTCATTGTTGGATCCACAATTAAGGTGTTAACAAACAAGACGATATCCCACTGGAGTCCAGGTTCAGTCGTGCAGTCCCCAATCACATGTTTAGCATGTAGACCCTAATAAACTGGCAGTCCACTGTGTGTTTTTCTTTTGCATTCAGGCAGCCCCCACTCAGGTGGAGCGTGACAAATATGGGCAGGTCTTCTTCACTGCAATGCTTTGCCTACCAACCCCCCTTCCCAGTGTCCTGCCCCTGTCATGACTCACAGAGGGTGTTTTCAGACGTGACGGGGCGCCTTCGCCCCGTCCCGAAAACAACCCAGAGATTCCCCGCCGGGATCACCCAAGCACGGCAAACAGACGTGACGGGGATCCTGGCAGGGAATCANAGCAAGATGAGGCGGTGGAAGGCGGGGAGGAGGTGGCGGCGGGGGCCGCCAACCTGCCCAGCTACGAGGACTATGAGTGCAAGATCTGCTACAACTACTTCGACCTGGAGCGGCGGGCGCCCAAGCTGCTCGAGTGCCTGCACACCTTCTGCCAGGAGTGCCTGAGCCAGCTGCACCTGCGGGCCACCCAGCAGCCGCCGGGGGCAGGAGGGCCGGAGCCGCCATGGCGGGGGGCGAGCAGCGGCCTCATCTCCTGCCCGGTGTGCCGCCACCGCACTGCCCTGCCCGACTACCGCGTCCACAGCCTGCCCGTCAACACCAAGCTCGCCGAGGCCTTCCCGCTCCAGCTGCGGGCCCGAGACCCTCTGCCTCAGGACAGTCTGCCTCCCCCGCTGCCCCCGCCGCGCAGACCGGCCCAGCAGCGCCCTCCGGCCGCGCCCGAGGAGGCGGCTGAGGCCGGGGGGTCTCCTCCTCCTCAGCTGGCGCGTTCCCCGGCCCCTGGGCGCTCCTCGGGCGGCTACGAGAGCTGCCAAAGCTGCAAGCGGGCGGCGCTGAGCGCGGGCTGCGTCTGCGTGGTCTTCTCTTTCCTCTCCATGGTGGTGCTGCTCTTCACCGGCCTCATCTTCGTCAACCAGTACGGGGGGGACCCGGCGGCGAGCTCCCTGGCCTCGCCCTCCCCCGTGGGGCCCATCTGTCTCAGTCGCCAGCATCCTCACCCTCTTCTCCATTGTGGTGACATGGCTCATCTGCTGGCTCAAGTACAGACCCGAGGCGGCAGCTGGGGCAGGATGGGGCCTTGCAGCGGTGGCTGCTCCAGACAGTGGGACCCCCAGGAACAGAGCTGCTGTTGCTGGCAGAAGGGTCCGCACGTAGTGCGGGGGCTACTTAATGGGAAGGCAGGGAATGCTACTGCTCCCTCCCCCTTTCCACTGCTAAGCTTGGGGTGGAGTAATATTTGCCCATCCTGGCCTTCCAGCTTGATGGGAGGGTGACCAGGCAGCTACCGGTCTCCCCAACCCCCATTGCCAGACTTGAGGTTGGCACGAGTGAGTGTGTTTGCACATCCCCGCGTTCCACATTGATGGGTGAAGAAGGGTGGTAGAGGAAGCTACTGGTCTACCCCTTGCCTGCTAAACCCTGGGGGCTGGCAGGAGGAGGGGTGCAATTAACTTGGCCTGCTTCCCTCCCTTCTGCACGCACTCCAGACACTCACTGGGGGGGGGGGGGGAGGAGAGGCCTACTGGGCACCCATTGCACTGGTCCTGTGCCCTATGCACCCCACCCCACTTCCCCCCAAAATCTACTCTGCTAGGCTCATGCTCAAAATCTGAGCAAGGGGTTTGGAACAGGTGGGACCATTGTCCCTGAGTGCATCTGTCGTGTGACCTCTCTTTTGCCTCCACACACAGTCCTTATGCTTCTTTTGAAAGATGGTGGGGCCACTTATTTCAGTTCACTCAAACCTTTCCCCACCACATACACACACTCTTTTCTATCCTCAGCCCAAAAGTGCAATCAAAGGCCAATGAATGGTATGACCGGGGAAGATAGCAGGACGGTTTTGCTGCTCAAGCTAATGCTGAAGGTCAGATATTTACACTGGCAAAAGGGATGGGAACCACACCCCTATATTTGACTGATGGTGTGGCCCAGCAGGTGGAGCAGGGACTAGGAGTCAGAAAGTTGAGGGTTCCAATCCTGGCCTTGCCACTCGCTTTTTCTGTGGCCTTGGGAAAGTCATTCAGCCTTTTTGTGTCTTAGTTTCCATCTCTGTAAAATGGAAGGAATAATTGCTCCTTGCCTAGTTCCAGGGGTGTTCATGTTTGTAAAGCATTTTGAAATGTTGAGTGCTCCTTGAGTGCTAAGTATTCTTAGTAATAGTCCTATTTATTTTCCCACTACACAAGGAAGGGAGGATTGCAAGGGGGTGGCACTGCTCATTAACAGAAAGCGGGTTTGTGATGAATGCTTTGAGGCCTATGCATGGTGGCTAGCTGATGAGGGATGAAGAGGTAAGACTAGTCAGTTGTTGCTTTCCTAGAGACATGCCCAATGCCAGAATCTGTGTCCCCAAAAGGAAGCCAACAGAAATAGCCTTTCTGAGGCCAGAAGGGAAGCAGCTCAACTAGAGCAGCCTCAGGGTTGCCTGATTTATGGTGCTCGTGGTCTCAGGCTGTGTGGATCAGGTGAAATTAGCAGGAATGCAGCAGACTTTGGCCACAACCCTTCCTCCAATACACACGGCACCTGTCGTGACGGGTGGGAGCAGGTTGCCTGGAGATGTCTGATCATTTTGACCGGTGGTGCTTGCCCAGTGTTAGGGGGTGGGGGTCTGTACTCCTATTCTGCGTGGACACGAACACAAGTCCGACAACAGGGTGAACATCTGGTGATCACACACAAGCAGGTGAATGTGGAGCTAATGGGGGTAAACCGTTCCGGGTCACCAGAGGCGCAGGCCCCGCTGCAGATCACCCCCACATCATGGAAGGGTCCCCATCCGTCACCTGCCTCTGCCTGTTACTAGTGCTAAAGCAGCAGGAGAGGACACTTGTTGCACAGCAATGTTGAAGTGAAGCTCACTACAGACATTAATGTTCCCATTCATCAGTCCTGCCCTCAGCACTCCTCTCCGAAGGCCACAGAGAACTTTTCACATCAACGGGTATGTTTACTCTGCCAATTCTCCTGTGCTTGCTGTCCCGGGCACCGTTCCTCCCACCTAATCACCTTTTTGCTCTCTGGTAGAGCTAACGTTCTAGCTGAGATTCAGCTTGACAAGTAATGGACCAATGCTGAAAAGCCTACAATTGCAAAGTGCATGGTACATAGCTGGAAATAGTCATATTCAGAATACCGATAATACTTATTGAGTTCCTATTGTACCTTTAAACTACAAACTGTACATTTGGTTGCTGTAATACTACTTTGGGTGTATTGGTAAATCTTTGCTTTTCCATAAAACAATAAAAATCAATAATAATAATAAAAAACCCAGCCATTTGAAATTATTTACAATTATTTAATTTTAATTATAACAATATATTAGGAAACATGCTTCCCATCCCCCCCCGTGTCCCCTAGGCATGATTCCCATCCTCCCCACGTGTCCCCTGGGCATGTTTCCCATCCCCCCCGTGTCCCCTAGGCATGTTTCCCATCCCCCCCACGTGTCCCCTAGGCATGTTTCCCATCCCCCCCGTGTCCCCTAGGCATGTTTCCCATCCCCCCCACGTGTCCCCTAGGCTTGCTTCCCATCCCCCCCACGTGTCCCCTAGG
>QEPC01014905.1:2312103-2339505 GCA_003113815.1 Sphenodon punctatus | reverse complement strand
GCCATGCCCCCCCCAGTGTGATCCCTAGCCATGCCGCCCCACCCCCATTGTGTCCATTAGCCATGACCCCCACCCACACTGTGCTTCAAGGGTACCGTCTTCACAGAGCTGGCGCCGTACAGGTTTATAAGACTTGAGAAGTCATCCCAGCTGCATAATAACCAGGATTAATTATATCCAAATCATCCCAGAGAGATTTTTATTTAGTATCTTGCAATGGCATACAGAGTACAAAGTCCGTAGCCTACCACCCTGCTTGCAGTTCAAGGTCCCCAAACGTTTTGCCATGTGCCCCAGCCATGGCCCTCCCACCCACACTGTGTCCATTAGACACGCTTCCTACCCCCCACTGTGTCCATCAGCCATGCACCACACATCCCCAACGTGTGCCCAGCCATGCCCCCCACCCACAAATATGTCAATTAGTCATGCCCCCCACCCCACTGTGTCCCTTAGCCATGCCCTCCCACTGTGTCCCTTAGCCATGCTTCCCCCAACTATGCTCCCCACCCCACTGTGTCCCTTAGTCATGGCCCCCCACTGTGTTCATTAGTCATGCTTCCCCCCAACTGCGTCCTTAGCCACGTCCCCCGTGTGTCCATTAGCCATGCGCCCCACGTGTCCCCAGCCATGCCCCCACCATCCCCAACTGTGTCCATTAGCCATGCCCCCCATTACCCACACAGTCCCTATTCCCAGCCCTTCTGAAGCAGGCATTTGTGGCAGTAGCAGCAGCAGCTGGCGGAGGCGGCGGCGTCAGCAGAAGGAGAGAAAGCGGAAGTGAACCCTGGGTGGGATCAGAGACGATCCCACTTCCAACTCTACATTCCTCTCTATGGTAAGGGAGGCCTTCCTGCTAGCATGCGCTTTCCTCCAAGCTGTTCCTGATCATACACCAAAAATCCTGTGCTTGTCTCTAAATGCGCTTCTGTAAAGGTAGGTTTTGGCTGCCCCCAAATGCGTTTAAAAAACAAGCGGAAGGACTATTTAAAAAGCGCAGGGAGTCATTCCCACATCATTATAATATGCGGGGGAAAGGAAAAAGCGCTTGTTTGCTGTATCCTCCACAGGTGCCCCAAATAGCACTACAAACATTTCCGCAGTGGGCAGGTAAAATAAATAAAACAAGTAAAATAAATAAATAATCAAAACCAAACCACAATATACAGAATAATCAGAAGCTCATAACCTGATGTTAACTTGCTGGGGAGGCGTGGGGGCTGCTAGTACCAGCCCCTCTCTTGTTTCTGGCTCCGCTGAACTCACTGCTCGGTGTCCTCACTGTCCAGACTCAGTCTGTCACCTCCTTTCCCTGCCTTCAGGCTTCTCCGAAGATAAATCCCTGTAAAAGTGGGGAAGGGAACAAATTGTAAGCAGGGAGTCTGGGGGAGGGTGTCTCCGAGTGACCTCAGTGTCCCCTTGATGTATCAGTGAAGCGTGAATGTAGAAGAGTGATGTATGGGGCACAGGAGGGCTTGCTTGGGTGGTTGCTGATGTGAGCACCCGTGCAGCCAGGGCACATGGGCAGAGCGCGGTGTGTGCCGCGCTGCCGGCCGAGCTCGCCCTCTGCAAGTGCAGCTGTTTGGGGAGTGACTCCTTTCCCCTGCTCCGCGGTGGCCGGGCAGCATCCTCCAATCCAGAGCGCCAGCTGCACAGAGCTCCCTGGGCAGTGGAGCCAGGCAGAGGTGATTCCGCACTTCTCTCTCCTGCCTTGGTTTGGCGGCGACTTGGACTTGTCACTCAGGCTGCTTTTAGATGTGTGCTACCTGCTCGCGCCATGAAATCATGCGCCTTGTAAAAGTGCCCTGGGCAGCTTTTAAGACACATCTAGACGCGCCGTATTTTGGGTTGCGCATTCACAGCGCAAATTAAATACCTCGATATATCAAGGTATTTACTTTGGGCTGTTAAAGAATGCGCGTCCGGAAATACAGCACATCTAAAAGTTGCCCGCGGCACTTTTACAAGGTGCATGATTTCACGGCACGAGCGGGTGGGGCTTGTCTAAAAGTGCCCTCAGAGTCAGAGGCTCCGAGTGAGAGTGACAAGCCCAAGCTGCAACCAAGCCAAGGCAGGAGAGAGGAGCTGGCCTGGGTGGGCTCGTTATCTTCCAGGTCTGGGTCCTGGTGGGCTCCGCAGGGCCGGGGCCAGGCATAATTGTGTCCCTGTGCCGATAGCCATGGCAGTGCCGCCATGGTGCCTTTCCTACCTGGTGTTTCAGCCCCCGCCCATCCAGCGAAGGACATACAGAAATCAAGCTCTTACTACTCACAACCTGTGCTGCTATGTCCCAGGGATTTTCATGTTGCTGCCCGTGCTCTCATGGCCACCTAGCAACCCAGTAAATAAAAACCCCCACAATTAGATAGCAATAAAAAGAGTTTTTTATCATGCAGCTGTGTAAATGCAACTCCCCCCCAGGTGCATTCACTTACTGTTCTCCTTCGCCTCCTCAATAAAGGTGGCCTCCAGGTTCTCCGTACCCTCTACTAGTATTTGCCAGTGGATCTGCCAGTAGCTCCTCCGGTGGATCCTCAAATAAGGGCTGGCAGTCCAGCTTGAGAGGATAGACCATGAGTGTAGGGTAGAAAAGTAGACATGTCTGTGTCGACAAGTGCTGGCTTGTCGAATGGGCATAGAGGGTTCACCACCAGCAGTCACGGGTGCCATGGTGGGAGTTGGAGCAGTTTATTTAATTATTTTATTTATTTATTTAATATATTTGTACCCTGCCCCTCCTGCAAGCAGCTCAGGGTGGCTAACAATTTTTTAAAAAACAGCTTTTAAAAACATTTAAAACAGTTATAAAAATCTCACAAATAAAACAGGGATAGGACAACAAGAAAATATAAAGAATAATAACAAAGGGTAGGAAGATAAAAACCCGCTAACCCACCCTTCCACCCTCCCCCAAAGACCTGGGCGAACAGCCAGGTTTTACAAACTCGCCGGAATGTTAAAAAGCTGGGGGCCAGGTGAGCTTCCTCTGGGAGGGAATTCCAAAGGCGTGGCCCGGCCACCGAGAATGCCCTCTCCATCGTGGCCCCCCGCTTTATGCAGGGGACCTCCAAGAAGGCACCCCCGGCAGACCGAAGGAGCCGCTCTGGGGAGCGGAGGGCAAGGCGATCCCTGAGGTATGAGGGGCAGAGACCATAAAGGGCCTTATAAATCAACACCAACACCTTGAACCTGGCTCAGCACGCTATTGGCAGGCAGTGCAGAGCCCGGAGCACAGGTGTTATGTGGTCCCGGCGACCTGTCCACGAAAGGAGGTGGGCTGCCGCATTCTGCACTAGCTGCAGCCTCCAAACCAGGAACAAGGGCAGCCCCACGTAGAGCGCGTTGCAGTATGTCCAGTCTCGAGGTGACGAAGGCATGGACGAGGGAGGCCAGGTCCAGGCCAGAGACGTACGGATGCAACCTCAGCACCAGATACAACTGGCAGAAGGCAGCCTTCACCACCCCCTCTACCTGCTGCTCCAGGTGGAGATCCGCGTCCAGCACCACCCCCAGACTCCGGACCTGTTGAGCTACAGGAGGGCAAACCCCCTCAATCAGGGAGGCCGACACCTCCCTCGCTCTCCCCACCACCATCACCTCCGTCATCGGGGTTGAGCTTCAGTCTGCTCTGCCACATCTATTCCGCCACGGCCTCCAAACACTGGGATAGCTATCCCAAACACTGGGATAGCAACAAGTCTGGGTCAGCTGAAAAAGAGAAGTACAGCTGAGTATCATCAGCATATTGGTGACAGCGCACCCTGAACCCTCTCACGACCTACCCCAAAGGCTGCATATAAACAACATTAAATAATAATGGAGACAAAATGGAACCCTGCGGAATGCCGCAGGACAAAGCATGGGGGCAAGATGTTTCAGCTCCCAGCACTACCTGCTGGCTCCTCCCCAAGAGGAAAGAACAGAACCATTCAAGAACGGTCCCATCCAACCCCCCCAGGTCACACAGCCGCCTCAACAACAGCCCATGGTTCACGGTATCAAAGGCAGCTGAGAGATCTAGCAGGACAAGAAATGTTGAACGTCCTGCGTCCATCTCTCGGCGGAGTTTGTCGACCAAGGCCACCAACGCTGTCTCAGTGCCATAGCCGGGGTAGAACCCAGATTGAAAAGGGTCCAGGAAACCAGTGCTGTCTAGATGCACCTGGAGCTGAATCGCCACTGCCCGTTCAATAACCTTTCCTAGTTGCAGTGGGAGTGGTCACAGCAGGAGCAGGCAGTGGGGGAGTTGTATCCACCCACTTTTGGCACCTGGCATACTGCATCTATGTCTCCATCGACACATAGGAACCAGTCCAGTAGCTCATAGTACAGCGATGTTTGCTTCCTGTGGCCAGAGGCTAAGTTGTTGTCTCGCATCTTCTTGTAGCCTCTCCTCAGACCCTTCTCCCACTGCCAGGAGTGTTTCCTGTCCCAGGAGTATTCCTGCTGTGCAACTTGGAGGGAGATCTCCTGGAACAATGCTGTGTTCCTATAATACTTCACCTTAGTATTGGACCTTCTGCTCCCTCCATAGAGCGATGAAGGCCTTGGTCTCTTCCTTGCTCCAGGGAATGCATCTTTGGTGGGCAGATTGGTAGGCACAAATGGCTGAGAAGCTACAATTGAGGTAGTGGTGCTGGTGGTTGCTTGGCTGTTGGTTTTAGCCATGGCCAAGGTGATGGAAAGCTGGTGGAAGTCTTGCCTCCGAATATAGTGGCTTGGGAAGAGCTACTGTCAGACTCATGCTGCAAATTAGGATGAACTGGGACAATGCATGTTTGAATTTGGCGTGTGTTGGGCTTTTAAGGTGGACGTTACATATTCACCAGTAAGAGCGAGAGTGGAGAGAGGGGCAGGAAGTGGTTGCTCCTCAGAATACTCTAGGCTTTTTGCCTGTGACTCTATGGTACTGGCAGACTTGTATGCGTGTAGGCTACACACAACCTAATTGATGGGATACAGACCTATGTGTGCACATTAGCTCTCATTCACCTGCACAGTGGGCTTTGCATGCTCTGGGACCCCACTGTGAGTGGGTGCTATGTGGCCGGTGGGTGGTGGCCATGTGGTCGGTGGGGGCAAATACCTAATAAATGGGGAGGTGGACACCCACCTGGTGTGGTCTAAAGTCTCGTTTGTTAACACACTTAGTTCAAATAAGCAAAATGCTGCCACAAACTAACCATTGTGACGTTTACACAGAAGCTCACTTATCCTAGAAAATGCTATTGCTCTCATAGAGTACCATTATGCTAAATCTGGCCAGTGCTTTAAAACCTGTAGGTCCTTTCATTCAGAAATGCTGAGTGACTGGGATTGGAAGTACTTTATTCCGAGAGTTTTAGGCCTGCATGTCAGAGTGAATATCGCATGACTGCTTCAGAATAATGAGTTGGGGCCACAGTATTCTGCTTACCTTCCTCCTGGGTGGCAGCAATGTTGCATTTTATCAGCTTACTTGTATGAGTAGTCCCCTTCGTCACCGAAATGGTGGCGACGGGGTGTTTGTTGCACACACACACCCCACGGAAGGGAGAGACGCAGAGAAGGGCCCTGGTGAAGAGGCTTGTTAGAAAGCCCTTTGCCTGCTGTAGGGTTGCTTGGCAACTGTCCTGAGAGCGAGGCAGTACACGTGCGTCTTGCTGGACCGGGAGGGCCCCGCCGCTGCTAGAAGGGGTGGACCTCTGGAGAGTCATGAGGAGCGACATTCTCAAAGTTATTTGCTGCTGAGCTCTGTGGCCTGTGCACGAGGGGCGCGAGGAAGAAGACCGGCGGGGGGGGGTGGGAGAAGAAGGTGGCAGCGGCCCAGCAGGGGCGGGTTGGGTTGGAGCAAAGCCCCCACGCAGACAAAGATCTTGCTGGCGGTGAGACCCCCACAACTAGGGTTGCCGTATTAGATCGGCTTCAGGAATGTGAGGCCCTGTTGAGGGCCCAGAGTCACCCCGCTGGGGTAGGGAGCCCCGCGGAAGACAATGGGGCAACTGAGGTAGGCCCTGGGAATAGGGCCGACAGGCCCAGGGATAGCAGTGATGCGGAGGGGACCGGTCCCGGTCCTGGGACTGGAGGGGACCCTGCACAAGAGCTGAGAAGGGGGAAAAGGGTGGTGTCACCACCGGACCAATATAAGGAGGAGGCCCTTCCTGGGTATCACGCCTGGGGGCAACGGCTGCACTGGGGACTGGATGGGCAGCAAGAAGCCCCTTGACCATCCACCCAGAGACATCCGCTCAAGGAGCAAGAGGCCCATGGGGGGCACGAGGCGGGATATGCAGGGGCCTCTGAGCTGATCCAGGCTTTGTACCCAGGGGGCCCGACCTTCCATTTGTCAACCATGGCCCAGCCCCGGGGGCTGGTTGATACGTATGGGGTTCCTGGCCTAGCCCAATTCAAGGAACGGTGCCCGTCTTGGCCCCCAACTGCACAACAGGGCCTGCAGTCTTGTCAGGGCCCCCAAGGGGGTGGGCCCATCACCCCTGGTTTGTCTATGTTGCCACAGGATGACAGAAGCTAGCAGAAGGAGAGTTGAGGAGGCAGAAAATTGGGAGGAAACGGGCAACGAGGACATCTGGAGGAGGATTCTGGCCATCGAGCAGGAGCTGCGCAGTGACGTCAGAGGGATGCTGGCTGGGATGCTGGTCGGCGTCCCAGAGCTCCCAAGGCCGCACGTGGGCAGAGAACAAGGTGAGCAGGGCCCCCAGGGCAGCGGAGACATAAACAGGGGTGTGGCTGCAGTGGTACCAAGGGTCAGCCCAGGTGTACCGGGTTTCTCGACCACCCAGGGTGAGCGGTCTAGAATAGCCTATCTGGACCAGACTAGGGACATGGCTGCAGGTCCCATGGTGGCGGGGTCCAGGCCGCCCCCCCCCCAAATATGGCACCACAGTTGGTGTGTTGGAACGGGGCGTGGGTATGGATGACACCAGCAGTAGCCCCACCTGGTGGCCCAACAGGGAACATACAGATGGGGGTCGGCCCCTCAGGGAGCATACAGAGAGCAGAGTCAGTCAGAGCGACACCGGCGCTCAAACCAATGACTGTCCCAGTGGGGCAAGCGCAGGTGAAAGGGGGTCTTCCAGGGATGACACAAGGAATAGAGGTAGTGAGGGCTACCGAGAAAGGTACGGAGAAACTGGCTGTAGTTAGTGGAGGGGCAGGAGAGCAAGTGGCGAACCGCCCCCCCCCCCACCAGGTGGCGCCATACCCAGCATGGCTGTGCCCTTCGGGGCACATTTATTGCTTGCGATAAAAGAAAAGATCATAAAAGGGGAGTATGTGGACATTTATGCCCTCTTGTTCAGTGATCTGATCGTGGATCACTCCGAGCGAGAGGCGGGAAAAGAGAAAGAAAAGTTCAAGTGCCCCAAAACCGACTGAAATTGGGCAAATTGGACATCAGCCTTTGCTGTATACATGGGAGTGATACTCCAGGCCAATCCCAGCCGGGGGTTCGAGCTCCATAAGTACACAGACATCGTCTGGCGGATATATGGAACGGGGCCGGTTGGTGCATGGTTACGGTACAACAAAGCATTCCGGCACAGGGCAGCCACCACACCTGGCTTTGCTGGGATGTATATGTCCCGGATTTATGGTTAGAATGTATGGTGGATGTCACCAGGTTTCCCAGGGCAGACAGCGGCCATCCCCTGGTCAGGGATGGGATCGCTTGGGGGCACGACTCCTTTTGGGGGGACAGTCGAAGGGGCGGGCAAGGTGGCCCTGGCCCCTGTTGGGAATTTAAGAAAACGGGCCGATGCAACAGGCAGGCGTGCAGATTCCAGCATGGCTGTTTCAACTGTGGGGGTGGACACCCGGCAATCAATTGCTTCAGACCAAGGCAGAAGGGAGGAAAAGGGGTGTACGGCCAAGTGGGAGGGGCCAGCAAAGGAGGCCCTGGCTCCCCTGCAGGGACACGCACCCCAAAAGGGTTCGACTCCAATCAAAATTGATCAGTTAGAGTGGGTACTGCGGGGACAACCGAACAGGGTTGAAGTTAAATACATATTTTAGGGTTTTAGATATGGTTTTGTTATACCGGTGGGCCCAGTTATGCAGGAAATGAAGGTAAAGAACCTGAAATCAACAGTAGGGATGGAAGAGATAGTGGAGGGTAAGATTGCAAAAGAAGTAGCGGAAGGCAGAGTTGCAGGCCCCTTTGATTACCCGCCCCTGGGGAACTTGGTCATGTCCCCATTAGGAATTGTCCCTAAGAAAACAAAAGGTGAATTCCGCCTAATACACCACTTGTCCCACCCATGCCATCCTGAAGGAGCTGTCAACCATTAAATATGCGTCGTTTGATGAAGTGGTGGACAAAGTAAGGGCTACGGGGCAGGGAGCACTGATTGGCGAAATGCAATGTGAAATCTGCATTCCAGTTGTTGCCAGTGCATTCCAGTAGTTTTCATCTCCTCAGTTTTCAGTTCCAGGGGTGGTATTATTACGACCGGGCTATGCCGATGGGTTGCGCAATTTCTTGTTCTGTGTTCCAGCGATTCAGTACCTTAATAGAGTGGGTTTTCACTCGGAGGCTCGGTGGGGGAGCAGTAACGAAATATTTAGATGACGTCTTGATAATTGACCACCCAAGGACAGGGGAGTGTGCAGATGCCTTACGGCTATTCCAAGAGGTAGCATGCGAATTGGGCGTTCTCCTGGCTCCCGAAAAAACCGAAGGGCCAACGACAAGACTCACCTATTTGGGCATCGAATTAGACAAAGAAGTAATGTCATCTAGATTACCGGAAGACAAATTGGTAGGTATTCGGAGCAAGATTAATGAGTGTGTGGCAGTGCGTAAGATGACCGTCCAGGCCTTACAGTCCCTGGTAGGGAGCCTGAACTTTGCTTGTCGGGTGGTTGCCCCCAGGAGGGCATTCCTATCCCGGCTGTATGGGAAAGGGGATTTACCCCCTCATTTCCGCATCCAGGTCACCAGCGACATGTGTCAGGACCTCAGGGTGTGGATGACATTCCTCATGGGTTTCAATGGCGTTAACTTTTGAAGGGAACGATGGCTCCTGCAAGCCGACCTACAGGTTCAATCAGATGCTTCGGGAAGGGCAGGTTTTGGTATATATTTTAGACGGCACTTAGTCCTTTCCCTTTCCTCTAAAGCAAATGAGCAAAGGCACTAATCTCCCCATCATGCTTCCTTCTGCAGCCCCAGAGATACTGTAATGAAGGCAGCCATTTTGTTGAGAGATTTAGTTACCATCAAACTTAATTCTCATTTTGGATGATTGATAAAGGCCGGGCTCTTTCCTTGCTTTTTCTATTATTTCTAGGATAATACAGTAGCATATTCTGAGCTTGGTCCCCATAGGCGTTTCCTTCCTACTTAATTACTACGTCTTAGAATTGTAAATTGCATGCAGAGGAGGAAGGAAAAATTCACAAATAGGTTTAACGTTACTTCTGTTTAGCCAGCAGAGTTGTACATAGTGGTCAGGTTCTTTCCAAAATTACAACCTCTAGCAATGGTAAGAATAGTTTATGATAGCTAATATCTAGTTTGTGCAAACTTTCAGTGAAACTCGTTTTTTCTGTTGGTTCAGGTTGGGTGACAACACGAAATGCCACAAACAGAGATTAAATAAATACTTGTTAGCTGGAAAATGGTGCTGTGGGATTATGTTAACTATAATCAAGAAAATTGTTGCAGTTAAGAATAGCCTCTTTTTAGGGATGGTCTGGAAGCAAAAAAAAAAAAAAAGACAAAAACATAATTCCAGATGCTGGGATTAACATTTTAAATAGTATGGTTGATGATTCGGGCATCAGGAAAGTCACAGATTTTTCTGCCACATACATTAACTGGGTTCCTACTCATTTTAATAAGGACAACAGCATACCTCTCAACATTTCCAGTAACTAGAGAGAGACAAGCCCCGCCCAGAGGCCAATAAGCTTCACTCCTCAGCAAATAAGCTCCACCCCCTCATATGTTTACACACGTGCGCACACACTTACAAATAGTCCTAGTGAAGTAAAAGGAACAGAAGCTAACAAGCTATCATTCTACTTTGTTTTTTGTTCTTCTTTCATCTCCTCACTGTCCTCACAAGTGTTTTTTTCCCCTGATGGCCTTCAAAATCCTGAGGCTTGAATACTGGTCTATTCGTCTTTTTCTCCTGAACGAGGGACAGTGGGATTCAGCACCCAAAGAGGGACTGTCCCTCCTAAATAGGAACTCTTGGGAAGTATGATAACAGCAGCACTGATTGAACATCACAGAAAGGAAACATAAATTAGGGGCAAATACATAGAGCTGGAAGTCCTAGCTAGGCTGTGGTCCCAGCTCTACCAAATGATGTACTATGAGATCATGGGCAAGTCTCTTACCCTCTATTTACCTCTGTGTCCCATCTGTTAAATGTAATAACATTCATTACAGCACTGGTCAGAAATGTAATGCCTTAACATTTCCTTTAGTGTTTCCTATGGCTTAGCTGGAAAAATAATTCATTACTATTATATTAATAAATATAGATCATTTGAAAGCATTGCAGTCAAATAATTCTCCCTGTTGGAAAAATAATGCCTTCCCTTACTAAGCGATGCTTTTCCTTGAAACAAATGCCAGCATTTTACTGTGACCATTAGATTACACAAGTCATTGTGGGTTAGTTCTGCAATAGGCCTGCTTGCGCTTCCTGCATCTGATGTACAGATTTGGTTTGCATTCTGGGAAGGATCATTCCGCCATACAACTAGGTAAGCATAAAATCTCAGCCCCGGCAAGTTGCATAGTGTCTGTGATATGTAGGAGAGTTGGCCCAGTGCATAGTATGCACATGGGCAGATACGGGCTAATGGTTAGAGCAGCAAAGCCAAACACAACTCAATTCAATTTTTATTTATTAGGCTCTAGCTTTCGCCATGGTCAAAAGGAGAACAAAGAAAAAGACACTACATCGACAATGCGACAAAACGCCAATACATCGAAAGTAGCCATCTCACAATTTGACCGGGTACATATCACCATATAATACCTTCACTCTACACACACCATACCTCCGAGCAGAACCAGAAGGGGGAGATCATAAGACCTCCATGGATGTTTTTGTGTCCCTTCCTCTCTTTTTCTCTCGGATCTTGTGCTCCAAATTTATTACTTACTTTTGCCAAAGCAGAGCTCAACCAAGTTGAGTAATTAAACAATAAAAGTTCCTATATACCATACATCTAAAAACAAATATACAATAATAAAATATAAAACATAAAATAATTTGCAACTGTCAATTTATACAGTATGTAATAACATAGGCCATTTGGCCCCATGTAATGATATTAATATCCTCCATTCGATAGCGACTTGTTATTCACGAGGGTTATGGCGCCAGTACTTATGCCCTGACAAAGCAGCCCCTCTATGAGCATGGATCTTGAGCCCTATTTGAGAATGTTTTGTCTCCTACGTTTGATTTGTAGGTTTTAGCTCCTTTTAGAGTGTTATCATCTTGCTTTCAGTGGCGGCTTACCCTTCACGGGGGTTATGGTGCCAACACTTGTTCCCTGACTACCATCCTTCAAACATCTCATCCCCAATTCTGCCTTTATTCTAAATCGAATAGGATCACCTCTATTCCATCCGCAATTTTCGAATGCCCCTGGGATAGTCTCACCTTCTCCAGTCAAGATAGACATGATTAAAGGGCACGCGTCTCTAACCAGAAATATCCTAAGCTTTTATTCTGGTTATCTGGGCTTAATGTGGCCCAGCCTTTACCATTTGCCCAAGCCTTTTTCCTCTTTCAATTGCATTGACTTGGACTTCCAACATAACCTTAATACATACATGGTATACAGGCAAACAGAAGTTAAAGAACACTCAGCAATTTCAGTAAGCAACAACCATACAACAAGAAGCAGCCCATAGGTGCTATTCATGCATAACTATACATGGAGTTACATATAACACTCCTTCAAAGCCAAACACAGTCCACACTCAATTTGTGAGTGTAGGATACTCATTGGCCTGGAAATCTTAGATGCTGCTAAGGACTCAGCAGACAGGCAGAGTGCCAGGTAATGGGGAAGCTGCCTTTTCTGCTCTTGTAACTGCAGTGAAGCTCTCTTCCTAGGATGATTTGGGGGGGGAGGGCACATAGTCTCCTCATTGTGCAGTTGTGGATTAAGGATTATTTCCACTCTTTTGTTTTGAGCTGGATGTAGCTCAGGGACCAGGAAGGCAGCATAAGGGAGAAAATTCCTTTTTAAAAGCAGGCAACATTTGGGGCCTGTCAACCTTGACAGTGTCCTTTCAAAAAGGAAGAGTGGAATGAAATGTGCTTATACGCACCAGTGCCTCCTGTGAAACATTATTTCGGCGGAAATCCACCATAATCCTTCACCTCTCAAGATGTTGCCATTATGAGACATTAACGCACCCCAGAAGCAGAGCTGCTGCAGAGCTTTCTATAGCTCATCTCAACACAACACTTGCTCAGCTCAGCCAAACACATTTATTATAATTATCACATGAAGATGATTAATGTTAATGAAAAACATTAGTCTTTGTCACACGTCTATAAATAAGAGAACTTTTCTAACATCCATTTCCCCCCCTTTTGTCTGGACATCTAGAACTGTCATCCTGCCCCCGCCCTTCTTGGTTACTGTAACCACTCCAGTGAAGCAATGACAGAGCAAAAGAGGATAGGGCAGCTCCACCTTCTCAATTCCCAAAAAGCTATGCCCCAGAAATGAAGCAGAGGGATCCTATAGCCCGTATTTTCTGGAGGGGTAAACAGGATGGTAGGGTCGCCACTTGTGGTGGTTTTTTAGCTGACACTGCGGGTGTTTTTACACACATTTCTCCTGCATATTTGCTGTTATATCCTGGACTTTCTGTGTGTCTAAATCACTCACCCAGATCTTAAACATCTGGCTTTTTGAACTTCTGAATAGAACTTCTCCTAGAACTTTGGTGTGTAAAAAGTTCTCTTGGTAAACTGCTTTGCTCCAGGAAGCTGTGGTTACTTGGTTTCCATGGCAGCCCCTCATGTCTACAGCTGCGGCTACTTTAGGCTGCCTCAGGGCAGTGTGTGGGGAGAATGCATCCAGGAACTGCCTCAGGGCAGTGTGTGTGTGAAAAATGCATCCGGAAGTTACTTGTGGACTTGTACACCCAGAAGACTGAAAAATCCAGAACTTTAAGGTGTGTGTAAAAATGCCCTCCCATAGGCCAAAATAGAAATGTCAGGTTAAAAAATGACCAAAGGTGGCAACCCTGTGAGGCTGGAGCGGCAATTCCTGGAGAAACCAGTCATTATTAATTAACACGTATTGACTACTCTGCTTTGCAATCTCTCATGTGTTCACATGGAAAGCAATCGACTTTCAGACAAAACAGCCATTACAATCTTTAAGTGATTAAAAATAAGAATCAAGGGCATTTTCAGCAGATCTTCTGTATTCCGTTTAAAGACTGGGTTGCCTTCAAAGTGAGGTAAGAAGAAGGGGTGATGCAAGGATTGCAACAAAGCTCTAATTCTAATGAAGAAAATTCAAAGAAAGACACTAGGGAACCCCTCTGCAGCCATGTCTTGTAGGAGCATGATTTTTCATGTGACAAAAGGGTACCAATGAACATGTTCCTTGGAAAGATCTGCCTTTGACAGCCCAAATCCAGCATTCAAGCAAGGAGCTGGCAAATTCCTGATGAACACATATGGCAGGACTGGAAAACATTAAACAGGAGTGGATTTCTAACAAATGTTGTGCAAAAGCATCAACACAAATAGCTTTTGTGTCTGTGTCAATTATTTAATCTCTGCCAGTTCAGATTCACATCTTTCCTGGTGTCGCGTTAATCCATGTTGACATGTGAAGTACAGCAAACTGCTTTACTGTGAATCAGGAGATGTACGGCTAACATACAAAATACAAAAGTGAAGCTTCCTGGAGCACAGGATTTTAAAAGGCTTTTGAGCTAGTTTATGGTTCCAGGCCATGATTATCAAACCACTTTATTTGTATTTATTTACATTTATATTCTTCTCTTTCTTGAAAGGTAATGATAAATTTGAGACATAAAAGTATACCAATATTTAAGACATAAAAGCATAAAATCAAACACATAAGCCTCACGGGAAGGGCAGGGTATAAAATTGAGTAAAATAAATGCATACACATACATTGGTATGTATGCATTTAATCTATGTAAAGATAATAACAAACAGGTTGGTGCAGCAACTTATTTAATACAAATGGTTTTTATGAAGGCTGATGCAACTTAACCTGAAAAAAAGCCTTTGTGTCAGAGACAGGAAACTTTCCCCAGAACCAAGCTGGCACACCTATAGGTAGGTGCCTTGTACACGGAGGATAAAATGAGTTTGATTTTAATTAAAAGCAATGGTAAAACTGCTATTGGCGACAATGATGGGCTGGATAAGTTGGGCTTTCAGTTGCACGGCTATAAATATGGAGTCATTCCACCGATGTCAGCGCTCGGAATAACTTTCTTTTTTATTATTTATTTATTATCACAATTTGTAACCCGCTCCCTCCTGCCTACTGGCAGCCCAGGGTGGCGAACAACATATATTAAACAAATATATAAAATACATTATATATTTGGTTAATATATAAATCATAATAAATATAAATAAACATCAATTAAAACCACCAATAAACATCAAATAAAACAACGGAAGCCCGGTGAGAAACAAATACCCCTGCTCCCCCCAAAGACACCTGCCCCCCCTCACTACCTGTCTCCCTCTCCAAATGTCTGGTGAAACAGCCAGGCCTTGCACTATCTTATCTATGGAAGGAGGGGAGATCCAGAGAGAAACTAATCTTCACCAGGAGGTAATTCCACACCCCTTCAACTTCAATGGAGATACTTCATAGTTGCCCAAGCGTATTTAATTTTCATTAGATTTCACTCCCCCCTCTTCTACTTCCTTTAATTGATTCTCCCATGCAGAGTGTAAACCCAATAATGTTTGTATTCTAGTCAAGCTGTCACATTCACTCACATCATGGGCAATATTTTCAAGGTTGGGCATTCAAATTAGGCACCCAACCCAGGTCTATATAGATTTCCAGATGAGTGGCCTGATTTCCAGAGGTGCTGAGTACGGACAGTTTTTATTAAATTCAGTATGACTTATGGTAGCTCAGCAACTTTCAGAATCATGCCACATACAGTATTTAGGACCCTATGTATGGATTTAGATTTCTAATTCTAGGCATCAACTTCATAAAAAGTTGGCTGTAACTCTCTAGATAATGTTAGCTTTTAAAGGGCTGATCCAAAGTGCATGCAGCCAATGCACACTGTGTGCATGGTATAGATGGGTTGTGTGGGGTGAGCACATAGGGTTCAACCACACGAGGTGCTAGTGTTTTCACTACCATGCGATGCAATGTACTGTATGTCTGGTGGCCACCAGATGCTCATACGCCCTGCATCCTCGGAGAAAGGTTGAAGACGCAGGGCATAGTAGCCTTCCCCAAAGTGGGGTCAGGCTGCCCAATGCATGGTAGTGCGCCACCGCTCGTGGGACCAGGCCCCGTCTGAGGCAAGACCTGCTGCAGGGCTTTGAGCAGCAGGTGCTGGCATCCTTCCTGTGCAGCCACATCACAGCTGGGGTGGGACAGTGGGAGAGCTGGGAGAGGGTGGGTGCAGCAGGGCTGGGTGTCCGCGCATGTGGCTGGTGTGTTGGCCCACCCAAGAACACGGCAGGATGGCTGACAGCAACCTGCCCTGCTCCTCATGCTAGACCCACAGTGTGGTGGTTGAAATTGCCTGCCCCAGGGCATGCAGGGATCGGGCTCATCTGACTGCACTCATGGTGCACACGCATTCTGTGCTTGCTGTTACCATACATCCTGCGCATGGTACATGCATGCACCTTGGGTTGGACCCTAAGTGCGGTGTCAATTGGGCTCATTCCAAAGCACACAGTTTTTCCATTGACTTCAATGCACTCCGGATAAGGTCATCAATATACTTTGTAGAATGGGCTTGCTTTTTTCTGTTCATGTTTTAGTGGGCAGGTGTTCACATCACAAAAGCTTTCGCTGCCTCTGGCATCTTCATGGGCAACCCCAGCAGAGAGCAAGGACTGAATGCACATCCACTCTAGCTGTGGGTGGCTGAGGCCTATTAGTAGTGTGCGAGGGAAGCTTGCATTACATTGTCTGGACAGCACCTGTTTCATAGATACACGGAGAGCTTCAGCCAACAGAGCTGCCAATCTGGTACTGTCCACAAGAGCTAAATTCAAAGGAAAAATACAGCGTTAAAATTAGACTCTGTCCTACGTAATACTGCAATCGTCCTGGCAGAGAGCACTCATTTTAGTGACTAGCACATTAAAGAGTAAAAGCATGGTAAATGACCAGAGAGACTCAGTTTATGATTTATGCATGAACTACTCATCACCACTCATGCATCCAAAATGCACATTAAGAACACAACCTCAGCTCTTTTGATAACAACAACCATGGTGCTATAGTTAGCTTGTCAGCTGAAATGAAACCATATTGCACCTGCATTGTGGAGTTAGACTTACAATACTGAAATGCATTATACAGAAGGCCAATGCCATTCATTTGCAGAGAGTGAATCCATAGCGCTCATGCTGGTGATATAGAACATAGTCCCTAGAACACCAAGTCAGAAATACAGTGGGTCCACTTCTGATTTTAGGTGTACCCAGGTTTACACTGATGACTGGTGTGGCTTCATTAGCTTCAGTAGAGTTATTCGTAATTAAAATTGAAGAAAGGTGATCCGAATCAAGTCAATGCAGATGAGATCAGTGGAAGTTAGGCCTTTTTTACATGGACGCCACCCACCCATGAACACCCATAAACACCCATCAGATGGGTGGGAGAACGTCCGTGTAAACATCCACGAGTGGGTGCGCATTCACAACCTACCCACCAACACCCATGGAGCAGCCAGGAAGGAGCCTTCATGCTCCGTGGGTGGAGGTGGGTGGAGATGGGTGTTCAACACCCACCCGTCTGTGTAAAAACCAAAACACCCACACCCACGGGAATGGGTCCACCGATACTAGAGAGAGATGGCTAGAGAGGCCACGCAGGTGCCCCCAAGCAGACACGCCCCCCCAGGGGAGATGCCAGATGCCCGGCTGGGAGCCCTTAAAGAAGAACTGAAACATGATAGCAGTCCGCCGGCTCCCAAAATGTCTGGAAGGAAAGCAACAGACAAAACAAAGGGAGCCAGTGCTGCGACACACGCGGGACGGGCCAGGGTAATCTAAGGGACCCCGGGATGCCATGGAGAGGTGGGCCCGGCCCAACGGCACGGGGTGGGGAGGAAAGATGGCTAATCACAGCACACCTGATCCGTCACAGGGCCGAGGGCATACCGCAGTGCCCGCTCTGCCGGCACCCCCCAGTCCACCACAGCCACAGGGCACGGGGAAGGGAGCACAACCAACAGTGATGTAAGAGCGCGGATATCCCAACAACCCAGGAGGGGGGGGGGCACACGCCAATACCAGAAACCATCCTGAGGAAACACAGGTCGGGCAGCTGACAGCTAACTGTTACCACCCCCACCACCCAGGAGAGCACCCATACACAGGAGCAATGCACCACCAGGGAGATGGCCAAGGAGGGCTTCTTTGACAGCCAGGTAACCCTGCCGTGCCCCCTTGGGGGAGAGGGGAAGGATCCCCCAACGGGAGCAAAAGGGAGGCTGTGGGACAGATGCTAACCCCCATGCAATACCCCCAACAGGAGACAACCAGCTCTCCCTTTTGGGTACTGGGGGGGGGGGGCCAGTACCCAAAAGGGAGAGCCCTGGTTGAGGCGGAAGATCCGGGACATCATCCACATGTGGAGGGCCAAAAAGGTCCAGCACGACCTGGTGCGCAGCTAAAGGACTAGACAGGTCTATGAAGCCATCGCCCAGGAGATGCAGCAGCAGGAGTACAATAGGGGTGTCATCCAGTGCATGCATCAGGCAAAGGACATCAAGGACAACTATAAACATATCAAGGACAACAATCTCAAGTCCGGCCATGCCATGTGCACAATGGAGTTCCATGATGAGCTGGACCAGTTCCTCTGCATGGATGGGGATATAGTCGCCTCCTGATTACATGGCACCGCCTTCACCAGGGGCAGGCAGAGGGCGCTCATGACACACACCCTGCCCAACCCCCAGAGCAGGGGGAGAACGCTGCCCTTGGTGAGGCCAGCCAGGATGCGGAAGGGGACAGCCACGGCACACAGTGGAGGAGGCGTCCCGGGAAACTGTTCACACCCCTCCGCGTGTTCCCACAAAACCCACAGGGTGTCAGGCCACGGGGATGGGGGGCGCACGCGGAGTGGATGGACAGACACCCATGACCCCTCCCAGGATGTGGAGGAACACTATCCAGGTAGGAACACAACCAGGGTCTGGGGGTGGGGGGGGAGGGCCCCAGCCACAGTGACCAGGGCCCAAGCCGGGCAGCAGGGATCAACAATGGTAGGCCAACACGAACAAGGGAAGGGTCGCGGGTGGTGCTGTGGCGGTAGCATACAGGCCACAGAGGTAGCCCCTTGAGCAATACACCTGCCATGCAAGACAGGGAACGGATGGGGGCCACCACAGTAGGGGAACATAGCTATACGGATCCACATCCCCTGACAGAAATGCAGGATGTGGGGTCACAAGGGAGGAGGGACCATGAGACATGCCCACAATGAGGTGCTGGGACAACACATCCCCGGGAGAAGGCGCGCTCATATGGGGCCACCACTGTGGTCCGACACAGAGGATGGGAATATGGAGACCCCACCCTGTCGGTCTCGATCAACACAGGGACAGACACAGAAGGGGGGCAGGCAGTCCCAGTGGCACAACAGTTGCACCGCTAGGGGTACAGGGTACGGAAATGGCAAGCAACATAACCCATGGGGTAACATGTCTTCCACAGATGAGCGACATGCTCTTGCGAGGGGTGCTGCTGCCGGCAGCACTGCGAGGAATCAGGAGATGCGGACCAGGAATCAGAGGAGGAGAGAGGACCTGGGGAGGGAACTGCTGGAGGAAACCAGAAGGTTAGACGAAGTGCACTCTGAGGAGCTCACCCTCACCAGAGAGGTGCAAAGAGGGGAGGGGGATAGGGACTGGGATATATTGGCAGCAATGCTCAACCGGTCCCGCAACAAACACCTGTAGGACAGGTGCCAGACTACCACCCTCCACCGTGAGATGCGCCTTGACAGGGCCGAGAGGGTGAGGGCCTGTGTCACGCTGGAGGGGACATCTGCATGGGCCCTTGACCTCATGGGGGAGGCAGTGGGGCTCCTGCGGAGAGAACACCAGTGTGACATGGGCCCTCCAGGCGCGGATGAAGGAATGGCAGCTGACTATCATCAGAGTGCCCTCCCACAGGTGCAGATGTCCCCTCCTCAGCACTTCGGCCAACCCTGGTTTCCTCAGCAGCACCTCTTCCTTGGCCTCGTGCACAGGGCCGTCTCCCCCCCATATCCTCACAACAACAGCCTGTGGGGCCATCCTTCCAGCCCTCACCCGTCCTGGTTCCTCTACAGCTGCCTCCGAGACCCTTCCTCTGGGAACCACGGCCTCCCCTGAACAGCCCGGAACCCCCAGGTGACCAACTGCCCATACTGGCTGCCTCACCAGCTCTGGTAAGCCGGATCACATATCTGTCTGTAAAGGGGGGGGGGGGGAAACGCATTGCTAACTGCAGAGGGATTGGTGGAGGGGCTGCAGCATGGAGATCCATGGAACCCCCAGAGGGCTACAAAAAGGGCTGTGGTGCAGGGGTTACTTCACAGGTACTATTGTAGCTCTTACTGTATGTTCCAACATTGCAGGGTCCAATACCTCAACCCGGAGTGGAGCGGCCAGTGGACGACAGAGAGCCGGGGCCATCAGGCCACTGCTCGCAGCGGACGGCGTCAGCAAAGGCCCACAGAGGGTTGAGCCCTGGTGGTGAGGCTAAGTGGGCATGTGGAAGACCCCCCAAAAAGTAAATCCATCCCCTTGCAAATACACCCAAATAAAAAAATATTATACAGTACCTCTATGTCGATCGTTATGTTAAGGGGGCTTTGTGGCAGAACCTGCCACCAGTAGCAGCTTCCCTGACCTTCCAGCTGACCTTCACTGACACCTTGGCTTCCAGGTACTGCTAGGCAGGATTTCGCAATCCCAGGGAAAGGTACAGCCACCTGACTTACCAAGGACCAATGACCATTGAGGGGGTAGGGGGCTTTTAAAAGGAAGGGCCACACCTCTCGAGGGCTCTCTCCATTTTGTCTTCTGTTTGCTTTGGACACTGACTTGGTGCTGAGGAGCTGAGGGAATGGCTCCAGGCCTATATGGACTCAACTGAAACTTAAAGACTGGACCCCTCTGCTGCAAAGCAAAGGTGCACTTCAAGCAGTGAGTAAATGAATGTTAGATCTGAGGGACCAGTTTAGGCTAAACGCTTCTAAAAGGGCTATCATGCCTAAACAGTTCTGATCATTTACTTTGCTCAAGGATTCAAATTACCTCACACGGTTGTAGCCTGTGATGATGAGTTTATGTTATCAGTAAAGTTTTCTTTCTTTTGATCTAAAGGATCTGTGTGTCTGTGTGTGTTAGCTAATACGCCTCTGTACGCTCGACGCGGCAGAACTTGGGAACTGTTTTTACTCCAGCTGCAAGCTGGGCTGTTATAAGTACAAAGGGTCTCATTCTCCTCAGTGGGATGAGGCAGGAACCTGTATGATTAATAAGCACTGAGGTGGTGGCAGCGGTTAAGAGGCCAGTAATAAGTGGGTAACGGGGTGCCGGGAGGCTGGGGCGAACCCCAGTGGGCTCCGTTACGCCACAACTGGTGGCAGCGGTGGGATTGACACCCCCAAGAAGGTGGGGACCCCCAAGAAGGTGGGAGTAATCCCCTAGAAAGCTACACACACACCAGTTCCCAAAAAGATTTTTTTTTTGCTTGGCTTAGCAGCAGGCAAGCCAGTGGTAATTGCTTCATTGTTAGGCTAATTAGAGCAGAGATAAGGGCTCTTCTAGCCGAGCGGAAGCATTCTTTTAGCTATTGGTGATAGTTTGCTGAGGGGGAGAGACACACCCTAGCAGACTGGTTTTAGATCCAAGGGAATTTTTTTTTCCTTTTCCTTGAAGATTTTTTTTTCCTTCAAGAGGTTTTAGTTTGAACTTTGAGCAAAACAGATCTGAATTAATTTGGGCCGGTTCAACTGGATAGGGCTTAGTTAAGCAGGGCCAAGCCAAGAAGATACATGAGTTCTGAAAAACAGGGAGTGCCCAGAAGACTCCTTAAACTACCTAAAGCTGACCTTGTAAAAGAAGCTCAGAAGAGAGGCATACCCACAGAAGAGCTTACTAACGAACAGTTAAGAGAGAGTATAAAAACCTTCGAAATGGAAGGGGAAGAACAGACTAGCAATGTAGCGGCAGGAGGGGGAGCAACCCTTTCCTTTGGAGCGACTGGTGATACCCCTGAGCAGCGGGACCTGATCCGGGCGCAGCTACGCCTTAAAGAGAGGGAGCTCGAGGAGTTGAAAGCCCAACGGGCAGACAGGGAAGCTCAGCGCCGGCACGAGAAGGAGCAGCATGAGGCCCAAGAGAGGCGTGAGAAGGAGCAGCGTGAGGCCCAAGAGAGGCGTGAGAAGGAGCAGCGTGAGGCCCAGGAAGCTCAGCGCCGGCACGAGAAGGAGCAGCGTGAGGCCCAAGAGAGGCATGAGAAGGAGCAGCGTGAGGCCCAGGAAGCTCAGCGCAAGCACGAGGCTGAAATGCATCAGAAGAAGTTGGAAGCACCCCACAAACTGACACCCAAAGACTTCACCCCTTTCAAAGTGGGAGACGACCCAGAGGTATTCCTGAGTGTCTTCGAGAAACAGGCTCGCAGATGGGGCCTGAATGAAGCTGAGTACATGCGCTATGTGGCTAGCTTGCTTACGGGGACCATGTTGGGGATATGTGATAGTCTGCCCTCTGAGTCTGCTAATGACTACAAAACTTTTAAAGAAGCGGTATTTAAACACAGGCTTCATGCATGGGGAGGGGGCTAGAAACAGGCATACAGGGTCATGCCATGCGCAATACAGGTGCAGGACCTATACTGCTCCTGCCTGCCAGAAGGCAGCGGGGAGACTACAAACCACTCATGAAAGAGTACAGGCCTGCAAATAGAAAGCACGTTTACACTAACTATGCGAACTACCATCTGGAGACAGACCAAAGCCTGAAGCGTGACTAATGCCATGGCTGCAAGCAAGTAGGTGACCCCGCTATGCGGGACACAGGTCACACAGGACTGGGGAACCCCTAGTACCAAACCAAGAATACACATGGCGTATGTAGTTGTTCCATATCTGTTTTTATTAGGTCGAGTTACACGGGCCGTGG
This sequence comes from Sphenodon punctatus, assembly GCA_003113815.1. NCBI lineage: Eukaryota > Metazoa > Chordata > Lepidosauria > Sphenodontia > Sphenodontidae > Sphenodon > Sphenodon punctatus. The sequence goes on along the minus strand of QEPC01014905.1, from coordinate 2,317,127 downwards.
AAGGGGGGGGCATTCAGATGTCAGGGTTAGTTGTCTGCCATCTGGGCAACTATGTCCCTGTTCTCCTCTGATATGCGCTGGAATGCCCCACCCTGGACATGTTGGTACAGGGGCATGGGACTCGCTCGCTGCACCGGTGGGGGTTGTCAAGGGCAGCTCTGTCAGTCTTCTAGATATTGTGCAGAATGCAGGCTCCAGGACAAGAATGGGGATATGCTCGAGATCGAACTGGCTCCTGTTCATGAGTAGGCGCCAACGCATCTTGAGCTGGCCAAATGTCTGCTCCACCATGCTCCGAGCAGATGATAGGCGCTCATTGAAGAGTCTGCACTCTGGTGTGCGAGTCACAGGATACGCCCTCATGAGTCATGGGCTGAGTGGGTAGGTGTGGTCCCCAAGCACCACCAGAGCCATGAATACTCCCTCAATCACAGGGTTGGCCTTACCCTAAGCGAGGCCCAGGGCAGGGAAGAAATGCAGGACCCCATCCCGCAGGGGCCTCTTCCGCCGGTGGCTTTGCCGGCGGCAGCTGGAGAGCCTAGGGGCGCTCCCCAGCTCAAGGGGTGCTCCCTGGTCCAGGGGTGGTGCGCTACCCAGGGCTGGGCTCGGGGATGGATGGAGAGGCACTCCCCTCCACCCATCCCCAAGCCTGAGCGGCCATTTGGCTTCCGACCGGATCACTTACCTGATCCACTGCCGGTGCCACCGTTGCCGCCTCCTCCGGCCTGGGCCCCGCACCAGGCTTGGTCCCCCCTGCTGCCTGGCACAGTCTCTCAGCCAGGGGAAATGAGAGAGAGAGAGGCCCCACCTCTCCCCTGGCCAAAACAGCCAGGCAGGCAGTGGAGGGGGCCAGCAGCGTGAGGGAGAGGCGGAGCCTCTGCCTTCTTCTCCCTCACTTCCAGCAGGAGTAAGGGAGAGGCAGAGGCCCCGCCTCTCCCTCACTCCGTGGGTGCCCCCCCACCTGTCAATCTCTTGGCCAGGGGAAATGAGGGAGAGGTGGGGCCTCTGCCTCTCTCCCCCTCATTTCTCCTGGCCGAGACTGTGCCAGGTTGGGGGGGGGGCGCGGAGTGTGGGAGAGGTGGGGCCTCTGCCTCTCCCTCACTCCTGCTGTCCACCCGACCAGATTAAAAAATAAAATAACTACACCCCCAAACCCTTGCCCCCCCCAAAGCATGGTGCCCTGGGCGGCTGCCCCAGCCACCCTGCGGTAAGACCGGCCCTGCTCAACCACCTGGTAAAGACTGGGGGCAATCTCACCATTGAACATCTGGGCACAGAAGCGCGACGCCTGCAGAATGCGCACATCATGGCTCCTCCCTGACTGGCCTGTGTACACGTCAGTGAACAGACACCTCTGATCCACAATGGTCTGGAGATTTATTGAGAACACCTACTTCCGGTTCAGACAGTCCGTCTTGGCATGTGGGCGCCAGATGATAGGGATGTGGGTGCTGTCTATCGCTCCGATACAATGGGGGAAGCCCATGTCCTCAAAGCCGTGGATCACTACCTCAGGATCCCGGAGCTGGATGACCCGCTCGAGTAGCAGCTCCACTATCAGGTCACACACGTTGTGGAGTGCCCTGTTAACGGTAATGGTCCCCACTCCAAACTGCTCCCCAACACTCCGACATGAATCTGGGGTAGCCAGCCTCCACACCGCCATGACCAATCGCATCCCTGGGGGCAGCGGATACCGCATGTTGGTAGCTCTCCTCCAGCGATGTGGATTCAGAATCTCACCAAGCCAGGTCAACAGGGAGCAGTTCATGTGAAAGTGGTCCATCCATTCCTCATCTGTCCAGGTAGCCAGCATGTTGTCCCACCATTCATTGGTGCGTGAACACATCAAATTCATCCTCCAAGTTGGGACAGTTACACGACAGCCGTAACCGTTGAGGGGCCACCAGGAAAGGACAAGCCGCATGTGCTGGGACACTGATGTTCCGAACAGGGCATGTCGGTGAGCAGCTATCCTTCTCGCCCACCGCAGTGATGTTGCTCGGTGCATGTTGGCTGCTCTCCTGCACCGTGCCCCATGGTTGTAGAAGCGGGGCCCTGGCAGGAGTAGCTCAGTCCATTGCTGGAACACCTGGGCCAGGATCATGAAGCAAGTGCCCAGGACCATTAGGACGTCTCTCTCCTCTGGGGGCTCCTCATCAGGCAGCATGGTACCACCAACACACACCCCGTGAGCACCCACCACCTGAAACTGTGATGGATCACCACGCAGGTACCTGACTAGCCTCTACATGAATGGGTGGCTTGCCCCAAGGCCTGCACTGCTGTGAAAGTGTCTCGCTAAAGCACCCAGCCAATCACTGGGCTGAGCACTAACCAACCACCCGGTTGCGACCTGTGCCCCGAACCCCCAAGCCTTGTGCACCTACCACACCCACACTGTGCTTCGCACCCCTGTCAGTAAATGGCTGTCCCAAGGTAATGGGGACCACTGAAACAGGCGAATTGCAAACCATACCCTCCTATCTCGTGCGCTGCACGTACAACCAGTGGTGGACAGCACCACCTCTGTACAAGCTCTGTTCTCTCTCATGATCACCTCTCTCCACACACCACACCCTGGTGTGCCACTGGAACTGGCCCACATATGTACTTTGACGGACCATGCTTGGTACCCATCAATTGGTGCTGTACTTTGGGTGTGTACCTGATAGGGATCTTTGCACACTGACCCGCCAGCACATCCCCCCACCTGCACGGACCACCTGAATGCCAGGGGGCTAGGGCCACAGTGGGGCTGCACTATGGCCAAGGGGGCCTCCCTCCCTCCCATGCCCGTGACACGCCCCTGTGCGATCAGTGGGCAGGAGGCATCAGCGCCAGCCCAGTATCTTTCACTATGAGTGAAGGCCATGACATCATGCAGCTGTGCACTATCAAAATATGCTGTACGGAGTGCCTCATTAGCTCCGTGCTAGAGGCAGCTGTGGCCTTGGTCATCTGTCGTCACTTGCGCTTGCACTTGATTGTGACCCACGCATCCCTGCGTGGGTCAGGGATTCACAGGGCCTGGCTGCCTGCCCACTAACAGCTGTGTACGGTCACACTCCGGCTAGCAATGCTCAGCTCATCGCTCATTCCCAGCCACTCTCTGTGGCACTCCAGTGCAATCCAGCAACCAGGCCATGACAAGGTTATGGCAGGGTGTGGATGTGAGGGACAATGGGGGAAGGGAATCGGAGCTGTGAGGGTTCCACAACCACACGTGGGTAAAGAACAGGGAGGTTATGCCTGGAAACAAACCCTCAGGATTGAATATGGCTTCTAGGATTAAGAATGCACCACCTGGATCTGCATCCCTTCCTGTGTGTGTGTTTGTGTGATCGTGGTCCTCTGGGGGGATTGTGTTCAGTATCCAAGGGGTGGTCAGGTAGCAACCCGTGGTGTGTGATGTGTTCCCCTGGGGGCTCTCTCATGGATCATGGGTTTGGCCTGTATGGTGGTGGGGGCCCACCGCGTCCTGTTGACTGCACTGTCCTTGATCTGTCAGTGGCCACCTGGTGTCCAGCAACCCTGTGTGGGCCCCCATCCTCTGTGCAGTCCCCTGGTTTTCCCAGTGATGTAGTTGTCAACCACCTAGGTGACTTGGCTGGCCTGTCATGGGTTGCGTGTGCCATGGGTGTGCTGGTGCTGTACCATGGCAGTGCTGGCCGTTTTGCACAGGTTCGTTGGAGGGTGCTGGGTGTGGACCCCAACCCCTCCCTATTGGCTACTGTTGCCCTGAAGGCCGTGACCACACCAGCTTCAGTGTCAGGCTGGTGTTACCCTTGGCTGGGCTCCCCACTGGGGCTGCCCCACCTATCACTGCTCCTGTCACCCCGTTGGTTCCCACCATCAGCACTGTTGGTGACGGATGGGTGGCAGAAGAGACGGGCTGCTGACCGTCAGTGTAGGCTTTTTCAAGCTCACCAGTTGTCCACCCATGTTCCCGTTTCATCCGAGCAGGTGGGGTGCTGGTATGGGTGACCTGGGGTCCATGTTTGGGGTGTGTGTGCTGTGTACTTAATGTTTAATGACCCCTTCTGACCCGCACCGTATCCATGCACCCTTTCCCCTTCTCCCTCTCCATTCTCACTTCTAGCTACTCTGGTTGTTTTCCTGGCCGTGCTTCGCCTGGGACAGATGGCTGGCCAGCTCCAGCGTGTGGCCTCGGAGCTCCGTGCTTGGGCACGGCTGTACAAGGAGATCAGTGAGTGTGCTGCATGTGTGCGGGGCCCCTCTCCCCTGATGTCTGTTTGGGGTTCCATGTTGTTGGGGCTCTTGAACTGTCCTAATGGCTCAACCCCTCTCCCTCTCTCCCTTAGTGCAGGTGATGATAGCAGAGCAGATCAGGGAGCAGGAGGAAGTTCTGCAGCTCCTCCTACACCTCCTAAATCGGGTGCACCAGCTTGACCACGCCCAGACGGATCACTGGAGTCGGGTACGGGGTCATCGTCCCTATTGAGGTTGGGGCTGCCCTTATTGCATCTGCAAAGTCACGTCCAGCGGAGCTTTTCTGGGTGGTGAAGGGCTTGGTGAAGGGCCTGCCTCCACCTGGACCTGGAGCAATCCAGTGACTGCTGTGACTGGTTTATTGAGTACTTTGTTATCTACATCATTCACATCTGCCAGGATTTTGGTACCACAGTTATTGCAGAGGATCATCTTGGGGCTATGGATGCCCCATCCTGTCCTGTTTTGTGGGATCAGTTTCAGATGGTGTCGCCTGCTGATGTGGAGTCCTTGTTGGGATCTGTTCGTGCCACTACTTGTGAGCAAGATCCATGCCCGTCCTGGTTGGTGAAAGCTAGCCAGAAGACGCTACGGCCGTTGCTGGCTGGGGTGGTTAGTGCCTCCCTTCGCGAGGGCAGGGTGCCTGATTGCCTAAAGGAACCTGTGGTTAGACCCCTGCTCAAGAAACCATCTCTTGACGCTGACGCTCCTGCCAGTTATCGGCCGGTCTTTAACCTTTCCTTTTTAGGGAAGGTTATTGAACGGGCTGTGGCATGGCAGCTCCAGGAACA
>QEPC01014905.1:2288932-2311390 GCA_003113815.1 Sphenodon punctatus | reverse complement strand
GGCTCAGCCTGGAATCTCAGGTTGCGGCCGTGGCAGGGAGTGCATTTCGGCAGTTACATCTTGTCTGGCGGCTTCGACTGTATCTCTCAGACTCCGACCTCGCCACTGTCATCCATGCCTTCATCGCCTCGAGGCTGGATAACTGCAACACGCTCTATGCGGGGCTGCCCGAGAAGTTGGTCCAGAGGCTGCAGCTGGTGCAGAATGCTGCGGCCCGTCTCCTGACGGGGGCGGGTCGCAGGGAGCACATGACACCAGTGCTCTGGGCTCTGCACTGGCTGCCTATAAAGTACCGGGCCCGGTTCAAGGTGCCGGTTTTAACCTTTAAAGCCCTTCATGGCCTGGGCCCTGCTTATCTGCGGGACCGCCTCACTCCCCATGTGCCCGTGTGACCCTTGAGATCGTCCGTGGGAGCCTTTTTGGAGGTTTCCTGGGCGAGGCGGGTGGCCACCAATGTTAGATCTTTTTCGGTGGCCGCCCACATGCTGTGGAATTCACTCCCGGAGGAGGCTTGGTTGGCTCCCACTCTCCTGCTGTTTCAGCGTATATGTAAGACCTGGCTGTTCCGTCAGGCTTTTGGCGAGGGGTAGGAGTGGGGTGGGGGGTGGGGTTTCCCCCCCACATATTGTAATTTTAAATTGTTTTAAATTTTTTTATATTTTTATTGAATGTTGTTCGCTGCCCCGGGCTGCCCTGAGGGCAGGAGGGGCGGAATATAAATTTTAAATAAAATAAATAAATAAATAAATAAATAAAAACCCACTCCATGCCACCTCCCCAGCCACCTTGTCCCTATCATATGTACCACTTTCTTTTCCTGTACAATAAAGTGGTTTAGCTCACTTCCTAGCTGGTGTGTCTTCTCTTTCCCTTTGTGCTGTTCTCTTGTGTGGGTGCCTCATGGTGGTTGTGCCTGGTTGCCTGGCAGGTGCGGGGTATGTAGCGTCCCTCCCCCCTCCCGGTGGCTGTACTGCAGCTCTGTCGAATCCTTTCGGGTTGACCCTGGGTTCCCTGTCCTCAGGGTTGTGGCAACTCGACCGACTGTCTTGCCTTCCATCCTTATGTCCCCCTCTGGCCCTGTCTCGCTGCCCCCCTTCCCTGTGGTCCCTTGGGCTGGGGGTCCGTCATCTTGGCTGTTATCCTCGTGCCTTGCTCCCTGCCTGCCTTGGTGTTGGTCTCCCCCTTTGCCCATGCGCATTCGTTGTTGGTGTTTGGCGAGCAGCAGCGACTTTGATGGCGGTTGGTGTGTTCTGGGGTCCCCCCCCCACCGTCCCCTGCCAACCCGGCTGTGTTGTGTGCTTCCATTCCTGCCACCATGACCGCCTGTGTTCCATTCCTAGATCGTTTTATGGGGCCTTGGGATTGTGTGTGCGAGGGCTTTACCGGGGGCGTGTGTGTTGGGTGTTTGTGTTAGGGGCCCCTGCTGCTTCGGGGGCTCTGACTTTCTCCCCTGTGCCCCTTCCTGCCCCCCTGCCCCCACACTGGGCTCCCCCCACCTTCTTGGCCATGCAGTCCTTCCCTGTCTGGTTGTGTTCACGGTTGTGTGTGTGTGGGTTCTGGTTTGTTGGGGGTTCGTGGCGCCCGGTTGTCTGGCCTCTGTCACGGGGCTGGCCGGGGGCCTCTACTTTGTGTCTCCTGTCATCCCTGGTCCCTCCTACCCTGCCCGCAGTACAGGGGAAGAGCTGCGTGACGTGACTTCTTTTGCCCTCAGTCAGTCATGTCGTCATGTCACTGTGCTGGGCGGGGATTCCCTGCCGCTCGCTGTCTCGGCTGTCCGTGTAAATGTCATGGGTGTTTGCTCAGTGTTTCCCGGGGTGGGTGTTTGCCCGATGAGTGTGTGCCGGCCCCTCCCCTTCCATCCCACAACCCCCCATGGCCCTGTCCATGTAAATGTCTCCCAGCTCAGCGCCGCTGGGTGTGCTCACCCACCCATTCCCACCCACTGGGCCGCCGCCAGCGGCCATGTAAAAAAGGCCTTAGTGAGCGGAGAAAGCCAAGGGCGGTGTTAAGCATAAAGGGGCTGCAGGCAGGAGAGAGTTTCAAATGGCAAGTCCTTTGGTGCTTTCCCACAACACTGAATTATGCGCATTATTATTTTATCCAAATATTTCAGTAACTTGGGAATGCCTTCAGCCACATATTTTCTATCTAATGCGCATGTTTGAAAAGCACATTACAGGCCATGCCCCAATCCATCTTGAATAAGGATGGGTTTTTTATTATGCGCATAGATTGATTGTGCGAATGCTGCACTGAAACTGCATTCACATAATGCACATATGTTCAATGTGGGAATGCAGCACATAAAGGAATGCATGGGGATCCTATGTTAATCCTCCAGGATAATGGAAGTCCACAGAGAGAGCTGATGCTGCTCTAGGCACGGCAAAGGAGGGAGGGGAAGAACCTCCGGAGTGGAGGGAGCAACAGCTTCCGGAGGAGGGGAGAAAGGTCATTTCTGGTTTCCTTCGTGTAATGCTGAGAATGCGGATAAAAGCAAGAGAGATATGGGCATCAAACTCAATGTGGAAATGCTTATCATGCACAATTTTAGAATGTGCATTAAGTTCAAATGTGGAAAAAAGCACAATGCATGAGTGGAGAATAGCAAATTGTAATGTTTGTCTTAAACAACCAGATTAAAACAATGTAGACTTTTTTATAATGTGAGAAAGCACCCTCAGTTTCACTCCTGTGGATTCTTTACTTGGGTTGGGTACAGTCCCGTGGCAGTAGGTTGAGACAAAAGAGCATTTTGACACTTGGGAAGTCTTGTGATGTGTATTAAGTTTAGATAAAACAATGGACAGGCCCAATATGAACAAATGAAACTAACTTAAAAAACAAAGCTTAGGTGATGCGTGTCTGCAATTTTTAATGCTAGCGATAACAAAGAGCAAGTACCATTCCTAAACTGCTTTCCACTTCATGGCACTTTACAAACGTTTATTGGCATGGCAGGATACACTGAGTGAGAAGCAGCAATTAATTCTAATTTATTTGTGAGAGTCCAGCGTTCTCCAAGCTGGTGGGCTGAAATTCTCTAGTTAGTCGCAGGACCATTCTGGCAGAGCAAGCCAGTGCCACCCTGCTGACCTGCCTTGGCACAACTAAAGGAGCATGCCTGCTATTGAGCAGTCAAAATGTCAATTATCAAGCTAGTTATGAGGCTGGTTCTGTAGACACTTGTCCACTGGGGACTGGACTGAAATTATCAAATGTATTTCATATGACTGGAAATATTAATGATTGGGAAAGCACGCTTTAGAGAGAGTCCATTCTATCCCTCATTTGGGTGCGTGCAGTGTCAGCCTGTGCTTTACAATTACATCAGGGGACAATGAAGTGATAGACTTGACCTGTGCAAGTCAGTCACCTCTGGACAAATAGGTCTTTAAGCTGCGGGAGCTGAGGTGCTTAAATTTACTCCTGCGTAGAATGGAAAATACAGGAGCATACGAGTCAGACAATGGGTTGCGTATTGACCTGAAATCTGACAACCTGCTTGCAGAGCCTGATGCTTAAGAAAAATGCATAGAGTAGTTCTTCAATGATGCAGCACTGCAAATGGGGGAAACTCCTGACTGCCTAAGCTTATGCGAGATTAAATTACTCTTAAACCACTGTAGAATGCACATGGCATAATGCCTAACTGCCAATTATTACTGTAACTGCACATAAAATTACCCAACTTTTCGAAATGATGAGTGGGGGGGTGGGGTCTGAGGTAGCTACAGGGGAGAGAGCATGGAAAAGAAGACCGGTCTCCCGCTCCACTCTCTCCCTTTGTTCCCTCTGCCTCAGCCCCCACTGCTCCAACCAAGCTCACTGCTTCTTCTGGAGAATCTCAGCTGAAGCACTGAAAGCGGGAAGGAAGGGTAGGGGACTGTGGCACCTGCAGGAGGTGGTGGGAAGAGAAAGGAGCAAACACCCTACTCATTTGGATGCTTTCAATGTCCCACTAAGCACCCAGATGAGCAGACCTCTACTGCATGTGCCTGTTAATAGGCCAAAATTCTATAGTTCACTCCATATGAAAAGGACTGTGATCATCTGCTCCTGAATGGAAGTCGCATTGATCTCAGTGGCAGACATGCGAAGGTAGCAGAATATTGGCTTGCAGATCAGCTGTGTGGCTCTGAGGACATCATTTTGCTCTTTGTGTGGAAGAAAGAAAAGAGAAAACACTGGAGTCAGAGTTGTTTAGGCTACTGCCTTATGCATAGGGTTGCCTTATCTGCAATTTGTAGAGGGCACTAATGAGATATACAGGTTGCAGGACTCAATTAGAACTAGTGTGGGGTGTGTGGGGGAGAGGGGGTCTCCCTCACCGGCCAGGCAGGACAGTTGTCGGGGAGGGGTGGGTCGGAGGGGGGGGAGTTCCGCAGCCATTGGGGTCATGACAGGACGGGGTAACTATGGTCTCTCCAGGAGGCTGGTTAAATCTGGGAGAAGGGACAGGTGCTTGGTGCTGGTCCCTCTCACTGGTGATTGAGAATGGGAGGGCCTTGGGCCAGGGGCTGTTGCTGATTAATGCGAGGTCAGTGGCTAATAAGTCTACCACAATCCAGGAATTAATCTTGGATCAGTCAGCCGGCCTTGTGTGTATTACAGAGACCTGGCTGGACACTGAGTTGGGGCCAATTCTGGCTGAGCTTGTTCTGGCCAGGTACTCCGTACAGCATCAGCCCCGGCCAGAGGGGCAGGGGGCGTGGGCGGGCGGTATAGCTGTTATTTTTAGGGAGACCTGGTCTATGAGGAGGTATCCAGTGCAAACTATCTTTTAATTTAATTATTTATTTATTTATAATAAAGTTTGTATACGACCCCCTCCTGCTAAAAGCATCTTGGGGCGGCTAACAACATATTAAAACAACAATAATATAATTTTAAACACTATTAACACACAATAAAAGAAACAACATACCCCCCACCCTAACCCAACCCACCCACCCCCTCTCCCTCAGGAAAAGCACGGCGGAACAGCCAGGTCTTACATTGTCTATGGAAAGAGGGGAGGTCGGTAATCAGGCAGACCACCAACAGAAGGGAGTTCCACAACTGCGGTGCGGCCACAGAGAATGCCCTCTGCAAGGTCGACACCCAAGAAACCTGGGGGACCTCGAGGAGGGCACCCCCGGCTGACCGCAGGGGCCGATCCAGGACCCAGAGGGTGAGGCGGTCCCGCAGGTAGGCGGGGCCCAGGCCATTCAGGGCTTTAAAAGGTCAACACCACCACCTTGAATTGGGCCCGGAAGACTATAGGCAGCCAGTGCATGGTGTAATATGCTCGCATCGGCCTGCCCCTGTTAGGAGACGAGCCACCACATTCTGCATCAGCTGCAGCCTCTGAACCAGCACCAAGGGTAGCCCCACGTAGAGTGTGTTACAGTAGTCCAATCTCAAGGTAATAAAAGCATGGACTATCGTGGCTAGGTTGGAGTCCAAGACATACAGCTGAAGCTAACACACCAGATGTAATTGGCAAAATGCCCCTTTCGCCACAGCCGCTACCTGGGCATCCAGACAGAACTGCAGGTCCAGGAGCACCCCCAGACTCCGAACCTGAGATACCAGGGCAGGACGGATCCCATCAATGATGGGAGACACCACTCCCCCAGCCTTCCCCACGACCATCACCGCCATCTTGTCGGGATTTAACTTCAGACAACTTGCCCTCATCCAATCTCCCACAGCTGACAAACACCGGGTAAGCACCAAGACTGCCGGGCCTGAGTCGGATGAAAATGAGAGATAAAGCTGGGTGTCATCAGAATACTGAGGACACTGTACGCCAAACTCCCTAACAGCTTGTTCTAACACGTTGAACAAGAGAGGGGACAAGATGGAACCCTGTGGGGATTCCACATGTGAAGCCCTGGGGAAAAGATGAAAAATCACCCAGGACCACACCCTGGACTCTCCCAGCCAGGAAAGAGCAGAAACATTCAGGAATGGTCCCAACAATCCCTGCTCAGTCCCACAGCCGAGTCACCAACTCATGGTCAACGGTATCAAATGTAGCTGAGAGATCTAATAGGATCAACAGGGTCGAATGACCTCGGTCGAACTCACAGGAGAGGTTGTCGACCAAGGCCACAAGTGCAGTCTCTGTGTCATATCCAGGACGAAAAACTGACTGCAAGGAATTAAGAAAGTTAATCCGGTCCGGATGCTCCTGCAACTGCCGAGCCACCACCCGCTCAATAACCTTCCCTAAAAAGGGAAGGTTAGAGACCGGCCGATAGCTAGCGAGGACTCCAATGTCTAATGATGGTTTCTTGAGCAGGGGCCACACCAGAGCCTTCTTAAAGCAGTCTGGCACCCTGCCCTCTCCCAGGGAGGCGTTGACAATCCCCATCAGCAAGGGCCCTAATGTCTCCCGGCTGGCGTTGACCAGCCAGGACGGGCATAGGTCTAATTCACAATAAGTCATTCGGACAGACCCCAGGGCATCCCCCGCATCTGCGAGTGACATCTTGGGTATAGAGGGCACCCATCTAGTGATTGATTTGGCTGGAGACAGATTAGGGCTGCTGCTGGTATACCACACACCTACCTGTACAGCAGTATCCCTACGTGCTCTAGTAGAATTGGTGCTGGAGGTGGTCTTGTGGTCTCTGAGGGCTTTGGTCCTGGGGGACTTCAATATCCATGCGGAGGAGCAGAGCGTGAGTTCATGGCCATCATGACAACCATGGGACAGTCTCAGAGGGCTGTTGGCCCAACACATGATGGGGGACATACTCTTGATCTGATGTTTTGCACTGGCCTTGAGGCAGAGGATCTGGTGATGGGGGAAGTATTAGCTGTGCCCTTGACATGGACGGATCATTACCTCCTCTGGGTCAGTCTCCTGGCGCATGTCTTCCCCCGGAGAGGTGCTGAACCAGTTCGGTTGGTTCGTCCTTGGAAACTTATGGAATCAGAAGCGTTCTTGGGGAAATACCCCCCTTGATGACTGTTCATTCAGTGACCTCATAGCTTTTTGGAACACTCTGCTGACTGAGACCATCGACGGAACAGTTCCTAGGCATCCACTTCCTGAACGCTGACAATGCAGGTCCCCTTGGTTTACAGAGGACCTGCAACAGATGAAACAGGAGGGACGGTGGTTGGAGCGACAGTGGCATCATACGTGTGCTGAAACTGATCAATTGCAGCATAGAGTTAGTTTAAGAGCCTGTGCTGTGGCTGTGTGGGCAGCAAAGAAGGTGTTCTTTGCTGCCCTCATAGCATCCGTGAAGTCGTGTCCAGCTGAGCTTTTCTGGGTGGTGCAGGGGCTGGTCAGTCCGGCCTCCCTTCACCTGGAACTGGAATCTTCCAGTGCTCGCTGTGACATGTTTGTTGACTTTCTTGTGGATAAAATCGCCTGGATTCACCACGACTTTGATGCCGCAGTTGTAGCAATGGGAGAACCCGAGGCAATGGAGTTGTCTAGTTTTGTGGGATCAGTTTCAGTGGGTGTCACCCACTGAGGTGGCACATGTCCTTGGGGCAGTCAGGGCCACTTGTTGCTAATTAGATCCATGCCCGTCCTGACTGGTTAAGACCTGCCGGGAGACGTTAGGGCCATTGCTGGCTGGGGTTGTCAATGCCTCCTGTAGGGAGGACAGAGTGCCGGGCTGCCTTAAAGAGGCAGCGGTGCAGCCTCCACTCAAGAAACCAACTCTTGATGTTGACTCCCTTGCCAGTTATTGGCCAGTCTCTAACCTTCCCTTTTTAGGAAGGGTGGTGGCCTGGCAGCTTCAGAGGCATCTGGATCAGGTCAGTTTTCTTGATCCTTCGCAGTCCAAATTTCATCCTGGGTTTGGCACTGAGACTGCACTTGTGGCTTTGGTCAACGACCTGTGCCGTGAACTGGATCAGGGTAGATCGTCCCTTTTGATTCTATTAGATCTGTCGGCAGCATTTGATACCGTTGACCATGAGATGTTGGTGACCCATCTGCGGGACCAGGCTGGGGTGGACAGAGTTGTTCTTGAATGGTTCAGCTCTTTCCTGGCTGGGAGAACTCAGCAGGTGGTGCTTGAGTGTTCATCATCTCCCTGGAACCTCACGTGTGGAGTCCTGCAGGGTTCTATTCTGTCCCCTCTCTTGTTCAACGTGTATATGCAGCCTTTGGGCAAAGTCGTGAGATGGTTCGACGTATGCTGTCATCAGTACGCCGATGATACACAGCTTTACCTCTCTTTTTCTGCAGACCCAGACCTGGCAGTCTTGGTGATCATGGCTGTGGGGGATTGGATGAGGGCGAGCCGTCTGAAGCTGAATCCCGACAAGACGAAGGGGATGCTGGTGGTTAGGGATGAGGGGGTGGGTGGACCCTGTTATTTATTTATTTAATTAATTAATTAATTTATAAAATCGTTTAATACACCGTCCCTCATGCTCCAAGCAGCCCGGGGTGGCTTACAATATCAAAATACATAAAAACAATAAAACCATAAAATACAACAAAAGGGAAGGCACATGGGTGTTTGCCCCCCCTTTAGCTTCCCAGGTCTGTAGTCTGGGGGTACTTCTCGATTCACAGCTCCTCCTGGATCTCCAGGTGGTGGCAGCGGCGAGGAGTGCCTTTTGCCAGTTACGTTTGATGTGGTGGCTGCAGCTGTATGTCTCGGACTCTGACCTGGCCACCATCATCCATGCCTTAATCACCTATAGACTGGACTATTGCAACACACTCTACGTGGGGGTACCTTTGGTCATGGTCCGGAGACTGCAGCTGGGGCAGAATGCGGTGGTCCATCCCCTTTCGGGGACGGGTCGTCGCAAGCACATTACACCGGTGCTCCATTCTCTGCACTGACTGCCTATTTTCTTCCCGGTCTGATTCAAGGTGTTAGTGTTAACCTATAAAGCCCTAAATGGCCTGGGCCCTGCTTACCTGCAGGACCGCCTCACACCCCTGGCCATGGTGCGGTCCCTGAGGTCAGCCGGGGATGCCTGACTCAAAGTCCCCCAGGTGGTGACGATGGGGAGGACGTTCTTGGTGGCTCCTCCTAGGCTGTGGAATTCCCTCCTGATGGAAGCTCACCTAGCCCCAGACCTCCCCTCTTTCCAGAGACAGTGTAAGACCTGGCTGTTCTGCCAGGCCTTTGGGGAGGGAGATGTGTAGGGTGGGAAGATTTGGTTNACCTGGCTGTTCTGCCAGGACTTCGGGAAGGGAGATGTGTAGGGTGGGAAGATTTGGTTCCGCTCTGACAGTTTTATAAATTTTATGTATTTTTAATTTTTGAATTGTTTTATATTGTTGTATTTCAGCTGTGAGCCACCCTGAGCTGCCGTGTGGGCAGGAGGTAGTGGGGTAAAAATATCTCAAAATAAATAAAATAAGTAAATAAAGTGCCCTCTACAAATTTGCATCTATGGCAACCCTACTTATGCATTGCCACTTCTCTGGTCTTGTGACTCAGTTATTGAAGTGAAAAGTCACATCATCTCATTTTCAATAACCAGAAAATGGAAGCAGATAATCTCACTTAACAGTGCAATGTTTAAAGCTTTTTCAAAGCACACTCAGTATTGTACTAAGTGGGCCCACAGAAGAGACCTCTAATTTTTCTGTGGAAATCTATCGTTCCTTTATGATCCAAAGTCAACAAAGTCAAGAGGAGTCAAGGCTGAATGTAATCTCTGTTGTTCTACTGGAAATCTGGTGTAATTCCACTAAAGGCATTGCTGGATTTGCTGCAGCCTAATGAGATCACAGTTTGGATTCAGTGCCAAAACAGCATGCATTTTGCTGGTGGTTTCCCATGCGGTTAGATTCTCTTTTGAACAAGGGAACTCAAGGAAGCAGCTGTGGGTGGTGGTGGGAAGTGACACTCGTGATCTGTGATTGCTCGAACAAAACTCCTATTGGTGTGATTGTCACTGTCCGCAACTTACCTAGGCAAATCCTGCAGGGCTTAATTTGTGGGGGAGCTCCTGGCAATTAAATTCAAGGAAGGGGTGAGCTCTGGGAAATGTTCCCAGTTAGAGCGTGTACCTCAAAATGTGAAAGGCTAGGAAAAGGCCAATATTGACCATTTCAGGGTTGGAAATTAAATCCAGAAAAACCCTGGATAGTTTATTTGGCTTTCATTTATTGCTTTCCTATCCCACCTCCTGTGCTGGTCATCATATAGAGTAAAGCCACACAAGACAGGACTGGCCGGATCACCCACCCACCTCGGGGAGGGCAAAAGCAGCTGCCACGCTTTGGAATGGTGAGGAGAGCAGTTCAAACACTCTCTCTTCCCCCCCGCCCCTCCACTTCTGCCCACGGGGAAACCAGGCGGGTGGGCCACTGTCACAAGTCCAGCGATACTCCAGGGTGGGCTGAGGAGCCGTCAACATGGACTCAGAAATAGGTCACACTGGTCCAAATTTGTGGACAGGAGCAGTACCAAGCAGAGAGCATAGGCATGAGGATTTGGATGGGCATTCCAGTCTTAAGCACTTAGGCTGCTTTCACACATTACAAAATGGGCCATTAAAATAAGTCAAGAAAATACCGGGTATTATAATTCTGCAGTTTTTGTATTGTGTGAATACCTATTCCCCTTTTATGTTGTGAGAACTGAGGTCATCATAAAAGCCACATTTGTTGGCTCTTAAACGACCTGAGATCTTGCAGTAGAAAGGGGGAATAGTGCATTCACACATTACAAAAATTGCGGAATTATAATACCCGGTATTTTCTTGACTTATTATAATGGCCTATTTTGTAATGTGTGAAAGCAGCCTGAGTTCAGTTGTTTGCACTATTCTGAGAACATTTCCTTTATGGCTGATGTTTCTCAGCCCTGATCTAAGCCTAAAGGTGAATTTATTTGCAAAGAAAGGACAATCTTCAAAATCAGTCCAAAGATCTGAAAGGAAAGCTGGGTCCTCTGGTTTGTGTATCGACATGCATAAAGGTTCAGCAATGAGACCTTAGCTATTCTGTTGATGGTCAGAAAGGAATCTACAGTTGTGTACTTAGCAGATGACTCTGAACATGCACAGAGAGTAGTAGGATTGTGTCATTCCACATAGCCATTTTCAAAGAAAAACTGGATTTACACTCCTAATTTACACTCCAGGGGGAGAGCGGGGTCAGGGGTTCCCCCAGATGGGAGGGACTTCTGGGTACGAGGGATTAGGTGGACGTGTGCCCAGCGCTGCTGGAAGGGAGAGTCGCTAACACCTGCTGCTACTGTGGTTGCTACTGACCCGCTGCTGCTTGGAGTCCCAGACTGGTCTTGGGGGCTGGAAGCCAGGTAGGATTTGCCCCGAGAGGGTGGACAGACCCCCCCTGGACAACCAGAGGGGGGGCGGGGTCAGGGGCTCCCTCAGCTGGGAGGGACTTTCAGGCAGGAGGGATTAGGCGGACGTGCGCCCGGTGCTGCTGGAGAAGAGAGCCACTAACACCTGCTGCTGCCCCGTTGTCCCGCTGTCTGGAGCCCCGAACTGGTCTCAGGGACTGGGAGTCTGGTAGGGTTCACCTCAAGGGGGTGGACAGACCCATACCCCACAGTTTTACAACCCCCCCTCCAGGCAACCAGAGGGGGGGGGCAGGGTCAGGGGTTCCCCCAGTGGGGAGGGACTTCCGGGCAGGAGGGATTAGGTGGTCATGCGCCTAAGAGCCGCAGCAAAGGGCCCCTGGGCGGGGCCCTTAGGTGGGACCGAAGGGGGTGGGGTAGGCGGTTATAGAGGGATGGCTTTTTAGCAGGGCAGGGGGTTGGTGGGGTGGAGGGTGGGTGAGTGGAGGTGTGGGATATGGCTCCCTCCCCCAATGTAAGGGGGAGGGGGGGCTGGGTTGGGGGGGGGGGGGGGGGGGGGGTGGGGGGTGGGCCGGACGGGGAGTGCACAGCCATTGGGGTCATGATGGACCGGGGCAACTATGGTCCTTCTGGGAGGCGGGTAACACTGACAAGGAGGGACAGGTATTTGATCCCTGTCCCCCTCATAGACCCCCAGACTGGTAGAATGGTGATCAAGACTGGGGAGGCCTGTGGTCTGGGACTGTTGCTGATTAACGTGAGGTCAGTTGGTAATAAATCCACAACAATCCGGGAGTTGATCCTGGATCAGTCAGCCAACCTTGTATGTATTGCAGAGACCTGACTGGACAATGTGTCAGAGCCAGTTTTGGCTGACCTTGTTCCAGCCGGGTACTCTGTGCAGCACCAGCCTAGACCAGAGGGGCGGGGAGGTGGTGTAGCCTTTATTTTTAAGGACACTTGGTCTGTGAAGCGGTATCCAGTGCAGACGGTATTGGGCATGGAGGGGGTCAATCTGGTGATCGATTTGGCCGGAGACAGTTTGAGGCTGCTGCTGATATATTGCGCACCTACACGCTCTAGCGGAACTGGTGTCGGAGGTGGTCTTGCTGTCCCCAACTTGGGAGAGAGGAGTGTGAATTCATGGACCCCATGACAACCATGGAACTGTCTCAGAGGGTTGTGGACCTGACGCATGATGGTGGACACATTCTTGACCTGATTTTCTGCACTGGCCTTGAGGGGGCGGTGGGAAATCCAGTGGTGGGGGATGTAGTACCTTTACCCTTGTTGTGGATGGATCATTACCTCCTCCGGACCAGTCTCCTGATACATGTCTGCCCCCGGAAAGGTGTAGGACCAGTTCGGTCAGTCCGCCCCCGGTGACTTATGGAACCAGAGAGGTTCTGGAATGCCCTGGGGGACTTACCTCCCAATCTTGATGACTGTTTGCTCGATGACCTCATTGTCTTCTGGAGCAACATGTTGATGGAGGCCATTGACCGAACGGCCTCCAGGCGTCCATTTCCAGAATGTCAACGTCGCAGGTCTCCTTGGTTTACAGAGGACCTGCACCCGATGAAGCAGGAAGGATGGCAGTTGGAGCGATGGTGGTGCCGGACTTGCACTGAAGCCAACTAAATGCAGCATAAACCAGGTTAACTAAGAGTGTATGCTGTAGTGGCGTGGGTAGCAAAGAAAGAGTTCTTTGCTACCCTCATTGCATCCGCAAAGTCATGTCCAGCGGAGCTTTTCCGGGTGGTGCAGAGGCTAGTCAGTCTGGCCTCTCTCTGCCTGGAACTGGAATCGTCCAGTGCCCGCTGTGACATGTTTGCTGACTTTTTGGCAGATAAAATCACCTGGATTCACCTCAACTTCGATGCTGCACTTAGGACGGTGAGTGAACCAGAGGCAGTGGAGGCCCCGCCTTGTCTGATTTCATGGGATCAATTTCAGAGGGTGTTGCCTGCCGATGCGGCGGATGTCCTTGGGGCAGTAAGAGCCACCTGTTGTGAATTGGATCCGTGCCCGTCCTGGCTGGTTAAGGCGTGCCGAGAGACATTGGGGCCGCTGCTGGCGGGGGTTGTCAATGCCTCCCCTTAGGGAGGGCAGAGTGCCGAGCTGCCTCAAAGAGGCGGTGGTGTGGCCTCTGCTCAAGAAACCATCTCTTGACATTGATTCCCCGGCCAGCTATCGGCCAGTCTCTAACCTTCCCTTTTTAGGGTAGGTTATTGAACAGGTGGTGACTCGGCAGGTTCAGGGGCATCTGGACTGGGTCAGTTTTCTCGATCCTTTGCAGTCTGTTTTTTGTCCAGGGTATGTCACGGAGACTGCACTTGTGGCTTTGGTCGATGACCTACGCCGTGAATTGGACCAGGGCAGATAGTATATTTTGATTTTATTAGATCTGTCAGCTGCATTTGATACCATTGACCATGAGATGTTGGTGGGTTGACTGTGGGACTGTGCTGGGGTGGGTGGAATTGTTCTTGAATGGTTCCGCTCATTCCTGGCTGGGAGAACTCAACGTATGGTTCTCGGGGAATGTTCTTCATTTCCCCAGGACCTCATGTGTGGAGTCCTGGAGGGTTCTATTCTGTCCCCACTCCTGTTCAATGTACATATGCAGCCTTTGGGCGAGGTCGTGACAGGGTTCCACATGTGCTGTCATCAGTACGCCGATGGCACACAACTTTACCTCTCTTTTTCTGTAGACCCAGACCCAGCAGTCTTGGTGCTTACCCGGTGCCTGGCGGCTGTGGGGGATTGGATGAGGGCGAGCTGTCTGAGGTTGAATCTCAATAAGATGGAGGTGATGGTGGTGGGGAAGGCTAGGGTGGTGGTGGCTCCTGTCATAGACGGGGTCTGTCCCCCTTTGACCACACAGGTCCGTAGTCTGGGGGTGCTCCTCAACCCACAGCTCCGCCTGGATTTCCAGGTGGAGGCAGGGTCAGGGGAGCATTTCGCCAGTTACATCTGGTACGACGGTTGCGGCTGTATGTTTTGGACTCCGATCTGGCCACCATCATCCATGCCTTTATTGCCTCTAGATTAGACTACTGCAATGCACTCTATGTGGGGCTGCCCTTGGGGATGGTTCGGAAATTGCAGCTAGTGTAGAATGCGGCGACCCATCTCCTAACGAGGACGGGTCACCATGAGCACATTACACCTGTGCTCTGTCCTTTGCACTGGCTGCCTGTTGTCTTCCAGGCCCAATTCAAGGTGCTGGTAATGACCTTTAAAGCCCTAAATGGCCTGGGCCCTGACTACCTGCGGGACCGCCTCGCCCCGGGTCGCATTGCAGCCCCTGTGGTTAGCTGGGGACGCCCGAATCTAAGTCCCTCGGGTTTCCCAGGTGGTGACGACGGGGAGAGTGTTCTCAGTGGCCACACCCCGGCTGTGGAACTCCCTTCCGACGGAGGCCCGCCTGGCCCCAGACCTCCCCTCTTTCCGGAGACGGTGTAAGGCCTGGCTGTTCCACCAGGCCTTTGGGGAGGGAGATGGGTAGAATGGAGGGGGAGGGGGTTTGTCGGCCCATAGTATGTTTTTAGTGTGTTTTTAGGATTTTCATTGAATTTTCTATATTATAAATGTTATTTTGATGGTCTGTCTGCTGTGAGCTGCCCCAAGCTGCTCTATGAGTAGGAGGGTGCGGGGTATAAGACCAAAGAATGAATGAATGAATGAATTAATTCATTCATTAATAATTTTAGGTAATTTTATATTACTGCAGCATCTCAGTTATTGAATTAAGTGGTTTCTCTATCTCAATGCTGCATTCCCCTATCTTTCTACATTTAATTTTTGGTATCATTAGAAGCTGAAACAGGGCCTCTCAAAGTCCCATCATGAAGAGGCACCCAGCAGTACAAAGAGCAAGCTCTTTCAGCCAGGAGGAAGTGAGAGGCTTTAGCTGTGAGAATTTCTCATCTCTTTTACTCATACTTTCTCGGCATTGCCTGACAACTCTCAGGCGTGTCTCATCTCTTGCCGAGACAGCTGAAAAGCGTGGACTGGTGGTTTCAGTTCATTATTAAGCAGCAAGGCCTCTCTTCACTCCAGCATGCGAAGTGTGAACTTAAAAAAACAAACATGTCCGAAATGATCACAGCCAACTAGCGATGGCTGGCTTCCTCATTAGGCTGCTGAGCTGTTACCATCTCACAAGGAGAGGCAGTAGATTAAGGCCGTTTTCAGACGAGCGCGGCGGCGCCCGCGCTTGTTTCTTTAAAAAGCTGGCAGCCCGTTCTACACGAGACGCTGCCGCCGAATACACGCATGCGCGGCCGACGCGCATCCATTTCCGTGCGCGAACTGACCGGGTCGGCGATCGAGGCTGGTCAGACGCGGCTGGAAATGGATGCGCGTCGGGCCGCACATGCGCGTATTCGGCGGCAGCGTCTCGTGTGGAATGGGCTGCCGGCTTTTTTGGAAACAAGCGCGGGCGCCGCCGCGCTCGTCTAAAAACGGCCTATGACTGTGTCACTTCGCTGCAACCACTGAGTTAAAGCAGCTGCAGCTTGTGCTGGCCACAGGGAACACAGCTGCACAAATCCTAGGCTAACACTGCCACACTTGGAGAATTGTTCTCATTCCCTCCTCCCAAGGTGGGCAAGGATCATGGGGTGAAAACAAATGTGCAGGCAGCATACTGGCTGCATGTCCCTGGGAAGGGGGCTGCCCCAGGCTGGACAAGATGGGGAATGGACTAAATGTTTCCCAGGCCTGACCCGGCAGGGAGAGGGAGTTGGGGAGCGGTGCGCTCCTGGCTGGCCCTGCCCCTGCACTGCAGTCAGTGTCCCACTTCTGCCATGACAGGCAGCCATGGCTAGAGACCATGACAACCGCCCCACCCCTGCCAGGTCGGGTTGGTGCGGAAACTGACACACTTGCCTGGTTCCACCCACTTTGGCCCTTCTGGACGACCCTGTGGGCCCACCTCCTTCTGGGCCAGCCGCCTACCGGGCAGGGATCTGTACTGGCACCACATCTGGCACCCCAGAAACAGATGCTCAGGGTGAGGCACTGACCCAGGTGGGCTGTAGTGGGCAAACCAGGCCAGCATCTTGTTTATTAAAACCCATCATTATCTAGAAACCCGAAAAGTACAAGGGATTGACCAAACCCATGAGAAAATACAGCCGTGAGGCGCTTCAGTACGTTGCTAACAGGTTAGTGTGTGTGTGTAGCTGCCGGAGCCATTTTGGAAAAGGACTGTGCACGCACAGAACTGCCGCAGCGGCCAGTTGTGGAAGCGTAGGTTTAAAAAATAAATACAATTATTTCTAAATGAAAATGAATTCAAGCAAACGTATCTCGTTTGTGTATTCATTTGTTTTGGCACGTTAGTTACTGAAACGAATAGGGCTCCATTTGTTTTAGTAATTAAAAAAAAAATGAAACGAAGGTTCCCCCGGACCAACAAGCATCAGAGTAAAGGATGTGTCTGATCTCTGTCCAAGTTAGTACATTTTCATGCCACTTTTTGCTAGGCTCTCTTTCTTACAAGATCGGGCCCAATGTTGCATTGGGCTCGATGGCTGATCCATGGACCAGTCATGACCAGAGAGGATTTAAACCAAAGAGAATCAGACCACCTTTAAAGTAAATCTTTTCAAAACCACTGCTAATGATGTCAGGCTTTAATTTGTACCAAGATTCAATCCCAGCACTTCTTTTTATCCACCCATTTTCATTGCTACTCCTCTACAAGACCCTACCCACAGCTGGGTGAAAAAGCACTAGCCTCAGCACTCACCTGACAGGCTTGAGACTGATCAGCAGGGTTCCTGGTTTTCCATTTAGCATGGAAAACCGGAGAAAAACATGCAATTCCCATTTTATCGGAGAAAATGGCAGAATTTCAGGTTTTTCTGGGACATTTTCGCCCGCAAAAACTCACTGGCTGCAGCAGAAATGTAAAGGAGGCCGAAGCTCTGTGGAGGTTCCGGTGTATGCCTGCGTCTGAGAGAAGAGATTTGGTGCAAGAAGAACAGCTGCGCCTGGCTTTTGGCGAGGCAGAGTATGTTGGAGTCTGTGCCAGGGCTAGTGGGGAGGAGGGGTTTGGAGTGCCCCCCCAAACACACACACCTGTAGAGGGAGAGACTTGGGCTCCATGCCAGGGCTGGCTGGTGTGGGATATTATTTTGTTATTTGAGTGGCAGTGGCAACCAGCAGGGATGTGTGAACACAGGGGTGTTTGGTGTTCGGCCTGTTCGGGGTTCAGCCGAACCCAAAACCATTCGGTTCGGCCTGTTTGGCCCGAATGGGTTCAGGGGGGCCGAACCCGTTCAGACAGGGGCCCCCGGTTTTCCCTCCCCCACCCCCCTACAGGCTGCGCGGGTGGAAGGGGCACCAGAGAGCACCTCCCCCCCACCCTGTCCAGCCTCATATTTTTTTTTAACTTCCCTCACCTCAGGGATCACCCTATCTGGTGGTGCCGGGGCTCCGGCCCTAGGTCCAGCAGCAGCAGGTCTGGAGGTGGCGGCACTCCAGAGCACTTCAGGTCACTACTAGGCCTCTGGGTCAAAGCAGAAGGCCTCGTAGCAGCCTGAAGTGCTCTGGAGCGTCACTGCCTCTGGACTCGCTACCACTGCCGCCACCATACCCGGGGCCGGAGCCTGGCCCCACCAGGTAGGTTGGGCTCCGGGTCTTGCAGCGGTGGCGGGTCCGGTGGAGGCGGCGCTCCAGAGCACTTCAGGCTGCTACTAGGCCTTCTGGTTTGACCTGGAAGGCCTAGTAGTGGCCTAAAGTGCTCCGGAGTGCTGCTGCCTCCGGACCTGCCACCAGACCTGCCACTGCCGGACCTGGGGCTGGAGCCCCAGCACCACCAGGTAGGGTGATCCCTGCAGTGGGGGGGTTAAAAAAAAATTATGAGGCTGGGTGGTGGGGGGGAAGGTTCTCCCCGGCACCCCTTCCACCTGCACAGCCTGGAGGAGGAAGGAAAACTGGGTTCCTCCTCGCACCCCTGCCCGAACCAGTTCTGAACCTGAACCTTGTTTGGCTGGTTCGGGTGGGGGGCGGTTCGGATTTGGGGTGTTCGCGAGCGGGCCAAACACTCTGAGTTCGGGCCGAACCCCGAACCACGTTCGCACATCCCTAGCAACCAGTGCATCAAACTGTCACCAAAAAGGAATAATTTGCAATAAACACTTTCTAATTTTGACAGCCAAAAAATGCAGATTTTGGAGTTTTTAATCAGAGAATTTATGTTTTTTTCCCCCAGAGAATTTCCATATTTTTTTTTGCAGAGAAAACTAGGAACCCTGCTGATCAGTGTCACTGAACAGCTGATCAGAAGCAGCAGTGCCAGCCTTGGACCCCATCAACCTTAATCGAAGATGGAGCAAGGACTGACTAAGTTAGACTAGAAACTGGTACTAGTGGAGGTGGGGTGGCTGCATATCTGTAACAGGGTGCCTGGGTGGGATAGCTGCAGGCACCAGTTACAAATCCCAGCTGATTGGAGAAGTGGTGCGAGTGCAAACACCTGGAGCAGTCTGGTGGGCCAGCCAATGAAAAGGAGACATGAAGTGAGAGAGGCAGAGGAGGCTCGTCCGGAAGCAGGGAGCAGAGAAGCGCTTGCCTGCTGGGGAGAAATGGTTTAAGGGAGACCGATGTGGATGGAGTACGGCAGCATAGGCCGGCCAGAGCTGCATCTGTGATGGAGGTGAATACAGCCTAGGAGGAAGGACTATGACTGGGCGGCAGGGACTGTACTGAAGTAAGGCTCACGCAGGTTTAACGAGGGAATTTGGGATAATAAACAGAGGATTTAATGCAGATACCTGGTTCAGAGCTATTTACTCTTGCCCCACCCTGGAGGGGATGCTCAGGATTTCTGTTACAACTCGTGGAGAATGCAGGAATCCTGAGAGACTCCGCCAAGAGTCCCTTTCCCCCCGGGTTGTGGCTGGAGTGGTGAAGGCCACTGTGGCATAGGTTTGCAAGGGACACTAACTTGGAAGAAGATGGAGGAAGTGGAGTGCAAATTGGAGGAGCTGAAGAAACCAATTAAAGACTGTGGGGAAAATTAATTTGCTACTGTAAGTTTATGGTTAATGCAAAAGAGGGAAGAATGTGCATGCCAATATCAGGATTATTCTGCAGTAATGGGTGTTGAGGTGAGGTTGGTGGCTTGAAAAGAGTGGCAGGGAGGTGACTGAGCCAGCCATTCCCAAGGAGTTCGGGAGGGCAACGGAGCCGGCACTGGGAGGCATGTAGGGGGATGGATAAACAGGCATCCTAGAAAAAAGGGGGTCCTGGATTAAGGAGGGTTAAGGTGGCTACTCCAGGGACCTATGAAGCTGTGTTAAAGGGAAAGGTTTTGTTGTGGGAAAAGCGGGGGCTATGGATTAAGGAGGACTAAAGGGGCTACTGTAGGGGACTAATCAAACTGTGTGAGCAATGTAATAAGTAGAGTTTGTATGTAAATATCGGGATTATTGTGTTGTAATTGGTGTTTGTTTAACTCTTGGAATTATTGTAATGAGACAACGGAAATGTATAGTTGAATGCAAATGTGGTAAAGAAAGGACTGTTAAAACAATGTGTAGATGTGGCTTAAGTGGGGAAATTACTTACGCCAGGGTCCACTGGCGGTGTAACCCTGGCTCCCAGAGGGGCGAGGTATGTAATAGGGCACCTGGCTTGTAGCAGGATAGCTGCAGGCACCTTTTACAAATCCCAGCTGATTGGAGAAGCGGTGGCGAGTGCGAACATCTGGACCAGTCTGGCAGGCCAGCCGGTGAAAAGGAGAAGTGGAGTGAGAGAGGCAGGGAGGGGATGCTCGTCTGGAAGCAGGGGATGGAGCCAGGCTCAAGCAGAAAAGAGCTCACCTGCTGGGGAGAAGTGGTTCGATGGAGGCCGATGTGGAGACAGTACTGCAGCAGAGGCTGGCCGAGGCATCGTCTGTGATGGAGGTGAAGACAGTCTCGTAGGAGGGACTGTGCTTGGGCGGCAGGGACTGGTAGCGAAGTAAGGCACACGCAGGGTTAAAGAGAGGCAAAGTGGTTCGAAGGGTCTCTTTTATTGGACCAATAATAAAAGGGTGTCTTTTATTGTTGGTGGAAATAAGCAAGCTTTTGGGCCACAAAGGGCCCTTCCTCAGGGTTAAAGAGGGCATTTTGAATAATAGAGGATTTACCATTCAGAGCTGTTTAGTCTGGGCCCACCCAGGAGGGAATTCTTAGGATTTGACCCTGCTGTTACAATCTCTCTGCTGGCTCCCTTTGAATACTCCTTCATGTTTCCAGAGTCAGGGCACAGGCATTGGGCCTATGGACAAAGCTTGAGCCCTGGCATGTTTTTATTGCTCAAATTAAGCACTGAATGATGGTAGCTGTGATCTGAAATTAGCCAAATGATGAGCTGCAAAACAATGTTTAGCTTGCCAGCTGTGCTTTGTGTGAGGCTCTGACCGACCTCTGGCTATTCAGCCTTATCAGGGTCCTGGCTTGTGGACCAACCTGGCCCTTCATTTCTTGATTTCTGCACAACATTAATATCAAGCAGCAAGAAGAATGCAATTGGCTTTTACCGAGACTAATTAATTATTAAGATGCAGACTGGCTCAGTTGCATTCGTTTATTTTCATATCTTGTGCTCAGTGAAACGCTCCAATTTTGAAATGTTCGCTGCTTTATTTCACACTGTTGAAAATTTTCAGCTTTCTGCAAGACGCGCAGCAGGCAGCACGAAGCTGCAGCGGGGCTGTCATTGGGGGAAGTGGAGAATTTGGTATTTGCTGGGCACTGGGGATTTTGTAAAGTGAGACGGGTGTGCTTGGCATTTAAGAGAATTGGGACTTTTAGCTGGGGTTTTGGAGAAGGTTTTGGCACCGGCAGGTCAATCAGATTAGCTTTCTCCATTGTTCTTCAGGGGATTTTATTGTCTGCCTCTCCCTGTTTTCTGTTGACCCCACATTTCTCTCTCTCCCCACCTCCCCTCCCACAATGTGAATGGAAGGTAAAACTCTCTCTCTCTCCCCCCTGCAGAGTTCAGGGAGTACCATGAAGATTCGTGCTGTGCCTAGTACTCCCTGCACAGCACTCCCTTTATATTTGTATCTATAGCCACATTTTTGTTTTTTGTATTTGTGTTTATTGTATATTTATATCGGTCTCTGTGTGTGTTCACTGCATTCCCCCCCATTACTACCAAGTGCAGTGCAGCGAGGCTCTGCTAGTTTCGTTGGACAGACCTATAAGGAAAGGAAAATGCCTTTTAAACTGCTTCTAAGTCTGCAGCCAATTTAACAAGGGGGGCACTGGTTTGGGGAAAGTGGCCAAGATGGCTGGCTTGGTGGGGAGGTTGTTAGATTGGGGAGGGAGTAACAGGGCATAAATCTGGTTCAGAGCCGGGCTCACTGGTTTTAGGGAGAGTGGGGGATACATCTGGCTTTGGGGGAGCTGCTGGCTTGGGAGAGAATGGGCCATAGAGCTGGCTCAGAGTGGGGGATGCATCTGGCTTCAGGGGAACTGCTGGCTTGGGAGAGAATGGGCCATAGGGCTGGCTCAGAGTGGGGGATGCATCTGGCTTCAGGGGAGCTGCTGGCTTGGGAGAGAATGGGCCATAGGGCTGGCTCATGGGTGGGCATTGTTGGCTCACAAATGTGGGAATGGGGCAAATGCCGCATAGGCCTGGTTTGGTGGTGGGACTGGGCTCAGAGGAGAGTCACTGTCTTATGGGAGGAGGAATCCCTAGGTGGGAATAGAGCACAGGGCTAGCTCAGTGGGGGGATGTCACTGGCTTGGGGAGGGAGGAATGAGGCTGGTGAGGACTCTCCAGGGGCGGATTGGGAAATCAAAGTGGCCCAGGAAAATATAGTCTTAGTGGC
This sequence comes from Sphenodon punctatus, assembly GCA_003113815.1. Taxonomy (NCBI): domain Eukaryota; kingdom Metazoa; phylum Chordata; class Lepidosauria; order Sphenodontia; family Sphenodontidae; genus Sphenodon; species Sphenodon punctatus. The sequence continues at coordinate 2,289,298 of QEPC01014905.1, read as the reverse complement.
CCTGTGCCGGTGGCAAAGCCGCCGGGGTGCCGGAAACAGACCAAGGGGGCGTGGCTTGTGGGGGCGTGGCTTGGGGCAGGCAGAGTGCACCAGATTTAAGCCTAGCAGAGCTGAGTCCCCAGACTCAGATCCTCAGCAGCCTGGCAGGGGTGAGTGAGAGGTTATGGGGGGCCGGCAGGGGGGAGACTGCCACTGGTGGGGGTACTGGCCCTCATTTCAGTGCTCTGGCTCCCCAAATCACTCCGTTTTAGTGCTCAATGGCCCCCAACCCAAAATCACTCTGTCCCTTGCTATGCATCCTACAGTAAGGCTTCTTCATTCCTACAGCAGCTGCACTAGTATTCCACAGGCCCTGTGTTTAGCTTA
>QEPC01014905.1:2276133-2286987 GCA_003113815.1 Sphenodon punctatus | reverse complement strand
CCCAGCCCCCCAGGCCAGCCCCCCCCAGGTCCCCAGCCCAAAAGAGACCAACCCCCCTGCAAGCAGGCCCATGCCCCCCCAAGCAGGCCCTACCTGCTGCCCCAGGGCTGAGGCTCTGTCCTCCCCTGCCTTGAGGAGCTCGAGACCATCACGTGATCTATTATTGACCTACAGTAAGCGTGCACAACCCAGTTGAGTTGAGAGAATGTTGGAAGCCATCTTGAAGAACCTTCTTTACAAGGTAGCAACCTTCTGATCAGCACATGGGGAGGGGAGGAGGAGCTGTGTTTGTAAACAGCCTTATCTCCCAGCCCGATTGAGTGTCCCCGCTGCTGCTGCTGCAGCCGCTGCGCCAGTGCTCCTAGGAGGGAGAGGCAGGTGAGGCCTCCCCCCACCCGGCCCGACAGCAGGGGTCGGGACCAACAATTTTTTTTTAAAAAAAATAATAATTTTTTTTAAAAAGACAGCGGGACCGGCCCTCCAGCCCTGCCTGGCCCACCGGGAATCCTCCCGGTGGGTTCAATGGGCAATCCGCCCCTGGGACTCTCTGTTTCTTCCATGGCTGGGCTGGATTTGGCTGGGTTGGGCCTGGCTGCAGTGCTGGAGCCTGCAGTTCTAAGACAGTCTTGGCCCCAGCAGGTGGGGAAGGCTCCCTAAGCAGGCAACAAAGGCCGCTTTTAGACGAGTGTGTGGTGCGCTCGCGCTTATTTTCAAAAATCCCGCGACACGGGATTAGACGAGATGCTGCCATGAGTCATGCGCACGGGAGGGGAACGCGCATTCTTTTCCAGCCGTGATTTGACCGGGTCGGAGATTGAGGTGGTCAGATCGCGGCCTGAAAAGAATGCGCGGCCCCCTCCCGTGCGCGTGACTTGCAGCAGCATCTCGTCTAATCCGTCTCACGGGATTTTTGAAAACAAGCGCGAGCGCACCGCACGCTAGTCTAAAAGCAGCCTAAGTTTGGAGTCAGACAGCTGTCTGGCTCTGAGCTGGGGATGTGCTGCAGTTTTGGGAGGTCCAGTTCAAGACCTCAGATACCACATTTTAGGGGAAATCTGGGGGTAACTCAGACCCCAAATACACAGCCCTAGTATTTAGGTTTCTTGTACAAAAGCTGAAAAGGGCTTTTGGGTTTATTTGTGTTTTATTGAAACCTGAATGCACAGCCCTTCCTTTGTCATGGGGCCAGGCTCAATGGGTGTGTACTTTAATCTACTTTTTGTTACTAAACCAAAGCTTCCTTTGTCAATGTACACATCAATGCACATTGTTGCCATTTAATGACTGTATGTCCGGGTTGTTTTGTGGGGGCAGGGAGTCTCCACACTTGCATATTTGTTTAATGCTTTTCATTATCAGACAAACAACAGAGAAATTGTTGTTTGTCTGAAAATGTTTATTTGGAATTAGGATGACCCTTGGAAATAGCCCATGCAAAGAAGCAATCTTCCCCCATTTTTTCCTTCAGACAACTGTATATATTGCTTTTATTTTGAAAACAAGCTCCATTTCCACATGTGCAGGGGGAAGATGCAATGGAGAACTGTGCCCTTTGAATGTCTGGAACTGTGCAGAGTAATGGCTTTATGACACAAAAAAGGAACAACAATTCAATTAGAATGAGGTTATGTTCTGACTGAAGATACTAATGGAAATTTACAATGGGATACATAAAATTATATTTCACTAGTGCCAAATGGTAGTAAAATGAAGTAATCAAGATTAATGCAATTTGGCCCCATCCAAAACATCTGACATCACAGTGCTCCATAAGGGACAGGGATATCCAAGAAAAAACTCATTCCTCATAGCCTCAGCCCCTTTCAGAAATAGCCCTGTGCCCTATGAAGTGCCATGATGTCATGACATTCTACAGTGGGTGGGCCTTCCGTAACTATTTTTAAAAATTTTTTATTTTGTCAATTTATATCCCGCCCCTCCTGAGAACAGCTCGGGGCAGCTAACAATTTCAAAACATAAAATACAATTATAAAAATATATTAAAAACACTCATAAAAATCACAACAATAAAACAGGCTAGGAATACTGAAAATAAATATTATCCCATAATAATTCACTAACATCAGAGATTAACCACCAGACTGGAATGTTGTATATTACTTATTACTGCTTATCGAATTCAGCAGTCTTCTCCCAAAAGGGAAACTCTGTCCAACCTGGCAGAAGTAGCATGAATGATGAGGGGAAAGGATTGCAGATCAGGATGAAGAGTTGGTCAGAGAATACCTAGCTACTCTAGACAAGTTAAAGTCTTCGGGGTCAGATGAATTACATCCTAGAGTACTGAAGGAACTTTCTGATGCACTCTCAGAACCTCTGTTTATAATCTTGGAGAACTCTTGGAGAACGGGTGAGGTGCCAGAAGACTGGAGATGGGCAAATGTGTCCCTATCTTCAAAAAGGGGGAAAAGGAGGCTCTGTGAAACTATAGACAGGTTCGCCTGACAGCGATACCTGAAAGATACTCAAACAGATTATAAAGCAGTCAATGTGTAAGCATCCCAAAAACAATACAGTGATTACTAGAAACCAGCATGGATTTGTCAAGAATAAGTCATGCGAGACTAATGTTATCTGTTTTTTGATCGAGCTACTAGTTTAGTGGAGCATGGGAATACCATGGAAATAATATATTTGATTTCACCCAAGCATTTGACAAAGTCCCCCATGATATGCGCCATGCTGGCGAGGGTTGTTAACGCATCCTTGTGGCAGGGGAGGTTATCGCCCAGTCTCAAGGAGGCTGTGGTGCGCTCCCTGCTGTAGAAACCATCTTTAGACGTGGATGCCCTCGCCAGCCACCGATCTGTCTCTAACCTTCCCTTTTTAGGGAAGGTTATTGAGCGGGCGGTGGCACTCCAGCTCCAGGCACATCTAAATAGCATCGGTTTCCTGGACCTGTTTCAATTTGGGTTCCGTCCCGGCTATGGCACCGAGACAGCGTTGGTGGTCTTGGTTGACGATCTCCGCCGGGAGATGGATGCAGGATGTTCAACATTTCTCATCCTGCTAGATCTCTCGGCCGCTTTTGATACCGTGGACCATGGGCTGCTGTTGAGACGGCTGCGTGACCTGGGGGGTCTGGATGGGACTGTTCTTGAATGGTTCTGTTCATTCCTCTCGGGGAGAAGCCAGCGGGTGGTGTTGGGGGACGAAACATCTTGCCCCCACGCCTTATCATGCGGCGTTCCACAGGGTTCCATTCTGTCTCCATTATTGTTCAATGTATATATGCAGCCCTTGGGGGAGGTCGTGAGAGGGTTTGGGGTGCATTGTCACCAGTATGCTGATGATACTCAGCTGTACCTCTCTTTTTCAACAGACCCAGACCCTGCTGTCTCGGTGCTATCCCAGTGTTTGGAGGCTGTGGCAGAATGGATGTGGCAGAGCAGACTGAAGCTCAGCCCCGATAAGACGGAGGTGATGGTGGTGGGGAGAGCGAGGGAGGTGTTGGAGGCCAACCTATTTATTTATTTATTTAGATCTTTTTATCCCATCCTATCCCTGAGGCTCATAGTAACTTACAATTCTTTAACTTGTTGACTGTAACATTAACTAATTAACTCAACTCTTAATCCTCACACCAGCCCTGTGAGGTAGGTTAAGCTGAGAGATCTGTGATTGGCCCAAGATCACCCAGGGAGTTCATGGCTAAGGTGAGACTAGAACTGGGGCCTCCCCCCTACCACCCAGTCCTGGTAGGCCTGTCCCAGTTCTGATGGGACCAGTTAGGATGCAGGCCTTTAGATCAGTGCACAGAATCCCATATCATAAAGTTCAAATGAACTGAGTGAATTCTGGGCACCAATCATTGCTGTCCTTGCCAAGTGTGTAAAATCCAGAGGCGATGACAGTGATTTCAGTGTGATTACTCCACGTTTACACCCATGTGTGAAACTGAGAACAGTATTTAGATAGCGTCTATCTGTGGTTAACAACTGTTTTGGAGCTAACTAATGGGAGTTTTTCCTCAGTAGTGGAGTACAGAAATTAATAAGGGAAAAAAAGACTACTTGTTTGTTTCCCAGAACTGTTTGTGTTTATGAGCAAGGAAGTTTGGCTGGAAAAAGAAACAATAAGATTGTTCACTCAAAATGCCAACAAATCCTAATAATGTTTAATGGTCAGTGTCACAGCTGTTTGGAAATGTTTGTTTGTTTGTTTCTATAAAACGTTAATGTTTATAAAAGTGTTTTGGGGGGATTTTTTTGTCTGTGGGGAGCTCTTGTCCTACTGCCTGTCTTGGATCTTAATGAGCATGCTTGAATGATTGTTCAGCACCAGATACATTGCCTATAAATAATATAATAATATAAATAATAATTCCTGGTAGGGATTAGAAACTACTAAATTGAGAGCCATTGTGGTGTAGCAGCTAAGTGCACCAGTACCTGGACCGGGAGATAGGGGGAGGCCCCGGTTCAAGTCTCACCTTAGCCAGAAACTCACTGAGTAACCTTGGGTCAGTCACAATATTCTCTCAGCCTAACCTACCTCACAGGGTTGTTGTGAGGATTAAAAGTTGTGTTATATTATTCTACATAAAGCACTCTGAGCGGGGGGTGGGGCGCTATATAAAAATGGTTAGAACCACCACCGAAAGCAGATCGCTCAGCAGAGATGTTGGGAGTGCGGCCTAGCAGCGACAGTCCAGCCTGGCTGGGAGCTGTGATTCTGATGGGAAGAACTGCTTGCAGCGCAGGGAACAGACTCAGAACTACAGACCTCATGCGGAGGGGGAGAGAGTGTGTGTTGTGGAAAGACAGTAGCAGGAGTGTTGGAGCCAAAGCCCACCCCACAGAGAGAGAGAGAGAGAGGCAGAACCAGAGAGAGAGGGAGAGAGAGGGGGGGGGGGGAGTAGGCCAAATTAATGGGAAAGTTTATTACTGGAGCAGAGCCACTAGTTGTGAATCTAGGATTCAGTCTCTGGAGACAGGAGGAAAGGGTCCGAGGAGGTGTCTCAGACCCACACTGTATAGACACATTTTTGTACACAGTATGTTGCTTACACATCATCCCGGAGTGGCCAGTAACGCTGCTGACCGGTAAACTAATCAGTCACTGACTCTGGAGCGAGGTTTCTATCCATACGCTCATGTTGGAGGAGAGTATCCCTTCCCGCTGAGATTAGAACAGGCTGGTGGGCTGGATGGAGCTAACGGTACGTGGGGGCCCAAGGGTGTAGACAGTCCCTTGAGTACGCTGCAATGCTAGCTTTGTACCTGCATACCCGTCCTTGAGCTCAAGATAACATGGCCCATCTGCTAATGGTTACATTTTATTCAGAACTGGTTTGGATTAACCCTTTTACTCCCACGTATGCCAGGGCTCCTTTACACTTCAGGGTTTTCTTTCTGTACTTGTCTATGCCTCTATACTACAACAATGAGTCTCTCTCAGGGACCTGGTGGAGTTGGCAGTTGAGGACACAATGGGTGAAAACAAATGAAACAGTAGCCCATGATAGCCTGCGTTAGCCCAGGAGTGTCTGTTGCTGCCCAATGTTTGCCCACTACGAGGGTGGCCAGCTGCTATGGGATGTGTGGGCTGTTGGCAGTCTGCGACGCAGCCCAGGCAAAGGCCCAGCCACCTGGACTAACCGTCTCCCCAGGGCCAGCCCAAGGGTTTCAGGGGCCATGTGTCAAGTCTTGCTGTGGGGCCCCAAAGCCCAGCCGGCACTTGCTAGAATGGGGTGTGTGTGTGATTTTCAGGGGATGAGGGGCGGCTGGGGATGAGGGGGGATGAGTTACTTACCTGCAACTTGACTGTGTCAGCTCAGCTCCGCAGCGTATAACTGGCCAGGGATTCCCAGGAAGTTTACACCCCCCCCCCCATGAGGACTGACTCGGAGACGCCCGGTGGGAAAAAAAGCAAAAACCGGTGGCGTCTGTCAGTCTCTAGCCCGTGGCGGCGCGGGGCCCCTCCCCCTGCAGGGCCATGTGCCTGGCCACTGGTGGCACATGCCTCGGGCTGGTCCTGCGTCTCCCTCCCATCTAATAAACAAGCCCTGATCAACTGCTTGGTGCGTGCACCGGGCCAGGTGAGGGCGTATCTCTGGGCCTCCCCATCAGCTGTGTGGCAGCAGCTCTTCCCAGGGGCCCAATCCTAGTCTGAGGCAGGGGTCTGGCTCTCCTGTCCCATATGGACAGCTCCACAGCAAATCTGTGCTGTGGAGGGACCTGTGGTGGCAACCCCCATACCTGGATTACCGAGGAGGCTGCTCTTGTAAACCACCCTCCCTGCCGGCTCAAGGAGTGGTTGCTGCAGTGAACCTCCCCAGGACAGCCTGTGGAGCCAGCTCGTCGCTGGCTCATTTGTTTTCACCCTAGGCCTAATCTGTCTCATCCAGGATGAGGCCTAAGCCTGTGAATGGTAAGGGGAGGGGACTTTGGCAGTGAACCATCCTGCCTGACTGAAGAGCTTTTGTCCTGCAGGAGACACTGCGGGTGTGAGGGCATTAAAATACAGCAGGGGCTGGAGAACAACTGACCCACCTCAAGCAGGGCCAGCTTTAGAATTTGGACGGACAGGGAAAATGCGGGGCCAGGGCCCCTGATGGCCCCCCTCTGTGGGGTCCTACAGGTAATCACGTTTGGGCCTCTGTTGGGAGGGGGTGGAGGCCCTGGTCCGTGCCCTGGTGAAAATGGGGACCACTGTGGGCCCCCTGAGAAGTAGAGAAAACAGCAGGGCCCAGTGTAGTTGCCCCAGGCTGCCCTGTGGTAAGGCCTGCCCTGACTTCAAGTTACAAATGTGAGGTGGTCACATTTCCCCCTTTTATTTTCTGTTCTGCCCTCTTTAATGCATCCCGTTTGCCTGTTTGTGCTTGTTTGGTCCCATTCCAACAAAAGTTTAGCTTTGGTTTAATTGACAGTCTAATTTGGTGTTTAGACATTTTGGAGGGAGAGGGAGCAGTCATTCAAGGCCTTAGCTGACTTGGGGGCCCAGCCTAGTCAGAAATGTCCCTGTTCCGCAGAACTGCCAAACTCTGACTAATACCACAGCATTTCTTGCTCAACCCAATCCTACACAGCCTGCTAGGAAACCTGATTTTCCAGGCTGGATACAGTTAGGTTGAACAGCTTTACTTTTTCGACACTTACCTGAACCAATAATGCCGGTGACTATCATCCCAATCTTGTTTCCCCAGGTATCAGAGTTTTGCCATTGATTTCCATATGACTGAGCCCTGCTGGAATAAGAGAAACTCACACAGTGGAATTTACTGAGCTCAATGAGGCTATTGAAAGTCCTCCATGGCATCTGGAGTTAAAAGGGTTGGGCAGTTGTATGACTCTAGTAGGCTATGGCAGTGTAGTCAAGCCACATTTTTCAAAGTGTGAGCCTACAAAAGCCACCGGGAACCTACCAACCCAAGTACAGAACTTCACAAGTAATGCATTAGGGGCTTTTAAAATTGTGCCTCCTACTGAAACTGTTGGAAATACATTCCTTTGGTTGCATCCCCCCTAAGCACCTCATCCTGTTTGTTTGCTAGAAACAGCAGGAGTAGACAGACAGATCAGGGAACCCTTCCCCCATCCTATCTGTCCTACTCCTGCCAGGACCTGATTGGTCAATCTCCTCCCCCAGGAGGTTTCTCACCTCATTGTGTCTGAGAGAGCTTCCTTCTTCCCTCCTGAACACACCTAGTCTTAGGACTTAGTATAGAAGTAGGCCTTTCCTATCCTACATGTATTTCCTAATAAAGCTACTTAAGATTAAGTATGCTTCCTGCCTGCTTATTGATGATTAGCTACAGTACTCACACTCCTCTGTAAACTCTGCATTGGGCAAATGGATGCAATGATCTCACAGTCCTTGCATTTCCAACAGAAACATGGGTGTAACTCTAGGGGATACGGGGTGTGTGCATATCCCCTCCAACTTTCAGAGGAAGGGAACATGAATGCCCCATCTCCTCTTAAATTTTGAGTCCCAAATAGTGAGTTGTCAGTAGGTCTGTGCTTCAGATGGAAGCTCTCAAGCATGGGGAAAGGATATCTTGACTGGGGGAAGGGATAGCTCCTTAATGGGTTAATCTAATGGAATCACCTTCACTCGGATTTAATCTGCAGGACAAAGGGTTTGGGGAAAGAGAGGTTCTCTCAAAGGGACTTCAGGAAGGAGGTCAGAAAACCTGCTCTCAGAGCAGACCTGCCTGGGATGCGTCTTCCTGCCAGTGCTAAGAGAAACAAAAGGAAAATTTGCCACCTTATCAGTGGTGGAGAATCTTTATTCAACTTGGGAAGAAACGGCGGGGCTGAAGGTATAATGCTACATACCAGGGAGAAGTTCTGACCAGCTGTGGGAACACGGATCTCTGAGAAAGGAGCCAAGGATCCAATACTGGGTGTTAGCTGAAAGGGTGTCTTCTCTGTTCAATAGATCCCTGCTGTGTCAAACCTGGTTTAAATGATCTCGCAAAGCAACCATGCGAGTTCTGCCCCTCTTATTTAAAACTACACAGGATTCCCTTTAAAGCGTGGGGAAATTGAGGCAGATGGTTGGGGCATCACAAGGAATGGAGCTACTGTCTGATGGAAGCAGAGGGGCATAGCAGAGGGGCTTCTGTATGAAGGATGAAGCCTCTGCTTTCTGTGGGTCAGGGTGACCCAACATCCTCCTTTCCCCAAACAATGGAGTCTTATCTATGGAGGTCAGGAGGCAGGAAGGAATGGGGTCCAGGGGGCAAGTGTAGGGGTTGGAGGAGAGCAGTGACTTATTTCACTGTCCTGAAACATTGTCATTTTATCTGGTATCACAATTCTTGTTTATATTTCTATGTGATCTTGGAGAGTCTCACCAGGAACGCCTCAATTTGTCCTAGGGATAAAGTCAATTAATTGACTAGATAGTGTTTTCAAATATAATATGGCATTTTAACCAGTGAGTTTACAGCAGCGAGAGCTTGTGTACATTGTTCACTTTGTTTGACTTCAGCGAGGCTGCTGATGTCAGTAACTTTCAGCAGGATTGGTACAAGGCTACTCAGTACTCTAGTGAGGATATAGCAGTGGGATTAGTCATGGCAGTAAATATATTGTGCACAGTCTGAAGTGTTTCCTTCCTGAATGTCATTTTCATTTTGTTTTACAATAACAAGGAAGAGAAACCTCCAAAACTTCTATATTAGAGTGCACAGGTTTCTATAGGAATCTAAACTTCCCAGACCATAAGCCTTTCCAGTTGAATTTTCTTGGGGATGCCCTTTGATAAAGTTTTAAACATAATGGGACTGAAACTATGACCAACAGACTGTAGCCTGTGCTTTAAGTTTGTGGTACATTTTAAATTGACCTAAATTCATAATTAAATAAACTAAGAAAGCAAATATCAAAAGATTTCCCTCTGTGTATCCCCTCCCTTTTATAGCCATATTAACACAGAGAATAGTGGTGGGCCAAGATTAGGGAGCACATTCCCACATACAGCAAACCAGCGCTTTTTCTTTTCCCCACATATTTCCTTGAAGTGTGAAAGACTCTATGCGCTTCTTTAACTGTCCTTGTGGTTGTTTTTTAAGCGCATTGACAAGCAGTCAAAACCTACCTTTACAAGTGCGGGTTTGAAATGACCCGCATAAATCCTCCTGTCAGAATGTCGGTGTCCGCATGTCTGTTACACAGCACCTCGCTTCCCGGCTCTTAGCTCCACTCCGCTCCCCTCTCCGGGGCCGAGAGCTGGGCAAGCGAGGGGACATGTAACTGACCAGGATAGTCAATATCATGTCAATTACACAGCACCCTGCTTCCCAGCTCTTGGCTCCACTCCGGTCCCCTCTCCGGACCGAGAGCTGGGCAAGCGAGGGGACATGTAACTGACCAGGCTAGTCAATATCATGTCAGTTACACAGCACCCTGCTTCCCGGCTCCGCTCCTCTCCCCTCTCCAGGAGCCCGGGAAGCGAGGCGCTGTGACAGCCGCTCCTCTTCCTCTCCACCCCCCACCCCACCTGAGGGGCTTGTGGGAACGTGAAAGGCACATTCTTTAAAATGGCTTGAATGCGCAAATTAAGTGCTGGTGTGAATAAATGCAAGTGCATTTTTTAATTGCTTGCATTTAGAAATACCAGCATTTTTCTGTACGAGGGAATGCGCTCAGGGTTCAATCCTACAAGTATGGACTCCCATGGCACCTCAGAGTAATAGGAAATTGCTGATTTGAGCCCCTAAATAGCTCATGGCTCATAATCAGCCAGGCAGGATTTAGGAAATCTCTTATCACTTGCTTTTTCTTGGAGCGATTTCCTGAGCAAAAGAAACACAGGGTAAGGCTGAAACTTGCTTTGGGGGATTCTTGCATTTCTCAATGAGAATCAGGGTTCTCAGCTTGTACTTGCAAATGAGAACAAGCCAAGAATTGCCCTGATTAACACTGAGAAGAGCGAGAATCTCACTCTCCCCTGCACTTGCTATGAAAACAAAAACAAAAACTGTTTTACTTACCTGGCTGTCTCTCTCAGAGTCTGGAGCTGCTCCGGGACTGCTCTCTGTGGGGTCACGGTGAGTTCGCTGAGGAGGCAGCTTCACAGTGAACAAAAACATTTTAAAAATCACTGCACATGTGAAACATGTCCGCCAGCACAGTTCTGTGCATGCACAGCCCTTTCCCAAAACGGTGCTGACGTTGGTGCTGCCATTTTGGAAAAGGGCCACACATGCGCACAACAGCTGCAGGGAACATTTTGCACATGAACAGAGCATTAAAACAAAAAAATCTCGAGATTCTCATAAGTTCTTGAAATGTTACCAAGATCGGTGGGGAGGTTGCAGGTGAAAGAATCGAAAATGCAATTGTGTATTAGTGATATTATTATTATTATTATTATTATTAT
>QEPC01014905.1:2198900-2268350 GCA_003113815.1 Sphenodon punctatus | reverse complement strand
CCCCCCCCCCCCGTTTGTTTCTCCCAGACTTCAGAAGTCTGGAGAAACTAGGCACGTCTAAAAACAGCCTTAAAGGGGGGGGGGGACAGTGTAAATTGAAGGGATTTTTCAGCACCAAAAGGGTCATGTCCCTCCCCTCCCAACCAGTACCTATTGATAGCTAATCTGGGTCTCTACTGTGTAAACCCAAATTAGCCCAAGGAAATGAAACCTGATCGAAAGACTTATTAACATTAACTGAAGTATTTCTCTTAGCTTTTGTGGGCTTTGGATTAGGGTTGGCGAGCAAGCACACACTTGTGAATAAGAACTTGATTAAATTTTGTTTTTTGGCTTAAACTTTTTGAAACTGAAAATTCAGTTTCATCTTCGATTTACAACTTTAGGCACAGAGCTATGGAGGGTATTGTCAGCGATTTGCTAGCAGTTTGCCATCGTATGTGAAGGAGAAATTAATTCTCTTTCATTGGCAGGTTGTGTGGACTTGGGAAATTTTTCTGGCAGATTACACCATATCCCCAAGCTGTTTGTTTTACTTTAGAAGCAATGACTTATCACCTCAAGAAAAATCCAAATATATTTTAAGGCAGATGCAGATGAAATGCACTTTAAAAAAATCTCGTTATTGTCTACACGACTTTGTCCCTAGGGAGCAGTTTTACCAGCACAACGAACCCACTCACCAACAATGACTCAAATCTCGACTGCTGACAGTGCTGTTTGATCCCCACTTTAATCTGCATTGTTTCTTCATGGGGTGCATCTGGGTCACGAGCCAGTTGAGTGATGATCGTAGGCACAAAGAGACAATGTTGTGTAATGTTCCCTGTGGCCCATCAGAAGAACAGTCATGAGGTTAGTTTTTCTTGACAGTGGGATGCTTATAGGTAATTAGACATGGTCTCCCTCAGGAGGTGGTATTGTGTTCAGGCTATGGCTAAATGCTTTAGCAGCACCTGGAGAACTGTCTCGGAACCAGAGAGTGCTAACCTAATAGCAACGGGGAAAACGCAGGGAGCATGGGTCCTTATTAGTCCAATTCATATAATAGTAGGTTAAGCTTCTCATATCGTACACCAGTCACCAACCCCTATGTTTCATTTCTTAAATTTAAGTCTTAATTTTTTAACTATCTATGGAGGACGTCATTATTCATACAAACAAAATCATCATCTTCTATGCTTGCTTCTCAGGAACTGTGTTTCATTTAGTGTGTTAACTGCTTTAGTTAAAGCAATGCTTTTTACAGCCATATAAACAATTACATAACGTCCTGGACCCCATTCTATACTTGTGTAGAATCAACATAGCTCCATTGAAATACAATACTCTGCTTTAAGATTTGGCTTATAATATATACCAGGGGTGGGGAAAGTTTTCTGTACCAGGGCCACTTTGAAAATTAGTACAAGCTCAGAGGGCTGCATACAAGTTGGGGGCTGGGGTGATTAAGGCCCTCCTCAAGAAAAGGAAGGCCCGGGTCATGGATTTGCACCATAGATCTGCCTCCTATCCGGGTGTGCATACTCTCATCTTTACTCCCTTATCCTGAGCTCAGTTTTTCAGTGGTTCCTAGGAACTGAATCCAGGAGCTACATAAAAGCTTGACATGGGCTGCATTCCCGGGTCTGAGGTTCCCCATCCCTGATTTATGCAATAATGATCATTATCAGCCAAGAGAAAACTATATATGCCAGAACATGGGAACCTGCTAAGTGAATGTTCACCAGGAACAATTGTTTTATTCAGAGCAGACATTTTAACATCTCAGGTAGCTGCCAGTAACCTAGACAAGAAATTATTACTTTATGTCCAGTGAGGTTTATTTTATCATCATTGGCTAGTTGATGTCAAGATATTTTGCCTTTCTCAACTGTAAAACATTTGGATGCGGGGATGGTGTTCAAAAGACTTTACACACGTTTGCATTTCTCACTGAAACACGCCAAGAACTCTGTGGGTGGGTAGGGGGGGTATTACTAAAGGAGTGAGCAGTTTGGGGAAGTATTCTTGGACAAAACAAAAGCTCTCATTTCCTTAGTACTCAAGGCTGCTCTAAATAATGCCAGAAGGTAGCAGCCTAAGTACTGTGCCCAAAAGTGTTGTCACTTTTTGCAGTTTGACCCTGAGACTCCCATTTTGGTCTATGGGAGTCTCAGAGTCAAACCGCAAGAGTTGGCATCCCTCGCCCAAATCCCTACCCCAGCAATGGGGAATGTCTGACCCATGGGCCGAAGCCATCCCATCCCATAGCTGTTTTGTATTTGGCCTGTTTCCAATTTCTGGATCTGGTCCCTACCCCCAAGCACTGAAAGACGGAGTTTAGGGAAAGGAAGCAGAGATAAGGGCCTGCACATATGGACAGAGGATGGAACCATGGTGTAGATCCATGATCTGGAGCCTCTCCTTCCCTCATCCTGAGTACACGCCTTAAACCCTGCGAATTCCTATCCGGCTTGCATAGCATATATACTAATTGTCAAAGTGACCTGTAGGAAGGAAAAAGCTCCCCTCCCCTGTGCTGATGGGGAAACTCCTGACAGGGAAGGAACAGGTGCCATTTTTACACACTTACACCCTACACCAGTAAGGGAGAAAGGGGTGCAGCAGCTGCCAGACGCCTTGCTCAGCTGGAGCCAAGGGGGATTTTCAAAATGGCAGCATCCCTGTGCACTTCTACAATGTGAATTCTAATTAATGCTGCAGCCCCAATGAAAATTCATGTTCCAGAAGTAGCCAAAGTGCAACCATTTTGGAAATCTCTTCTGCTCAGTTGCTCTGAGCTTAGCAGTAACAGAGGGGGAAGAAAGGGGTTGAAGAAACCAAAGAAGCAAAAGAGGGGAAGAGGGCCATGGGGGAAGGTAGCAAGAGAGGGGAAGGGGACAAGGTGTGTAGAGCTGTGTTGGGGGGGAGGAGGGGGTGTCAGTACCACAGCCAAGTGGAAGGGGACAGAGTTTAAAAGCCACTGTTCCACACATAAGGAGATCCAAGCAGATTGTTTAAAGCAGCACAAAAGGGACACAGAGCTACGAGAGAAGCCATGAGTCAGGCCATGAGAGAAAGGCAACCACTGACAATCCACAGTGATACTCAAGCAGGTTTGTCTTGAGCAAAGTGCAGGTGAACTGCAGAAACTTTTCAGACAAAGCCTCTACTCAGCGCCCACGGACAATGCATCTTTCTCTTTTAATTTCTATCATCATTTTTCATCAGGCGCTGAGAAGAATCGCAGCCACCGCCATGCTCAGGCAAGCCCGATGGCAGAAATCCCCACCTGAGCATAGTCACTTGGCGGGAACATGGAGCCAGACTGCACTGACAGTCTAATGTGCAAAGACACAGCTGTCAAGGCAGGTTAACTCAGCTCCGGCAGGAGGCTTGGGATCCTCATTTTATGCTGGTGACACTTAAAACTGATTTAGCTGGAGCATTTTTTTCTTCTTTATTTTTGTTTTGTTTTGTTTTGCTCCACAGGGCTTCTGCTGAAGGATGACAATGATGAGGTGTTTTCAAGCACATATAGAAGAAGCTTGTAGCACATCTGCTTTCTGTACTGCACCCTCTACTGCAAACAGAATCAGTCAGTCCTCTTTATCTCTCATTTTTCATAAGCAGGAGATTTACCCATTTATTTGGATTTGGAAATGCAGGGCAAAGACCTACACTCTCTATTTGCTGGTCAGAGTAGGACCGGAATAGGAATGGGCCTTGGCTGCTCCTCAACAAGGTGCGTGCTTCAGAGGGTTTTAGCTTTGGAGTATTTTTACAGTACCTCAGACAGGTCCAGTATTGTGGGAAACACAGGAAGCTTTTCATTGCAAAAAGAAAAGGAGACAGGCAAGACTTTTTTTTTTAAAAAAAGCATGTACCCCGAGTCATGAACCCCATCCACTGTGCTCTCTTGCTTAGCTGAAATGACTCTCTCTCTTTGTTGCTCTCCAGGCAGGAGAGCACTATTTGCAAATTGCTAGATAGTACTCTACACACACCAGGGCTGAGAGCCAGGTGGCCAGCCCTGCCGTAGCAAAAAGGGGACGTAGGAGTGACTTTCATTCAAGAGTAATCTCCTAACTGGCCTGCGGAACCTGCAGTACAAAGGCCAAGGAATGTGCTCAGCTTGGCCTCAAAGTGGCATGTGGCTTTAGTAGAGAAGAGGGCGCAACGTGCACACTTTAACGTACTTGGTCCTCGAGAGGACATGAGGTGGTTGGTAGCCTTCGTTTTCTAGCCTGATTTCCTATGGAAAGAATGAGAGCACCACATAGGTGCATGAGCCTCCTCTTCGTTAGCCATGGACAGTATGGATTCAGATTAATCTCTCACTGTTCAAAAATTGCAGTTATGGATTAATCAAAAATTCACTGAGTCATCATGGATTTCCGAATTTATAAGAACATAAGTAGTGCCATACTGAGTCAGACCAATGGTCCATCAAGCCCAGCATCCTGTCCTCCGACAGTAGCCAATCTCGATCGCACGGGAGAAGAACCAACAGTCACAATGGGCAATCCCCATCGTTCACTCCCAGCTCCCGACAGTAAGAAGTTCAACCCGTAAGCTACTTGGTTAATAGTCATTAAGGGACCTACTCTACAAGAACTTATCAAGTCCTTTTTAAAACCCAGCTATACTACTGGCCTTGATAATGTCCTCTGGCAACAAATTCCATAAGTTAATTATGCATTGAGTGAAAAGGTACTTCCTTTTATTTCTTTTAAATTTGCTGGCAGCCAGTTTCATGGAGCATTCCCTAGTTCTAGTACTATTTGAGAGGGTAAATAACCATTCCCTATCTACTCGTTCCACACCACTCAAGATTTTCTAAAACTCTATCACGTCCCCTCTCAGTCTTCTCTGTTCTTAATGATAGTTTCCACCATTTTGCCCGGCACAGACGGCAAGCTTACTGGTCTGTAGTTTCCAGGATCATCTCTTGATCCCCTTTTAAATATCAGGGTTACATTTGCCACCCTCCAGTCCTCAGGTACAGTGGCAGATTTTAGCGATAGGTTACAAATTACTAACAGTAGGTCTGCAATTTCATATTTGTTACCTCAGAACTCTGGGGTGAATACCATCTGGTCCTGGTGATTTGTTAGTATTTAGTTTTGTCAGTTTGCTCTAGAACCTCCTCCTTATGGATCCCTGTTTGTTTTACCATTGATTTCAATGGGAAGCCAATCCACCATTCATTTCAATGCACCATTTATTCTAATAGCCATGAATGGGCCATTGACAGAGAGCATGCGCGAGAGAAGTGAAAATAAATGGACAATAGCCGTCAGGAATACTGTGTTCGTTCCAGGCAGCCCCCACTCAGGGAGGGTTTCATGTAGCAAACCCAATACACACGCAGGCATCACACTCCTTCCCCCCCACATTTTTGAGGCACTCCAAAGTGGAATTAAATAGTAGAAGCCCCAGGAACGGGAATGGTGAGCACACTCCCGACCATTGGGACTGTTCTAGGTGCTTCGCCTGCATGGAGACTGGACACACCCTAACAGACAGGGGACAGACACATGGGCGAACGCTGGCCTGGATTGACCCACATGGTAGGCCTGTGATGCCCCAGGACTCTGCCGTGAGTGGAGGCTCCATGATGGTACAGGAGGACGCATCTCACAGCCACCTAACAAACAGGCAGCAAACACAGGCTGAACTTCCTCCTGGTGTGAGCTCTTGTCTTGCTTATAGGGGGTGCTGGTGGTGGTGAGGGGCTTAGGTGTGGGGCAGTGGAGGGCTGACAGTGGGGCGAGGGGCTGGAAATGGGCTGAGGGGGTAGAAGGAATGAGGGTTTAGTTGTGACAGAGTGGGAGTTTTATAAGATTAGTTTTGGTTTTGGCTTAATTGTTTTGTGGAGGGAGAGGGATTTAGGGATAATCAGCGTCCCTCTGGGAGAGAGAAAGGTATGGGGTTGGAGGGGAGAATATGTGGGAAGAGTGAAGGTGACCACAGGGTAAGACTAAGGAGTGCAGGGTGGGATGGTATGCGAGTTGGGGTTTTCATGTTTTAAATGTGCAATTTATTGGTATTGTATTTCAGTATGTTGATTTTATTGCATCGAGCTGCCCTAGGTCTTGGAGTCATGAGTTGACAAATAAAAAACCCCAAACTTACATTTAAAAAGAAGAAAAAATAAGACACCCCACAAAAAATCTCATGATTTTTACACCAAGCTCATGATTTTTGCAATCAGACTCATTAATAAATTCCACTTACTTACACACTACTACCCTGTGTCCATCCTGAACATATTAGTTTATTAGAATTTATTAATTTATTTGAGTCTGGCTACCAAAATGCTTGGTAAAAATCATGAGATTGTTTTTTTAAAATGTAAGTTAGTCATAGCAGAATGTATTCATATTTCATCCACAGTATAATAATAAAAATGGCATATTGTGTCAGATGCTAACAGCTGTCCTGCTCCCAAGTAGTGCTCTGCTATGCTATGTTCAGGGATGGACACAGGGCACTACCTCTGCTCGTGAAGACTTGGGAGAAGACTAGCTATTAAACCTCATTTCTTCCATCCCCTAACCTTTCAGCCCACTTCCAGCCTGCCAACGTCTCACCCACTGCCAGCCCCTCCACACACTTAGCCCCCCACCCGACTGCCAGCCCTCCATCCCCCCACACTCTCTCTCTCTGTGGGTCATTCATTCTAATATGAGGGCAAGCCGTCTGAGGCTGAATCCCGACAAGACGGAGGTGATGATGGTGGGTAGGGCTGAGGGGGTGGTGGCTCCCATCATGGTGGGCTCTTGCCCCCCTTTGGTCGCTCAGGTTCGTAGTCTGGGGGTGCTCCTTGACCCACAGCTCCGCCTGGATTGTCAGGTGGAGGCTGTGGCGAGGGGAGCATTTTGCCAATTACATCTGGTGCGACGGCTGCAGCCGTATGTCTCATCTGGTACCTGGCCACCATCATCCATGCCTTCATTCTCTCTCGACTCGTCTACTTGGGGTCACCCCGAGGATGGTCCGGAGGCTGCAGCTGGTTCAGAATGCGGTGGCCCGTCTCCTAACGGGGACGGGACGTTGCGAGCACATTACACCTGTGCTCCATACTCTGCACTGGCTGCCTATTGTCTTCTGGGCCCAATTCAAGGTTTTGGTGATGACCTATAAAGCCCTAAACAACTTGGGTCCTGCCTATCTGCGAGACCGTCTCAGGCCCCGGGTCATTTTGCGGCCCTTGCGGTCGACCGGGGGCGCCCGACTCAAAGTTCCTCGGGTATCCCGGGTGGCGACAGCGGAGAGGACGTTCTTGGTGGCCGCACCTCGGCTGTGGAACTCCCTCCTGATGGAGGCCCGTCTATCCCCGGACCTCCCCTCTCTCTGAAGATATTGTAAGACCTGGTTGTTCCGCTGGGCCTTAGGAGAGAGGGGGGAGGGGGGGGAAAGGGTTTTTTCTACTTTTAGCCTTTCTGTTTTTGGTATTTTAATATTTTTAAATGTTGTCGTATTTTTAAAGGATTTTATAGTTATTTTGACTGTTTGTGTTGTTCGTCGCCCCGAGCTGTCAGTGTGCAAGAGGGTGCAGGATATAAATATCTGTAATAATAATAATAATAATAATAATAATAATAATATGGCTATGTGACTGAATGGTCTATTGAAATGAATGACAGATTGGTCTCCCATTGAAGTCAATGGGAAAATTAATCCGTAAATACAATCAGTAAACACAGAAATCCATAAAGTTTGAGATATGAATCTATAATTAATCCAAATCCTTAAATTCAATAGTAGTTTATTGTTTTAACCAAAGGTTATAACAAAAAATACAAAATACAAATGAAATTACCAGAAAAGCAAAAGTTTAGAACAGAATAAAAAAGCAAAGCAATAAACTGTGTCAAATAAAATATAACAAAACATGGGTCTTGGTCCTTAGTGGAGCATGGGCTTAACTAGGCCTGACCCCTGAAATTAATATTTAACTTAAATTCAATTACTTAACAAACCCAACAACATAGAACTTTCATCTAAATGGAGAGTAACGCCTCCAAACTAATACTTTAACTACGGTTCAGTTTCATGAAATCTCCAACAACATAGTCTTGCTTCTGAGCAGAGCATAAATATGACCAGGCCTAGTCCCTGTAATTAGTACTTAAACACAAAATCATACTGGTAAGCAAATGCATAAAACAATCATATAAAGAAAAGTGACCAGCTAACAGTTCATCTCTTTCCTTCTTAATACTAAAAGATGTACTAGAATGGCAATCTTCTTAACAATAGGGTCATGCTTGGAGGACAAGATGTAAATCAGCTGGCAAAGGGGACTCCAGTGGTCTTTCCCCGTAATCAAGGGATACAGATATTTGCAATTAATCTCTGCCGAATGGGTAACATAGTGAAGAAGGTCCTCCACCTGTCCTAACCCACATGAGCAAAGTCTCTGTTCGTAGAGTGTACCTTCATATCGCCCCTCAAGAACGCTTGTGGGCAAAAAATCCGTAAATTGATCTGAATTCCCTACTTAGTATCCAAGAGGTTGGCTTCAACCCAATTTATTAAAGAGGCAGAAGCTCCAAAGGTAAGCAGGGACTCAAACTTTCTTAATGGTAGATGCACCTGGAGGATTTTTCCAGTTGAAAAATCTCACTGATTTATAGCATTGTCCCCTGTCCTCCTCCTTCCTCTTTAGGAAAAAGGCTTCGTTAATTCACGGTGCATGAAACTACATGTCCATGTAAACAAACAGAATAATCATGTCTGAAGCCAGAGGGAAGAGGGATGCTTATCGCTGTCTTTAAACTACACATCATGCAGGTGATTTAGGGTGGCTTATTTCCCCACCTGTCCTGCAAATACTCAAGTGTAAAAAATTCAAAGTGTGCCTTGGGGAGTTACATTTATTGTAACAATTATTATTAATGTGCCCCCTAGAGTTGCATTTATTGCATTGCTGTTTATCTATGTCTATGTCTATGTTCTGTACAGCACCAGGTACATGACCTGTGCTATATACATGTTTATAATAATAAAATAATTAATAATAATAATAATAATAAACTCCTGAATATTAGCATTTTACTATTTGGCTTGCAGGTGGTACAGCAGATCAGCTGTTCCCTGAAGGCTTACAAAGTCACAGATACTAGAAGCAAACAGCTGTTGTCTTTCTCTCAATGTTCTAATGTCATGCAGTAGAAGCACCCGCCCCTTTAGAGCTAGGAAATCCAAGTTGGGGGCAGTGACACTTCCACTGCATTCCTGTCAAGGTCTTGGGAGCAGGGGTGGCCAAGAGGTAGACAGTGATCCACTGGTAGGTCACCAGCTAGTCTCCAGTAGATCGTGGGGGGGGGGGGAGCAGCTCCTCAGAGATCACCCCTGGGGAGGAGAGTGGGACCAGTGCCCCCAGGAGTGCCTTTGGGGAGGAGACTGGCTAGGAGAGCTTCTCCAGTGCAGCAGGGTAGACTCGCTCTAAAGGGGAGTGCTCTTTCCCACTCCAGAGACAGTTGCTGATGTACCCTTGAGCTGGGAGCCAGTGGTTGACGCCTTCATCAAATGGAACGTGTGCCCTAAACATGGCCACGCCGGTCCCAGAGGGTCTCTCTTTCTTGTGTGTACTGCAAGGTGCTCAACTTTGGCTGCTGTCCTCCAACCACTTATTCCAGAGCAGTCCCATTGACTTCAATTGTTATCGAGGATTACGGCCTCAGTGCATTGTTGCACGTTCACAGTAATAAATGAGGGTTCTTGTTAAGTATATGGAAAGAATAGAACAAATCTAGTCTGTTGTGTTTAAGAGTGTGGCTGCCATGTTGGTCCCACATAGGAGAGATTCATGAGGTAAAGTAGTTAAGGTTATGCCTTTGAGTGGCGAGAGTGGGCAAGTTTTATAGTGAGGATATAGTAAGGAAGTGGAACTGAAGTGTGAACTATTTATTTAAATTTATATCCAACCCTATACTGTGGGATTGCCTCTCTCTCTGTGCCCTGGATCGACCCCTGCCATCTGCTGTGAGCGCCCTTCTCGATGTCCCCCGGGTGGCTACAATGGAGAGGGCGTTCCACCCTTTTAAGGCTATGAAATTCCCTTCCGGTGGAGACCTGGGTAGCCCCAGACCTCGCCTTGTTTTGGCGTCACTGCAAGACCTGGCTGTTCACCCACCTCCCTCACTAAATGCCTGGTGGAAGGCTGGGTGTGGTGTGGGTTAGGGAGGGTGGGGGTCTTTTTCTATTTTTATGCCATCCCTTTATTTGTACTATGTATTTTATATGTGTGGTTTTAATGATATTTTAATTTTTGTAAGCCACCTCAAACTACATAAGCAGGAGTGCCGGGGTATAAATAATGGATAAATAAATAAAATAAATAAAAATACTGAAGGCTCAGGGCAGGCAAACACATACAAATACCAGGTTAAAAACCTAACACCGTCCCCCCTCCACTCCCAGGCCATATCCTCATCTGCTAAATGTCTGGCCAAATGAAAAAGTCTTACAGCAGCTCCAAAAAGTGCCCAGGGTGTGATGAACCTCCAGGGGAAGGGAGTTCCATAGATGTGGAACAGCCAGCGGTCTGTGTGTCCTTCCCATATGGACTTAGTGCACTGATGGCCAGGGTTGGCCTTACCACTGGTCCAGGTTCTGCCATTTACTGGGGCCCCACAGTGGCTGCTGTTTTCACCCTGACAGGGTGTGAGGACCCCACTTTCTTCCAGCTGGGGGCCAAACATGAGCACCTCCAGGGCCCTGTAGAAGGTGCTCCCCGAAGAAAAGAGGCCATGGGGAGGGGGCAAGACTAACAGGGCCCCCATATTTTATCATCACCCTCGGCCCTACAAATTCTAAGACTGGCCCCGCTGTTGAGACTTGCAAGAGGGTGCTTCTGACTTCAAGGATTGCAATAAGGACATAGAGGAGGAGATGTTTTTTAAAGCTATGTGTGGCCCTGGCCATTTAAGATAGATAGGTAAGTCAGGGTTTTTATGGTGCAATGGGAACGCGGGCTATGTTGCACCCAACGTTAGTTTAAAAGCAAGAGATTCGTCTGTTTAAGAGAGACAAGTTTACATTCAGTTGCTAATTCCCTGACAATTCACTAGG
Organism: Sphenodon punctatus; assembly: GCA_003113815.1. NCBI lineage: Eukaryota > Metazoa > Chordata > Lepidosauria > Sphenodontia > Sphenodontidae > Sphenodon > Sphenodon punctatus. The sequence goes on along the minus strand of QEPC01014905.1, from coordinate 2,257,283 downwards.
TGGCATGTTATTGAGCTGCTAGGCTATTAAATTGAGAAAGCTTAAGCGAAGTGTAAAACAGACGTCTAATGTAAGCTAGCCAATAAAATGTGGTTTGAGTTAACTTATTACTATGTATCTTTGTCTTGCTAAGAGAGAGACCCATTGAAGATGACTATGGGCCAACTTGCAGAAGCGGAACACTTTATATTTAGACACCCCAGTGCTTCGTGCTGGGTATATCTGCTCCGTTTCTCATAGCCAAGGCAAAGAAAGTGATCTTAAACATTCATGTTATGAAAACAGGAAAAGAAAAAAGCACTTCTTAAAAAATATGCATGTCATGAAAATAACCTTCTGTGCATGACAGTTCTCTTACCTAGTGGGTCTAATATTTTCTGTGGATTCATAGTATTTTGGTTCTTTATGCTCTTTGAATTGTTTGCAGCTGTAATGAAAAGCCATTCCAGAAATTCTGTTAAAAGCGATGATAGGTAGGCGGTGTGTCTAATTTCACCCTCACAGTTGAGGGTGCCAGCAGCATTATGTCCAGGAGGCAAGGGGTGAGAGACCCCTTTCTCAGCATCATGACACCAGCAGGGGCGTGGTCAGCTAAGAGACTAGGACAGTTCCCACCCCTTTGAGGTGACCACACCCTTTTACTAAGCATCATGTCATCATGACTCTTGGAAGGGTTGGGGCCAGGCAAGAGCCAGTGGGGTGCAGCTGCTCCCCCCTGAATCTCCCTCCTGGTGCCCATGCTCGCACTTCAGCTAGCGGTGAGGACACAGCCATTAGCCTCTGGGGATTTTACCACTTCACACACAACTGGGGCAGATCGTGCTGCTTTTCTTACGCCACAGTCCAACTAAGCTCAGTGGCTTTTTTCCAACCAAAAACCTAACTGATTTTCTGCCAAGGAGAAGCACGGCTACATTCTATAGCTCTAAATCATACCCCTCAGCTCATCTGTGCTTTCAATTGAGCTCATTACTTCATCTAAACATTGACAGGCCAGGTGTGTTTTCTCACTTCTTATTTTTCCACGTTTTCAGAATAAAATAAGTCGTTCTGTGCACCTGTGTATCAACGCTCAATATAAGTCAAGATTTTTCAGCCACAAAAAAGTGCCCATATTTTGCCTCCTGGTGCATTTACCATTTCCAAATGTTAGGATCCTCAGCACATGAGAGGAAAAGTGTTGCTCATTTCACTCCACTTTGGCAGAGAGATGGATTTCATTTTGGCTTGTGCACTCACAGTGCAGTTAACTGCCATTTAAAAAAATCCTTACCTTTAAATAGGCATCTCAGTTGCATCATATCTACATCTATTGATGACACCCAGTTCTACCTCTCTTTTTCATCTGAACCAGGCCCTGCACAGTCTTGGTGCTTCCCTGTTTGTCTGGCTGCTGTTGGGGACTGGATGAGGGAGAGCCGATTGAAGCTGGACCCAGACAAGACTGAGGTGATGATGGTTGGCCGGTCTTGTGGCCTAGAAGGGATTGGGACTTCTCTTATTGATGGAGTCTGACCCCCTCTGGTCAGTCAGGTCCACAGTCTTGGAGTGCTTCCGGACTCCTTGCTGCACCTGGATTGTCGGGTTGCGGTGGTGGCCAGGAGCGCTTTTCACCAACTCTATCTAGGAAGGAGGTTGCAGCCTTTTCTTTCTGATTCAGAGCTGACCACTGTCATCCATGCTTTCATCACCTCAAGGCTAAATTGCTGCCATGCGCTCTACATCGAGCTGCCCTTGATGACTGTTCAGAAGCTACAGCTGGTGCACAATATGGAGGTTCATCTCCTTTGGGGGTGGGCACTGTGAGCACGTTACGCTCGTGCTCTGTAGTCTGCACTGGCTCCCTATACCTTTCCGGGCACAACTCAAGGTGCTGCTTTTGACCTTTAAAGCCTTAAACGGTCTGGGCCCCACACATCTTCCTGTCCTTCCATGCCCCATGGTGGGTCCTGTGATTGGCCAGGAGTGCCTCCCCGTGGGTACATTAGTCTTGTTCGGATGCTGAGGGCTTGCAGGGGGGTGTTCTCAGTTGCTGTCCCGACACTATGGAACTCCCTTCCCCTGGAGATTCATTTGAACCCAAGCATCTTATGGAGGCAGTGTAAGACCTTTCTCTTCGTAAAGGCATTTGGTAGGCAGGGATAGGAGCTGCAGGGTTTGGGTAAGGTTATGAGGGGGTTGGGGTGGGATGGGGGAGGTGGTATTGGATGGCTTTCTGAGGGGCTGTGGAGTGGTTGGGGGGTTGTATTTTTTTAATGCATTTTTATATTTTTATGTGTTGTTAGCTGCCATGAGCCTTTTAGGGAAGGGTGAGATACAAATTTGAATAAATAAATATGGTGCATCTAATTTGGAGCTGGACTATGTCACGCTCTGCACAGTGCAGGTTTTTGTAACGAACACCATATATTATTATTATAAATACCACCCTAAAAGAGCGGGGGAGAAGGGGGGAGGGGAAGGCCAGCCATTTCTTTTAGGTTCTTGAGAAGTCTTTGCTTGGTGTCCAGAAAACCGTTGAAAAGGGAAGACTACTGAAAAGAGCAATTTGTTCAGAATTATGTAGCATAATTGCAATACTCATTGTATAATTCTTTGGGACTGTTTCGTTTGCAGGAAGTGAAAGCCAGTTGCTGTTATGACACTTGTATCACTTTAGACCAAACACTTGTAAACCAGATTAGAACTGAAGTCATGTATGTACAACACAGCTGATTGACTCCTTCAGCTGAATCATTTTCTAAGAATGTTGCTTAGCTATGTACTTTGTATCATTTCTAATGTGCTGTGTGAAAACCCATTGGCACTGCGACATCACTTCTGGTTAGTGTGTGCACGCTGCACTCTCACTGAAGTAGGAGGGTGTCAGTTTCTGATGCTACCACTTCTTTACCACATTGAGAACTAATACCAACTCCAAAACCACCACTAAAGCAAGGAGAAAGAGGAGTGTCTGACTAGTTTTTGCCTCTTAGCACGGTCTTATTTTAACTCTTCCAAAGTGCAAAGCTTCTGGGAAGAGGCTGCATAGTGCAGTAACTTCAGGACAAGTCAGCTGATCTGAAAGCAGAACACAGCTAGGATACAATAAGTGAAGGAAACCAAAACGACTATCAGCAGCAAAAATTGAACTAGCTTTCCCTGCTTTTAAAGAATTACCCTGGAGACTCTCAGCGTTCAGCTGGGAAAGGAGTATTGCTTTCTCTTTTATTACCAGGAAAATGGGTGTATTTTATCATCATCTAAACACAATTGATTCTTGTAACCTATGCACATGTGTTCACTATCATCATAATGGGAACTGTTGTATTACTGTGTGAGTTGATCTTACTGTAACAGATAAACCAAGATCTCATTGAAACTCTGCTGGGAAATTTGGCTACCGACAATATGAATTCTCTGTGAAACTGTGTGAATATTCCTATTAATAAAAAACCCAAACCTGAATAAAAATAAATGCAAGCCACATCTTAAATCGACAGGGCTTTAACCACTTTCTTCAAAGAAAACACTCCTGCCATCCTGTGGAAACCCATATTTCTATCAAAATGCAAGAACCAGAAAAGGAGCTTTTTAAAGTTAGTTGCACTTAACCCCTTTGATTAGAAACCTAGATTTAAAATTGCACATGATTTAGAAAACAAAAGTTGTATTACTTGTGGGTATTACTCATGTACTTATGTAAAAGCGCATGTGCATATATCAAGGGCGGGCAAAGTTACCAGGTCCATGAACTACTTACCAAAATCTTCCTATGGACAAAAGCCACAAGGCACACCCCCCTACATGCCCTTGCAAGCCTCTCCTGCTTTGTGATCGGTTGGTGGAGCTAGTGCTCTGCAGTCGTCTTGCTGAGATTCTGAGCAGCAGTTGTGGCTTGGGGGTAAATGAAGACATAAGAACATGAAGAGAGCATGGGGCCAGCATTGCCAGAGTTGCACTTGACGTGCACAAGATCCGCATGTGGCTCTCGAGCCACCGTTTGCCCTGTGCTGGTGTATACATGCAGAGTCATTAATGATCTTACATCGTATAGTTGTGCTGCATGTGCACAGAAGTGTGCTTATGAATGGTTTTATGCCTTAGGACAGGGCTGTCCAACTTCTTGGCTTCCATGGGCCGTATCACCACACGACGATTTGATGGGGAACCAGATTCCACAAAAATCTCATCATGGAGCCACTGTATATTATTTTTGCAGTGTAGTAGTTAGTCAAACCCTGTTCGAACTTTACCACCACAACTGCGTGAGTTAAATGTGTGGCATTTGGAACAGTGATTGCATGACATCATTCTGGAAGTTTATATTTTATTTTTAAAAGTACTGATATTTAATAAAATTGCACTTTAATGCTGTGGACTGGATGGAATCCTACCGTAGGCCAGATCCGACCAGCAGGCGCCCTGCCCTAGGATCCTGAAATCATCAGGGATAGATTCTGTCACTAGCACAACTTAAAACAACTTAAAGGGGCTCCATTACTCACACCAATGGGAACTGAGCCTGCAGAGATTAGCTTCGTGAACCTTCTAAAAGCAGTTAATCACGTTCCACAGCCCCTCCCTTTGCATCTTACACTGTTGAGAGATTCGTAGTAAGGCTATTAAGTAGGAGGGGCAAAGCCCAAAGTACCTCAGTTGCTTCCAACCTCCACCCAGAGAATCTCTCTCTAACTATGGTCCTGATGGAAGTAACCTTAGTTCCTTCTTCAAGTGGGGCTCTGTGCACTCACACTATCAAGCAGTAGTCCCTGCGGCCTAGTTAAAGAGGGACTGGAGAACAGCTCTCTCAACACCAGCATCAGATTGTACAAATGTATGCACAGAACACCATGTAGCAACTTTAGCGATCTGGTCTACAGGAAACCTTTTGAACCGGGTCACTGAATCTGCCATGGTTCTTTTAAAGTGAACCTGGAGGAGGGGGTGGGTGGGTCATTTTCTACAAAATGGTAGCAAAGGGAAATGCATTCTACCAGCCATGAAGATATAGTCTGAGAGGTGACCTTTGACCCTATGGAAGGGCCCATGAAGCTTACAAATTCTTTTTGGAATGGCTTAGTTCTGTCTAGGTAGAAATAGAGCTCTCTTTATAGCTAGGGAATATAAAGCCATTTCTGCTTTGTTCGAATGGAGTCTAGGAAAAAAAGACCAGTAAAGTTGTATCTTGTGAGATGTGGAAGTGAGATACCACATTAGGTTTAAAAGGAGGGAGTCTAAGGACCACCTTATACTTACTAAAACTAAGATAGGGAGGGTTTATGCATAGGATGGTAATTCTCCCACCCTTCCCAAGGACTGATCCTAGATCACAAGAGGAAGGGGTCTCTAACTCTGTGTGTGTGTGTGTGTGTGTGTGTGTGTGTGGGGGCATAGATTGAAAAGACCTTTAATGAACCCCCTTAAAAATCAGGTGGGAAAAAACAGGTCTACCATCTATGGGCGGGTGGTAAGCAGAGATAGCAGCCAGATGCACCTTTAAAGATGGAGCCAGACCCTCGGGCCTCAGAGGTGTCAGGTAAGTCCGAGGTGGAACCAGGGTACAGAAAAGCTTCCAAAGCCCAAAGGGTAAACCTCTTCTACTTGGCTTCGTAGGTCTTATTTGTCGAAGGTTTTCGTGCATTCATCAGAACTTGAAGGACATCTTCAGGCAACTTGGCTAAGTCCTTGAGAGTCAAGGTAAAATCAGCCAAGCTGTTAGAAGTAGGAATGTTTGGATGGAGTATGTTTCCGCTGTTCTGGGATAGTATTTATTTATTTAAATTTTTACCCCGCCCTTCCCAGTTAGTCTCAGGGTGGCTTAAAATATATATAAATATATAAAAAGATCCTGTAAGGCTGGTAGATGATGGCGCTTCACAGACAGGCTTATCAGCTGGGTGGTACCAGGGGTTATCTGGGCTAGTCTGGCACTATGGGGATTCACATGGCCAAGTTGTGATGTAGTTTCTGAAGGACTCTGGGAATCAGTGAGCATGGTGCAAAGGCATAAACGAGACTCTTCCCCCCAGTGGATCAAGAACATATCACCTATGGATGACTTTGAATGGTTTGTTCTACTGCAAAATTGGGGTGCTGTTGTTGCGAAGAGATCTATCTCCATGTTGCCCCATAGGTTCAAGATTCACTGAGCTATTGATTTCTTTAACGTCCACTTTTGTTGCTGAGTAGCATGTCTGCTTGGACCATCCGTTATGCAGCTTGATTCCCCTGCTATGTGCGTGGCAATAAGGGTGGATATCATCAGCGATTGTCCAGTTTCAAGAGTTTCATAGCTTCTTTGCACAGATGGGATGAGCGGGTTTCTTTGTAAGCAGGGATTCCTCCTTTGGTAGCTGCTGGTCCTCAATAAGAGCTTTTGTCATTGTAGGTATAGTGGGTGTAAACAGTATAGAGCCGTAACATTCACTATGGTTGGTGCTGTTACAGGTGTTGAATTCGATGGGGAGTGATTGATGGGGCTTGTGGTATTGCCAAAGGAGAAGTGGTAAGGATGCACAGTGCTGATGGAAGAGAAAGCGCTGTCAGGATTGGTGGTGCTGAAGCTACAGAAATGGGGCTGGAGACATCATTAATAGCGGGGGTAATGAAGGAGTGTAAATTAAAGGTAGATACTCCAATGGAGCTTTAACTACAGCGACGGTCAATGTTTGAGGGTCCAGGTCTAGGATGCAATAGATTTTGCAAATTCCAGTATGGATCTCAGTGTTGCAGTTAACTGCATGAGCAGGGTTTGAGACTCCATTATTGGAGGAATCACCCTAGTACTCATGATTGGGGAAAGGCAATGGGGTAAAAGTCTGTGGTATTCCTAGAGAAGTGGAGTGAGCTGTTCTATCTGTTTTAGATGCAGAATTGGGAGGGTAGAACTGACAATATAGAGACTGGTATGGACGCTCCCATGAGGGAAGCTGGTATCTTTGCGATGGTCAATACACCCAGGGTGGCTGTACCAACATCCATGCTGGAAAGTATGGTATTGAGTGTTGTCCTTATGGTAACAAAGATGGGGGTCTCAAGGTCGGTGCAGACTGCTTATTTTTTGCCTATAGAGGGATCAGAGATGGGCAGTTGAGATAAACTGGAGAGCCGTGAACTGCATCATGTGTGTCCAGATACGAAGAGTAGGGGGAAACCATAGGCAATTCCACTAAAGAACCCTTTGTGTTTCCCTGAGGGAGTAGCCGGAATGGAGACAGGAGTTTGTGGTAACTCATAGATTGTAAATAGTTGTCCCTCTGTGCATGGTGAAGTGGCCAAAGGGACACTCCATTTTTTACTGTGATTTTTTGAAGAAGGGGTCTCATTCCCTGGTGATTTATCTCTGTATCCTCTTTCTTTGTGGATCATTCAGATCTCTCTATTAACTTTTCCAGTTTCTGGTCTCTTTAAAGGATGAGGGAAAGAGATAATGACCTTCATCTTTTTCAATTTTGGAGTAGCTGAAGAGAATGTCACTGGTACCGGGAGAGGTGGTGTTTAGGGAGATGGTGGTGAGGAGATTGCTGCGGAGGGAAATGGTGCTGGAGGTCTGGAGAAAGCGACAGTGCCAGACAGGGCATCGGTGCTGGAGAAGAAGGAGTCCATGCCAGAGATGTTGGTACCTGGAAGGTCAGTAATGAAGAGGAGGCTGGTGCAGGAGAAGAAAGAAGTGCCGAAGATTGTGCTGGGCCCAGCTTTGACAAAGGTGGTGGCCAGGAATGAGGAGATGAATTAGAGAGTTCTCCTGGTGCCTTAAGTGTCTTTTTCGTCAGCAAGAACTGAAGGTGCATTTTTAGATCCTTTGATGGCTCTGCCCAATAGGCTCTCACAGGAGGAGCAACTTGTGTGTTTGTGAACCTCTCCCCAGGCAGAAGAGGCACTGATCGTGTGGATATAGGCTAGGGATGGAAGTTGGGCAGGCAATACATTTTTAAAGCCTCCCTTTTTACCAGTAGCCGCCACAGTACCAGCCTGAGGGGATGAACCCTGTTCTGGGGTTGAAGAAGAAGAGAATGTATGATTTTTAACTGCTATCAACGGCACCTCACTGGGAAGAACTGAAGGAGGCTGTCCCTAACTACCGAAAGCTGTGGCATTTGGAAGGAAGCGAGGTACTTCAGGCTCTACTCCTCCTATTTATAACTTCACTACGGGCCTGCCAATGGTGTGCAATGCAAGGGGAGGGCTGTAGAGTGTGCAACGGATGAACTGCTTCTAGGAGGTTCCCAAAGCAGATCTGTGCAGGCACAGTGTCCATTGGTGTAAGTTCAAAAAAATGCTAATACAGGTTTGATATAGAACAGGCCAGCGGAGTCTCCCCTGTGGATATATTCTGTTAGAATGCCAGTATATTCTCTATTATAAAATAATGTCAGTATATTCTATTAACAGAACGCCAGTATATTCTCTATTATAAATTATCCGCCACATTTAATACATCAGACAACGGAATTCAGGAATCCCAGAAATTGAAATGAGATGGATCTGTAACATCTGTTTCATATTCTCTTAGATGATGCATTTAAAACAAGTATTTTTTATTTAAGATGAACCAAAAAGAGTCCTTTAACCATTATGTCATACATTTAACTGGCTAGTGTAAAATTAACATACCACCAAGCCCAAAAGCATTGACGCTAGACCGTAAGGAGGCATAAACATGGAAATGCTGCATAAGCCTTTGTAAAACAGCACTGATGTGGTCCCAATATTAAAAATTCAAAGACTCGCCACAAGATTTCTTTTAAAAATGTAATTTAATCCATTAATTCTACAGCATTATCATACACATCAGCACGATACTTCAGTACATTGGACAGATATCCAAGAAAGATGCAAGTACCCAGCAATATTCTTGTTAACAACACACACAAAAAAGGGAAGAGACTTCTAAAGATGTAACGGGAAAAAATGGTAATAATTAACAGTGGGTTAATTGAATTAAACACAATTCGCTACTTTTCATTATCAAGATAAAGGCACTTATTTAGTTAACAAAACTCCAATTTGTCCAGGCTTCCCGTCTCAAGTGCCCTGAAAATCTAGAGAATACTAAAGGCCTGACTCCTCTGTTACATTGTTGAGTGCGATGTTCCCTACGGAAAATTCTGGTCTCAGTGAAGTCAAAGGCAAAACTCTCCTTGATATCAATTTCGGTGCCAGAATTTCACTCAAAGTACCTTCCCCCTGAAGTAAGCGGACTACGGGGGGCAGTGGAGATCAAACAATAGCCCTTAACATGCAGGCGCTGTTATAAATTGTACAAGCCCATCAGGAGCCGCCCCGTTTCTGATGCAAGCAGACATCGTGCCACAGCTATTGTCTGTACTGACACAGTTGGTAAAACCTTCATGGTATTTAGCCTGCAGTCAATGCAAGCTATGGGGTCTAGTTTTCAATACTCCTTTTGCTTTTATTGGTTTCACTGCCAATGACTACATGAGTTTACTGCAGATTTACACCCAGGAAAGGGAAGTGAGAATCGAACCCCACATCGCTGGCTGACAATTATTTCTAAACGGATACATTGTGCTGCCTGGGGCTGAGAACTCTCGGCTTGCCTGAAACAATCCATTATTTCTCAGTTATGACGGGCCTGTCTCTCACCTCTCTCCCAATTATTTCATGGCAATGAACCGAGGCAAATAAAGTGGAGCAGATGATTGCATGCTTGGCTGTGCAACAGTGTGAAGCGAATGGCTGTCGTGCAGAGGATCACACAGGTTAATCATCTCCTGCAGTTCTGATTGCCAACTTGGGGCACATTTGTAGGACTGCAGTGTACCCACTCCAGATTTAGGGCCAAAACGGGAGCTGAATACAAGCACATTGGAGGGCCTAAGCATGAAGCCCATGGATTTTGCCTGAGTAAGAACTGGATAACAGGCCTCTGTGGGTTATTGTGGAAACACTCCCCCCCCACCCAAGGGTATCTTGCTGTTTCCCCAAAATTGTGTTTAGGAGACAGAGGCTGGATGTGTTGCCCAGTGTAATAAACTTGAGTGTTTTGCTCCCAGAACCTGCAGAGGCAAGGGCCAGCCATGCAAAGTCTGTTTGGCGTGATACCAGTTCTCTGGCATCCTTCCACTGGATATTATGGATCCAAGTCGTGTCAAAGCACCTCTCTCTTTGCCCAGCCCCCACCCGCCACTCTGGGCTGGCTCCTCAACCTTGGTTCATAGTCACTTTTCTGGAAATTCTCTGCTGTTTTTTGAGGGGGGGGCAGGAGGAGGAGAAGGCGGAACCACACACCTAGCAAATCCCAGAAAGGCTCTTTACGGAGTCCAGAGAGGGCATTGTCGAGACAGCCATCTTTCCCCACCCCTGTTCCTCAGACTGAAAGGGGAGATGGATGGGGATCCTGTGCACACGCCGTAACAGAAAGAGCAGAGCCTGAAGAAAGACTTTAGAATTGAAGAGCAGGGATGTGGGAGCATTCAACCAGAGATGGAAAAGGTCTCGCAGTCACAGGGGGTCATGATCCCCGCTGATATCGCAATATATACTGCATGGCTTTGTTGCTCTCTGAGGGTTGTTTGATACTCAAGTCTTAAGATATAGATTGCAAGGTCACAATACAGGCAAAATAGGTGGGGAATCATTGCTCTGGATCATTCACCCACCCACCTGGTTGGCATTAAAGCAATGCCTCATTGGAGCAAACAGGTCTAGCAGTTTTTGTGTAGGTGGTGAATATCGTCCGGGGGGGGTGGGGGATTAGTCACCCATTTGAGCATGTAGTATTCTTGCTCTGATATGATTACAGCCCCCAGGGACATCATTAAAACAACATCAAATGACAGTACATCTTCGGTATCTCAAACTGCCGGACACATTCAAGTTTTGCTTTCTGGGTCATACAACTACATGGCTCTTGAGACATTTGTCTCCACTGCTCCAATTAATTTATTCTAGCCTATCAGTTGGGTTAAATAAGCTGCGGACCTTTATCACTGACAAAGGCATGCTTGTGAGGCATTTCTGCACTTTTGTAACATTACTTCACTATGCTGGATTATATATATTTAGCAAATATGGGATTATTAATTTTGGTGTGTTTTTACAAAAATTTAGGACAAATATTTCCAGACTATATGCATAAAGATAAGTACTTAAATCGATCTTTACAGCTCAGCGGCTTGGGATGCGAGTGTTTTTTAGAATGGGAACTACAGGTGGTCAACTTTTTCAAAATCATATCATGCCACTTACACATGTGCCTAAATTACTACGTTTATCTTTGGGCCCCTCAGTTTGAAAGCTTTGGCCTCAGAGCACTGAAAAACATGGAACTTTACAAGGCGGAAATATAAAGTCAGACAATACCAAAACAGTGCACGCCATAGTGCTCAGGCAACCAAGAGAAATCCAAACGTTTATTTCTGCATAGATTCAAAGAAAAAATATTCTCCATTTTACATGCCTATTTTGCCAAATATTTGATAGGCTAGCTCAATGGCTCTCCGCCTTTCACATACTGTGAACTATGAGAACCAGATTCTTGGAATACTTGAAATTTTGCACTTGTGCTGTTAACTAGCTTTTCCAAGGTTAGACTTCACAAGCGTGATTTTCAAGAATGCTCAGTACTGAGCTAACTCAGCTCCCGGGAGTATTGAGACCACAATACTGAGCACGTCTGAAAAATCCCATCTCACTTGTACCAGGGCTTATTCTCCCCTTGTTGGCTGCTTTAACTTTGGCTCAGTTCTCTCAGGTGCTTCACTTCCATGCTGGAACACAGTTGTCTTTATGCCAAAGCAAGAGCAGAAGGACTATGAAGCAGTCATGCAAACAAGTGACAGAGCAAGCTTCATTTCTAGAGTTTGGAGAGAAAAGGCTGGACTAATGCTCAATTACAAAGAGCGTCACCGACTGCAGATCAACAGATGCTTTGTCAGACAGAGACACAGCCAGCTTTATAGGCCAGCCAAAGCAATCTGTAGAACAGACTGAGAACCACTGTGCTAGCCTCAACTTGGGATAAAATGGCAATGGTCATTTGCCACCAATGACATTCTTTATGCCAGTTTTAAAGGAAGAAACAAACATTTCCCTCATGAAGAACTGCAGAACAGAAAATAGTTTCTAGCAGTAAAACACAGACAGGACATTGATGCTCGACACCACAATCCATGTCATCCTATTCAAGCAGATTCGGGCTACCAAGGTGCAGGCCACACATATACTGCAGAGAAAAGCTATTTCAAAGAAAGTATCTGTGTTTGGGTCTTCTCCCAACCACCACAGAAATTTGATGCCTCATGCAAGGGCTCAATAATTTCAGAGCAGCAACAAAATCGAATTGTAAATCATTTTATAAAATACATTCCACATGTGGGGTGAAATTTTAATGTACCATATGCCTCTATTAAAGCATCCTGAATAATTCATAAACCTCTCAAGATGAATTTGTTAAACCTCCCCCCAAAACAAATTAAAACATTAACCAAAAAAATCTATTTTGCATGTTGGTCATTTCAACTACTCTCTAGTCGTCTCAAACGAGGCCTGGGAAGGGTGGCATGTTATTTCACAACAAAAAGGATCTGATGGAAAAGAATTATTTATCCATTTAATCATCCGTCCTGCAATTGCAAATATTCGACTGATGAGAACAGACACTAAATGCATTCTCAGCCAAAAGACAGAGAAGTGATTAATCTCCACATATAATACATTTAGTGTGCTAGTGAGATTTTAAATACAGTAATATAGAATTGGTAAGTTAGTTAAATATTTTCACCCCAGACATTAAAATATAAAAACATCTACTGTATGTGTCTGATTTCTAGTGATTCTAACAACCATCACTATATTAGGGCGCCCAGTGAATATTATAAAGAATATTTTAAATCCATGTTACATAATATTTTATGAACGTACAAATAAATAGTTACAAAAAATCATATCCGGTATCCATAACTTTTTAAAAAAGTGATATGAAAAAAGGCTCTTTCCGGTGATGAGATATTAGGAATTGCACATTTAGTCAGATGATATTACTGGTGCAACACCAAACTCAACCACTAGGCAACAGAAAGACATCTCATATGAAACAAATTTTTAAATTTTTATTTTACATATTTATACATAAAACTTTCAAGTTAACTCTCTGAATCCAACCAAATGTTAATAGCACATCTAAAAATGAATGTCAGGTTGTCAACATTCACAAAATGTTGAAAACTGATTAAAATGTACATATTACTGAAAGCTACGACGTCACTACGAGGCAGGCATGTAATTTTCTTTTTTAATCTTTTTTTTTTTTTTTTTGACTTGTATAGCACCGTCAATTACAGTTTTTGTTTAAAACTACAGTGAAGAATAAAAAGTAGTCAATGGTAAAATACTGCTCAACTTAAAATCTCTAAAGAAACAAAATAAAGTTAAAGCTACCCTCTCTTCTCATCCATGGTTTGTAATGTTATAAGTATTGTACATTTTTTTTGTTCTGTAATATTATTAAAATGCCTGATATTTAGTGGCACAAGTAAAAAAATTAAAATAAATTAAGAAGCAGAGGCCAATCACTGGACATAAAGCTTCAGACATCATCAATGACTAACACTGATTTTCTTGTGCGCCACCCTTGGAGCGTCAGCATTTGTACAACCACAGAAGCAAAATAAATTCTAGCTTGTTCTTTAGTCTGATGGCTTCTTGTTTTATTTTGCAGGCATTTTCTCTGCCATGTGCTTCTGCTGACTTTCAGCATGTCTGGAGGGAAACAAAAAGAGGTAGGTTATTAAACTAAAAAGTCTAGTGAGGGGGTGGTGGTGACGGTGTTGGTTCCAAATGGAAGAGATGGAAAGACCAAATAGTTCGGATGATCTCTTTTATTGGACCAACTTCTATTGGCAAGAGTGCACTAGCTTTCAGGCCATGCAGGGCCTGTCCCTTTGGCATGTAATAGGTCAGGACTAAAGACTGAGCAAAGGCAGAACAGGTAAATATAAGAAAGCAATGACCTGAAAGGGTCCAGTTTGTGGGGGGGACCCCAGATTTCAGACACTTAAAAACAATGAAGTTCAAAACCATTGATAGATAATGGTGTTAAAAACTAAGAATGAACGGACAACAATAAATTCAGGCCAAAATTCATGCAAGGGCAAGCATTTCAGGGGGGAGGGGATAAGGAGCAACTTCAAGAGGGCGGAAACTTGCATATCAAAGGAACTGAGGACAGAGGAGAACCACAACAGCTGAGTGCAAACAGATGGCTGTGAATCGCTTCCATATTCCTGGAATAGCCTGAAAAGTCCAAGTCTATATCAAGTCATTTACACTTGGTATCCACTAAAGTTATGCGGGGCAATCCCAACGGCCCACGTATGCCAACCCCCATGCACGGCGCATGGTCAGAATGCATGCCTGTGCTGCGCATGCGTTCTGGCCTGAGCACGGTGCCAGCAGGCAGCATACATGCCCGTTGGGTTGCTCCCATGGATTTTAGTTGGCATTGTCTTTTAACAGCACTGTACAGTACAGGTTTCCTTTCAGGAGCATTGAGAGATGAGAGGTGGAGTAGCCTATCTGGGGAAGGGAGTGCTCACGCTAGTATCAGAGCTTTCGTCCATGATATTTTTGTGTGTGCAAGTTCATTCATTTAAAGAAGGACTAATGGGTTTCGCCAACATAGTTTCTATATGGGAATTTAAGGCCCTGAATGAGAACTACATTCCGTTCTTGGATTTGAAAGTATAGCTTCCTTTATTTTGAATGGTTCTCTAGGGGGTGTTGTAGGAGAAAGGTGTTGGCCAATTTTACACCTGCAGTTCTGAAAGGGTCTTGGGCTGGTTAGGGTTGGGGTGTTCTGGACAGCAGCAGGAAATCTGCGCCTGATAATCAGTCCTGTGAGGTTGGAGGGATTGTTTGATGGCTGGAAGAGGGGTCTCATGAAAGATTCCAAGTCCCCATCGAGTACAGGATGCAGCTTTTTGATAATGCCACCTATAGGTTCCAGTGTGGGGTAGTGGGTGACAACAAGTTGTCACAAGCGCACCCAATGAGAACTCCCTCCCTGCATTCTCACAAGCAGGGGGGAACAAGGGAATAGCTCCTTCCCTCTCCTGATTTCCTTCCCTTGGAACATGCAGGGAACTTTCTGCAGAATAAATGGTCAGTGAGGCAGAAATGCATTACAAGGGTTTTCTGGAACACAAAAAGACCATGGGGAGAAAGGTAAACATGGGAATAATTTTATGAGATGTATGCATAAGGCCCCGTGTGACATCTCTCTCACCTCAAACAGGAGCCTCCTTCCCTTTGTTAACCCCATTTATTTAGAAAGGTAATTACACCCCTATTCTCTAGCCTCATTTTAATCCCCATGCTTGTATGAACACAGGAGAGGCGATAGCATATTAGACGGTAATTGCCTCTAAACAAATGTTCATGCAGACAAGCCCTGAAGGAATACGTTTAAACATGGCTTCCCCAATGAAGAAAACCTGAAGTAAGTAAATAATTCGAGTTATAGTTTGGCATCCTACTACTTTCATAGTCAGACTAAGGTCGCAACGTGGCAATACCAGTGTAGACGGAAAAGAAAAAGAAAAAAACCACCTCGGGGTGGTGAAAAAGAAAAAACACACCACCTCCTTGTCCCCCCCTCTTCCCCCCACTAGCTTCCTTCTGGCAAACCTGTTTGTTTGTTTAAACACAATTATGGGATGTGACAAGCTGACACTAGGCAGGAATTGGGGCCGACACTGCATCCTTCAGCTTATAGCAACATTTCACAATGAAACATCACAAACTCAAACAATGAAATATCCTGCCACAGGAATTGTCAAACAGACTCCTAAATATTTAAAGCATTTCATTTACTAAACTGGCTTTTGATATGCTGAAATGTTTTCAAAAGAACAGGGGAAAACAGATAGAACATCAAACACATACTGTGGTGCATAGGACAGCCAGTCACATGGGTGAACTGTTCTAGATATTTCGATTACAATAGTATCTTTTATATGTAAAATTCTAAACAGCCTTTGTTAACATGAGCATCTCTGTGGGTATTTTCAGACGTTACGGGTGGCCAGTTCACCACAGTGAACCACCAGGGGGGGTGAGCAGCGCAACCATGCCCGGGGGTGGGAAAACGACCCAAGCAGACGTGCCGGGAACGGGACCACGGGCCGGAACCGGGCCGCACCATCGCAGGCCGCGGCAGCACAACAGACGTGCAGCCGAACCCCCGCCGGGCGCTAAACCCCCACAAGGCACCGGGCAGGGGCGGGACACAGACATGGCCACCTGAGGGCAAACGAAGCCACAAGGCACACAAGGGAACGCCCACACAAGGGAAACGGGAAGGGAGGGGGGAAGAGCGAGAACAGGCTGACAGCCGGCTCACACAGCGGTCCCGCAGCGGGGCACAATGCACGGCCACACGCCCGGGCACACACACACACACACACACACACACACACACACACCAGGGAAAGGCCGGGAAGGGGCGCCCGGAAAACCCCACCCGGAACACCGGCAGGGGGGGGGGGGCACCACCACGGGGCAAGGCACAGACAGCAGCAACCCCCACCCCCACACCACCCCAGTCCAGTCCAGTCCAAGGAGGTGCCCCCACAGGAACAGAGGCAGTCTCGGGGGGGGGGGGCGGACCCCCGGAGCAAGGCACGTTGGGGGCCCCCAAAGCACAGCGAGGCCGGCGGAGGGGCGCCAGGAGGAGGAGGAAGGGGGCCCCACAGTCAAAGGCTGGCACAGGCAGGGCAGCCGGGTCCAGCGGTGCTCCTCCGCAGCACCAGCGACGCTCAGGCAGCACCCACGGAGTCACGGGGATGGAGGGGGCCCAGGACCACGGCCAGGGGCAGCAGCAAGCAGCGAGGCGGGCGGGAGCTCACCGAGGTGGGGTCCGCAGGTCGGGAGCGGCCAGCGGGGACCAGGGCCCCCCCCCGGGCCGGGGCGGGAGCCCACACGGGGGCACCACGCCGGGGGGGGCAGGCCAGCGACGCGGGGCTCACGGGCCGCTGCCGGGGGCCCCGCTGGCCCCAGGGCCCGGGTGGCCCGCCCGGTGGACCAGGTGGGGCCAGTGCAGCATGCCCCGGCGGTACCCCTGCAAGGACATGTAGTGGGCGATCAGGTAGTAGGCCTCGAAGGGATCGGGCATGGTGAGGGCCAGCTGCACATCCACACGCGCCCACACCGCCAACAGGGATGACATCTCCACCGCGGAGGGCTCCGGCACACAGCAGGCAGCAGAAGGGGGCCACGGAAGATGCCCCAGCTCCAGAAGCCGCTGGAACGCCGCCCCACGGGTGCGCTGGTACCCACGGGCCCCGTGAACACAGGAGAAGTAGCTCACGGCCAAGGCAGGGCCACCCTCGGCCAGGCACTCCGAGTAGGCGCCCAGACCACACACCACCAGCGCTGACACGGTCTCCGAGGCGCTCCAGGGCACATGGGCGCACAGCACCTCCGGGATGCGCCCCTCGGGGAAACGAGCCAGCCCCAGGGCCTCCGCATGCAGCCGGCAATCACGGGCGCTCACCACATGGCCAAAGTAACGGAGCCCGGAGCTCAGGCTCTCGTAGGCACCTGCACGGCTCCCCGGCCCGGCCAGGAGCAGCTGCACGGCAGGGGTGTGCCACAGGTCGCACAGAGACATGGTCTCGCGGAAGGCCCAGATATGGGGGGCCCCTTGGGGGCCGGACAGCGGGAGCCCCATGGATGGGCAGCCAGCCATGGTCCAGCACAACAGGGAATGGGACACGGAGCCCGGAGGGCACACAGACTGCCCAGGGCCGGGAGAGGCTCGGCCCGGCCCCCGGGACAGGGAACACGGGCCCGCACCGCAACATTGTAGCACAACAGAGCGAGGCGTGGGGTGCGGGCCCGGCACAGCTGCAGAGAACAACAGCGAGCTCTCTGTCTGCCTAATCGCACCTTCAAGGCCATCCCGCTACAAACAGCGAGGGGAGGGGGCCCGGGGTGCTGGGGGCGGGAGCAGCCGGAACGCACCGGCACAGGGCGCGCGCAGGCCCGCGAGGCCGACCCCCGGGCGGAGCCACCAGCACCGGGCCGCCATAAGCGCTCCCAGCCCCCACCGGGGCCCCAGCACCATGGAGCGCGATAGGGCAGGTGGGAACTGGATGTTCCTCGCGCTCGCGGCTGAGTGGCACCGTGACCACACTGAGCAGCTGTGCCTCCTGACCGAGAGGGTGCACCTGGCCGTCCGCCTGCGCTATGTCCTGGCCCTGCGGGCTGGCGTGCGCCTCCGGGGCCAGCAGGCCCGCAGGAGAGTCCGTGCCCGGCTCAGGGCTCGGCGCCGGGCCTGGGGGGCGTGGCTGGCCGCCTGCCGGAGCCTCACCCGGCCCGCTGCGCTCCGAGGGGCCGCGAGGCGGTTCCGCTGGGCAACGCAGACCCTCCGCCGGGCAGCGCTGCTGGCTATGCCCATAGCGCGGAGCCTATGGGTCACGGAGCGGCCCCAGGCCTGGTGGGAGCGGGCCCAGGCCCACTGGGGGGAGGCCGAGTGGGGGTCCCACTTCCGGATGGGCAAGGCCACCCTGCTGCGCCTAGCGGAGCTCCTCACGCCCTGGCTGGAGCGGCAGCACACCTCCATGCGGGAGCCCATCCCCATGGTCCAGCGGGTGGCCATAGGGGTCTGGGCCCTCGCAACGCCCGACTCCTGCCGCTCCGTGTCCCAGCACTTCGGGGTGGGGCTCAGCACGGTCGCCTGCATCGTGCGGGATGTGTGCGAGGCTGTGGAGGGCGTGCTCCTCGACAGGACCATCCAGCTCCTGGACCAGGGCGCTGTGATGGCTGGCTTCGCGGCCGGGGGCTTCCCGAACTGCATCGGAGCCGTGGACGGCACACACATCGAGATCCTGCGCCCGGCCGCGGGGGAGGCCCTGGAGTATGTGAACCGGCACGGATACTACTCCCTGCACCTGCAGGGGGTGGTGGACCACCGGGCCCGCTTCATAGACATCTACACGGGCAACTCCGGCCGGAGTCACGACGCCAGGATCATGACCATCTCCCCCTTCTATGCCCGCATGTACCGGGGGGACTTCGCGGACATGGGCATGAGGTGGATCGAGGGTGTTCCCATGCCCCCCTGCATCCTGGGGGACCCCGCCTACCCCCTGACCCGCTGGCTGATGAAGGTCTACCCTGTCCCGAGCACCCCTGCGGAGCAGGTATACAATACCCGCCTGTGTGCCAGCCGGACCGTGGTGGAGCGTGCCTTCGGGGCCCTGAAGCAGCGCTGGAGGAGTATAGCTGGCCGCCTGGACTTCACCGTCCCCACCTCCGCCCTGGTGATCGGTGCCTGCTGCGTTCTGCACAATGTGTGCGAGACCGAGGGGGCGGCCCTGGAGTACCCCGAGCCCCACCGGCCCCCCGGTCCTGTTCCCCTGTACGTGAACGCAGGGAACCCCCGGGAGTACCGGTATGCCAAAAGGATCCGGAACGCCCTTGCAACCCACATCGCCCGGGGGGGCCCGCTGTGAGGGCCTTCCCGCCCCTGGGGGCCCCACCCCCCCTTCCGTGCCCATGCCCCTGTACACGCGGTCCCACAGCCCTGTCCCCCCCACAAACGGGCCGGGGACAACTGTCTATTTACACCACTTTATTGCCCACACAGTTCACACAATCACCCTGTGCCCCCTCCCCACCCCCGTGCCCGTGACCCCGTCCACCACCCGCCCTCATGTGGCCCTCCCCCTCCCCCCCCTTCCCACCATCCCCCCGCGTTTCCTGGGCCGACCCCTCGTGCGGCCGCTTGGGCCCACCGAGCTCTGGGAGCTCCCCTCCCCCCCACTGTCCGTGTCCCCTGCCGTGTCCTGGGCCGGTCCCGGCCCCGGCAGGGGGCCGGGCGGCGGATGGGCAGCTGTGCCCGGTGCCCCGGTCGCGCCCCGGGGGGGCTGGACCCTCCGGAGGCCCGGGGGCACTGGGAGGCGCATGCGAGGGCCCTGGGGCCGGGGGGGCGCCAGGGGCGGCAGGGCTGGGCCCGGGGGCGCCGAGGGGCCCGGCATGGGGACCTGGGCGGGCAGGGCGCCCGGAGGTGCGCCGGCCATCACGTAGGCACACATGGTGCCCGCATGCAGGAGCAGGGAGGTCCCAATGTCGTGGGACCTGTCCATCTTTGCACTGTGCTCCCGCACCATGCCCTGTATGTCCTGCCGGAGGCCCCTGAGCAGCCCCTGCTGCCGCTGGTGCTCCCGGCGCTCCCGCCTCCGCTCCAGGCGCACCTCCGCCTCCAGCCGGCGGTCTGTCTCCAGGGCCTTCTCCATGGACCGCTCTATGGCCGCCTCCATGCGGTCCACGGAGGCGATCATGCGCTCCCCCTGTTCCTCCGCCCTGCGGACGATGTCCTCCGCTTGCTCCTCCCTGCGCCTGCGGACCCGCGCCCGGTACTCCCGCATCCGCTGGGCTGGGGCCGCGGCCGGCGGAGGCGCCGCGCGCGGGGGCTGCCCTGTGGAAATGGGCGGGTGGGTCAGTGCAGGGCCCTGTCCCCTAGCGGGGTCGGGTCCCGGGGCCCCCTGCCCCCCCTCCCCCACTGAGGCCGGAGGCCCCCCTGGGCTGGCGCCCGGGGGGCCCTCCCGCCATCCCAGCCCTCCCGCCTTACCTGGGTCCGGCACCTGCTCTCCTGTGCCCTCCGCGGGGGCCTGCACCGTCTCGCTGGCCCGGTCCTGGGGCTCCCCATGTCCTGCGGGCGGGAGAGGGGGGAGCGGGTGAAGGGGGCTGGTTGTGGCCCCTGCAGCAGGGCCCCCACCCCCGCCCCTGCCACCGGCCCCCTGGTCGTGCCCCCCCCTGCCCTGGGGGCCCGCATACCCTCGATGTCGGTCTCGGAGCCCTGGGAGCCCGGCGCCTCGCCCTGGGAGTGCTCCCCCAGGGACCACTGGCTGAGGGTGGTGAGGGTGCCGACCTCCGACTCCGCCTGGCCGGCTCGGCGTTGGGAACTCTCCGGGCTGCTGCTGGGGGGGGGGCCTTGGGGTTTCAGCGGGTCCCGGGTGGTCCTCCTGGGGGTGGGGGTCCCCGGAGCTCGTGTCTACCGGGCGGGCGGCGAGGGGAGGGGGTACCTCGGCCCGCTCCCTGCCCTGGACCACAGCGCTGCCCACGAGGCGTGGGGCAACAATGGAGCCCTTCATGTGAAGGATGCGGTCCAGGGCATCGTAGTAGGGGGCGGTGCGGGCCCCGTGCCCGGAGCGGCTGTTGTTGTCCTTGATGGCCTTGTACCCCCTCTTGAGTTCCTTGGCCTTGGAGCGACACTGGCTGACTGTGCGCTCGTGCCCCGCCGCCTCCATGTCGCGCACGATGTCCCGGTAGACGTGCTCGTTCCTCTGGTTGATTGCGAGCTCCAGCTGGTACTCGAGGGTCCCCCATATCCGGATGAAGTCCCGGGTCTCCTGTAGGCCCCACTGGCCCCCTCTGTGGTAGGCCTTCTTCCGGCTCGGCCCCTGCTGTTCCTCCTCCTGGTCCAGCTCCTGCTCCACCTGCACCTGCTCCTCCTCCACCTCCTCCTGGGGGTGCGCCTCCGGGCGCGCGGGGCCGGGCTCGTCCTGGGGCTCGTCCGCCCGGGCCGTCTTTCGTGTCCGGGGGGGGAGGGGGTGAGTGGTTGCTGGGTGCGGGTGTGGCCCCTCTCGGGGGCCCCCTGCCCCCCTGCCTTGCGCCCGGGGTCCCCCCGGCCCCCCCATGGGGGGTTCACCCGTGCCCCCTGTTCCCCTCCCGTTGGGTGCCCTTACCCTTTTCCTGGGTGCCTCCTGTGGGCCCGTTCCGGCCGCTGTCCCCGGGGCGGCGCGACCCGGCTGCAGCTGTGGGTGTTGTTCCCGGGCCGCCTCCCTGGTCGGGTGCTCCCGTGTGCCCCCTTCCTGCGCCTGTGCCCCCTCCGCCTGCATCGCTGGGCCTGCCTGTACCTCCTCCGCCTCCTGGCCCGCCGCTGTCGCTGTCTCTGCCTCCGCTCTCTTCCGCCTCCCTCCTCGCTCCATCCCGCCACGCTTGCTTGCTGCTGCTCTCGCTTTAAATCTCCCTCCGGTGGTTGTGTTGTTGCTGGTTGCCCGGCAGCAACGCTGCGTGCCTTGTCCCCGGCTGGGGCTCGTTTTGTTTGGTTCCGCGCGGGGATTGGCGTCCAGACGTTACTTTTGCTTGGTTCCCGGTGGGGGTTTGTTTGACCACGCTTCCCGGGACCTTCCCCCGGCTAGTCCGGGAAGCGTGGTTGAAACTGACCCCATGTGGGTATTGGGCGTGGTGAACATCTGGCGCGCGCCGTTCAGACGTTCAGGGCCCTTTGGCCCCATGGGGGGGTTGAGCGTGGTTCAGTGTGGTTGAGCATGATCTCGTAACGTCTGAAGACACCCTGTGTTACCAGGATCTCTCAGAACTGTCATGATTACTCCCAAGCCACCACAATTAGATGATCTACAGTTTACAAACTCAGCAAGATTGCTTAGTTTGCTCACATTTTACTTTAGTTTTGAGAACCATAGAGCAGATAAATAAAGTCCACCAAAGGATAGCAATATTGAATCAAGTCATGTCCTGCTAAACTTAGAAGTACCTAGCCCTTACCTTTGTTAGAGTGCACATCCGGAGTGTGGAGGGTATTTTCTATTTGGCCACTTTTCAGGGCCTCTCTGAAACAGCCTGTAACATTGGGTGTTTTTACACACACATTTCTCTGGCATGTTTTGCTGTTTCATCCTGAACTTTCTGTGTGTCTAAATCACTCACCCAGATCTTAAACATCCGGCTCTCTGAACTTCTGCATAAAACTTCTCCCAGAGCTTTTGTTTGTAAAAAGTTCTCCTGGGAAACTGCTTTGTTCCAGGCAGCTGTGGTCACTTGGTTCCCATGGCAGCACTTCATGTCTGGAGCTACGGCTACTTTAGGCTACCTCAGGGCAGTGTTTGTGTGAGGAATGCATCCAGGAACTGCCTCAAGGCAGTCTGTGTGTGTGAAGAATGCATCCGGAACTTACTTGTGCACTTGTAAACCCAGAAGATTGAACACCAGCACTTTTAAGGTGTGTGTAAAAATGTCCACTATAACCTTAATTTTAAATGGAGGTTCCAGACGACTGCATGGGAAACTGAATGCTAACAGGTGTATCAAATCATCTTGTCTGCAGGTGAAGAGAATCTCTGGGCAGCCACAGGGTGTGGCCTGTCTGTCTGTCCGGAGAGTGGGTCTGGATGGCTAGGTGGCATGGGAGGAATGCGCACACACACTGGATAGCCTGCAAGCCTGCTCTTAGTTAGCTCCTCTACAAGCTGGGTTCCTGAGCAGGGCTAGGAATCCATTATTGTACAAATCAACCTATGCTGAAAGGCAGGGAGTGAGGAAAGTGTCCAAAGCTGAGCCCTGAGAATAAGATTTGGGCTAATAGATTAGAATGTGTGGTGCAACCGTTTCTGTGGTTTTACTCTGATCTTCAATGCAGTAGCTGTGTTAGAGGCAGGGATTTTTATCACTCATTCAAACTAAAAATGCTGCAATATATTTAGGGCCTTCAAAATACCCTAACTTTCTTTGTGTTCATAATGGACACAGATCCACTCTGAGCCCCAAATCCTTCTCTGTTATGCCACCCATTAGTGATAGTGCACCCACAACATTTCTGAAGGAGGGATGCTTTAGTTTATTAATCTTGCCCTTTGCAACCAAGCCAGGAGTGCAGTACCTAAGAGCACCAATAGGTGGCATGAAAACTACTTCTACTGTTGGCAGCTTGCTTAACTAGTCTCCAATTACTGTACCAGAGTTAAGGTTTTCCCCAAGCAACCTACTACTTTCATAGTCATACTAAGGTCGCAACGTGGCAATACCAGTGTAGACGGAAAAGAAAAAGAAAAAAGAAAAAAACACCACCTCGGGGTGGTGAAAAAGAAAAAACACACCACCTCCTTGTCCCCCCCCTCTTCCCCCCACTAGCTTGCTGTAATCATATTTTGACTACAGTTAATGCAACAAAAAGGAGTTTTAAAAGCACCAATATATTTCTGTTATTTACTTCTTGACCCAGCATTTGAAAATGGAATTTTAAAAATACCATTTGATAAACATGCTTGATTTAAACAGATTTCCACAACTGTTAAAACTTTTTGCCTAACCATAAACTCTTCCATGGGCAGATTTATTTTGAAGCTCTGAGAATCCTAGCAGGGACCCCTGGGCATAGAAAGCAATCAATCCTATTCATAAAATTTACAAACTTACTAGTCAATTGATTCACTTTCTCAATTTTATCTTGTATATTGAATCTCATAAGCTATAACATTTTAGAGGGGGGAAAAGATTGGGAAAGTGGCTGTATTCTGACATGCTTCTGCTTCATCTACTGCTCAGTATTATTGTTTAAAATATTATTACATACAATTTCAAAGTTTATTTTGCCTAGCCTGCATCCTGCAAAGAGCATGTCAGATGCTAAGAATCTTACATTTTAAGGACACTTCAAAGTGCTGGGGGTTTGGCTGAGTACATTTTTTGCAACACTAGAACAGAGATTCATTTCAGACTGGCATCATTTCCTCACACTTCGCAAATGAAGCATTGCCAAGTCCGACCTTAGTAAAGCAAGCGACCAGGAATCTGGTTTTTGCTGTCATGGTGAGGAGGGGGGTAGAGGAGTATACGGGGAGCTAGTGGACGCCTTCGGACAGTGAAGGACTAAACTTCCTGCTTTTGAATTATTTTACCTTGGCTGCAGCAAGGACATTAAATCACCATGGCATTGATGGGGCCCTCACTGTAAAAAGAATAATACAGAAAAATGGTTGAGGTTGCCTTGGTTCATTTAAGTGCAGGAGAATCTGGCTGCCGCGCTGGCAGCGCCACTTGGTGAAAGGCTCACAGTAACTAGAAGGGCAAGAACTGCTACTAAGGAGCTGCAAGATAATGGGTGTCTTTAGACATAACATCAATGGGCGTCTGAATGTGTGTTTTGACCTTGATATAAACACCGGTTTGGCCTTGTGTTCACCATGTGGCGCTGCTTAGACACACAACCCATCTTGGGCGAAACGGGTGTTTTGCTCGCCCCCCCAATCTCAGCACGCAAGCGCTGCTGACTCATTCCCCGTGTTGTACCTGCTAACATGCCACGTGATATCATTAGACACAACGTTGGCCACGTGTTCAGCTGGAACACGCAAACTGTCCTTGTGATGCAATGGTATTCATATTGCGTGTTCAATGGGTGGCCAAAAATTGGTGTTGGGATTGTTATGGTGCTTACACACAATGGCCAAAATGAGAGAGGATGTGGAAAAGGATACAGCATTCAAGCCTACAGCATCCAAGCAAAGGGACCAGAGAGGGGTTTAGCCAGAAAGTATCGTGTTCATTCCAAGTTGTGAAATGCAGGCTGTGATGAAGGTAGGAGGCTGCGACTTTATAAGGGTAACTGAGCAAGAAAAAGGAGATAGAAGTCTGAACAGTAGAGGGGAAAGAATATCTAGGACTAACTGAAGAAACCCCAGCTAGGTGATACCCCTGAAATCAAGGGTGCGGAAAGTTGTTCCTTGCCCGACTCTGCCTGCTGAATTGCTATTCCTCCTCTCTCAAATTTACCACCGTTTTAGGTTTTATTGGGATAGTCATTTCTCAGGTTACCATGAGCTGTTGCCCAGAATGCTATGGCTTGCTTTTAGATATGAATTAATTCAAGCAACAAGAAACGTAAGGGGTATGATGCAGTAAGAAAGATTCAACAGCAGTTGGACAAAATATTCTGCAGTACTGATCTGTAAGGATATAAGCACCTAGCTGGTTTGGAAGGAGGTGCTAATGCAGCTTTATGAATAAAAACACAAAGATGATCCGAATTGCTCCCGTGCTCCCGATTGTGATCTAAGATGGGCTGTGTCAGAAGGAAGATTGAACCATGTAAGCTGCTGCATGGCAGTGTTTTCATACTAAGCTTACCTTTCACAACAAATTCAGGAAGCAAACATTTTAACCCTGGAATTCTACTGGTATTATTTTGCTTCAAACTATGTAAGGCCAACACCACTGATGAGAATGTTAGCAGAAGACTTTAACGGAAACCATTACCAACCTGGTCAAGTCTTCAATGTCTACCAGCATTGCGTCCTGTTCTGTGTGCAATTCATCTCGAATAAGCAGCAGCTGCACCAATTCTTCATTCAAGCCTGAGACCAGAAACAAGGAGTTTAATTTCATTTAAGCCAAACATTCCAGTGGCTAAAGGCTTGGAATCTGTTAGTCTCTCTCTCATTATGCTGGAGATGGCAAAACAACTACACCTCCAGAGACGCAGACAGACCCTCTATAACTGCTGCCTCAAAAAAGGAAGCAGATGAGTTAGTGGGATTAAAACCATGACTATTCATATTACTAAACATAAGTCTAGCAAATATGGAAATGTAACTGCTGTATGTCTCACAAATAGTCAAACATGGCATCAAAAAGGCAACATACTTCTTTAATTCATAAACTTCAGTGTTTATCCTGATATACTTTTAAAAGGCTTTACAAATTACTGGATCGTGCTCTGAGTAGTATCTAGCTTCTGAGAAAAAAACTATATGTCACTGGGGAAGTATGTGCACAATTACACAAAATTTATTTTGAAAGACAAATGCCCAGCGAATGAGGAGTGTCCTTCAGCTCTCCCCTTGCCGATCACTACCCTGCCTTCTGTTATTTTGCCTAGAGACCCCCGAGGCCTTTCTGTTCTAGAGCTAAGAATGAAAACAAAGTAGCATGAGGACAAAAAAAAGAAAAGAAAAGAAAAAAGTGTATTTCAAGGCAGCACAGAGAGTTGATAAAAAAGTTGTACTTTACTAAAATGAAACAAGAGACTTGTGGTAATCCATTCCTGAACACTAAAAGAGTCTTCCTTAATTCCTGCAGTCTTGTAACGGAAAACAACACCCTGTGGTTTCACAGGTAATGTACTATACAGAGTTATATTTATAATGCAAAAATAAAGCTGAAATTTAAACTTGAGTGGCACAGGCAACAGGACGCTGATTTTCCTTTGCTTGGAGTGTCATACACTGCAATTCAGAATGTACTGTAGCTTTCTCCTCCCCACATAGCAAAAATAATGTGGTGAGTCATTTTGTAGAAAGGGAGGGGACAGAAGAATGGCTGATTGACGTCTAGCAAACCCACAAAACAAAGGAGAGCTCCCACATGACACACATTTCTTTCAAGTTAATAGCAGCAAAACAGATAAATCCCAGAGCAAAGGGGTAACCAACAGGCAAGACCAAAAAATAAATGATGCCTGCATAAAAGTCTACAATGAAAATCTTTTGAAACAGGTGGTGGTTCTGCTTCTAATGGCCCAATGCTGGCTCAAACAAAAGGAGAGAGAATTAGGATAGAATTTATTTTGCTCAATCTCTGTTTTAGATGCCATGCACTGCTGTTCTGGACTGTAAAAGTGCAGCGGTTCCACAACAGCAGCCCCTACTAAGAGACATCAGGGAAGAAAATTATTCACACTTCACTGAACAAGAGCTAAGCATCTTTAGCAAAAGGCTAAAGATGGAGGTGTGCTTGCAAAAGTGACACCTTGCAGTACACTGCCCAGCTAGCATTTCTGACCTAAGCTCATCCAATTACTCAAGTCCAAAAATTAATTCACAGCACCGAGCATGTTTTCTTAAACTTCTAATTTAATGGTACAGAGAAAGAATAGAGATAAAATGAATGGCATATTTTATTTTCAGGGATATTATCTGCAGATTTGAATAGCCAAATTGTGTATTGTGTATGTGTTTATTAGGTTAATTTGGGGCATTTTCACACAAGACACTCTCCACTCACTACCCCCCACTATCCATGTTGCAGGGCTGCAGTGTTACCCTATGGGTGCCCTGTAACATGTATAGTAGGTGGCTAGGTAGTGGATGGAGAGTGTCTGAAAATGCCCTTTATTGTGGTTATTTGGTTACCCTATTTCAGTGCTATTTAATGTAGTGTTTATAGTTGCTATTTAACACGTTCACAGTAACCGAGAAAAACACCAAATAACTGAAATGAACTGTGACTAAATTGATAACTGAAATAACTGTGACTGAATAAATAATAACTAAAACAAAATATCCAAAATAAACAGGACGAATATTCACTCTGATAGATTTGGTTTGAAGTGGTCAAATTTGACAGATCATGAATTTGCAAGAATATTCCTTTCACTTCTAACAAGGAGACATTGGCCCTTTTCACAGGAGATGCCCACACCCATCTCCACGCAGATTCGCTACGCGGAGATGGGTGGAGGCCCCTGTGGGAATGCCGCAGACGATGGGTGGGGGTGCTTGCACCTCCCGTGCTACACCCATCTCTACCCATCACCCCCACATGGAGCAACGGGCTCCAATGCCGGTTGCTCCATGGGTGGAGATGGGTCTGCGGCCACCTCCATCCACTGCGGTCGCACACCCATCCCCCCACCCACCGTGGCCCGTTTGAAAAAAGCCACTGAAAGGTTGGTCACTGCTATCATATGCAATTGTATAAACCCATTCAAACATTGCAACAACATAAGGTAGCAGAGTAACGTGGTAGTGTTTATAGTGTAATATGTTAAACGTAGGGAGGGAAAGAGAAAGCTAGAGAAGGCGAGATAAAGAACTGATAACAAGGAATAAGTAGGAAAGCATTTGTGCTATACCTACTCTAACAAAATAGTTGCTGTAACCTTTACATTATTACAATATGGAGAAAATGGCCCTTTTCACACAAACACACTAATACTGATAAAATGGGTGTTACATTTTATTATACATGTTGCAGGGCTGCAGGTGCTCTATGGGTGCCCTACAACATGTATAATAACATGAAACCCATTTTATCAGCGTTACAGTGACTGTGTGAAAAGGGCCATATTGTAACTTTCTTCCATGTATTTTTAAAATGCAAACTTCCTAACACTATTCTATATCTGCTGGACTGTGGTGTGGTATGAAGAAACTAAAGTCAAGCTCAAAAGTGATGTAATATTGTTATAAGTACAATTGGTAAATCTGAAAATGGGAAGGAAAATGCTCTCCTTTATTCATTTGTTTTGTACATTATAGCAGACACCACATTATATGCTTCTCCTGTTTGTGGCAATCTTTGGCATAGCTACAGGGCAGAGAAAAGGCATTTTGAAAAGCGGAAGTGTGGCTGAAGCACCACAAAATTATTAGAGAGTACTTGTTTTTAAACTGACCACATTTTGAGTTGAAAATGTCCTTTTACGTCTTGAGAGTGTATCAAACCAGGACACCAAATCTGAGGCACTAGTGACTGTTTTAAGTAGGACTTTTAAATAGTGTTAGGAATCGGATTCTGCAAAATTACAAAAAAAAACACCACTACGGTCAAGGGAAGCTGGGAGTTCTTAGAGCAACTCAGCATTTCAGTTGCCTGGACATGCACCCCTATTTCTTAGTACATCAGAAGGCAAACCCCCCCACCTTTGCCTTTTGATCTTCTCTTGCATTAGAGAGCTGCAACTAATAGGCCAAATTCATTCCTGCTGCATCTCCACTGACTATCACTAGAGCTGAATTTGGCCTGAACATTGTAGTAACCATATCAATATCAGATTGTAAGTGCAAAGTCATATAATTATGCATGTAATAAAACAATCAAGGATAACCAACGTTTCCCTTCCTTTGGCAATTTATATGTATGTTAACAGCTTTTTCTATGAAGAGGCAAGTTGATGTACTGTAGACACTTCTAAGGGAAAAGCCAACAAAGTAAAAGAAAGGACAGTTTCTCACTTACTTTCTATCTGTGAGTGGAGATCATTGACTATCACTTGTAGCTGCCCAATAGTCATATCTCTCAGGTCAGTGGGTTTTAAACTTCTTTTCATCAAGCATTCATTTATATGAGGCAAATGTGGCAGCTAAAATGGATTAAATAAACTTTTAGACTACTGTCACTTAAAAAGGATTTACATTTCTAAAGAAAACTTATTAACAAGTGTTTAGCACAATAGCTCCCAAATTTTGGGGGCAAAAAGACCACTGTTAGTCTGCGAAATTTCTCATAAGCCACCACATTCCCCCACCAGGTCAACTGTGGGTTTAATCACACAGGACAGGGCCCCACATTGGCTCCCCTTTGCCCCAGATACACCCGTCTGTCTGAACAGTGACTGCCAGATGTTTGCCCTGGGTTAGGCACGGCGTCACCCCCAGAAACGCAGAGCATGCCATGCGGGTTAACCTGGCCCAACGGACTCCCACGGTGTGCCCCCAGTGTGAAAGACCCCTGGCAACCCACATGCAGGTCTGTCAGCACCATGGACAAGACCACGGTGCCGGCAAGGATCGGGCCCCCAGAGGAGGCTGCCACTAGTCACCTGTCAGCTGTTGGAGCAGACTCCGGGGAGGAGGACCAGCAACCATGGCAGCGTAGGAAAGCCCTGGGGCACGCACATGGGTCTGCCTGTTTGAAGGGCTCCCCGCAGGTGGCTGCTGCATGGGACCCCAAGGAGCATCTCTGGCCACTGCCCATGTGAAAATACCCTGTGTCCTAGCACATGTTCATTAAGGATGGATGAACAGAACCGAGTTCAGGAATTTGGTTCGAAAATCAAGTTCAGATCGGAAGTTTGGTTTGGTTGACCGAACTATTTGAGTTCGCTCCAAACTCCGAACAGAGTTCGGAAATTCAAACCCCACTGAACTAAATGGAATATTATCTTATAGGGAAGGGCAAACAGAAGCGAGGTCAGAAATTGGTTTGGTTCGAAAATCAAGTTCGGTTCGCCGAACTGGTCAAGTTCGGTCCGAACTCCGTTCACCCCCCCCTAATGTTCACTGTGGTTTTGGTGCAGCTGCGAAAGGTTCTGGCCAGTGCTCCAGCCATGTTCCTCATCACTGAACAGTGTTTGCAAGGCTTTAAGCTAGCAAGCATCAAGTTATATTTTTAAAACCTCTTTAAAAGCAACATGAAAAAGCCAAAGAGTATGCCACTTACTGGCTAATTAAGCTATTGCTTCAATTTTCAACCAGCATTTCTAGATTGTTAGACTGTGAACCTCACCCAGATTGCTGCTCTTCAGAGAGCGATTTATTAAATACTAGATGGACAAGACTGATATTTAAAAACATATAGGAACCATTTCTGGTTTATATTTATAAGGTCTGGGATTAACAATTTTAAAAAACATATTAGACTAATATATTTGTTGAGAGAGTGATTGTAGTGAAAGTTTCATCTTTTAAAAGGAGCATTCTATCTTCAAGCCAATTCTTATTTTTTAAATTTTCTTTTGGAGTTTATTTTGGTTTGTGAGCTACTTACTGTATAGCTATTTAAAAGCCCCAAAGAGAGCATATCTGTAGGTGTTTTCAAAAGTGGTGGCGCCCACACGATGGCACCCACTGCTGCCAGTCCAGTCACCGAACTAATGTGGCAGTGGCCAGGCCAGGAATGGGAAAATGCACAGATGTGTGTTTGCCAGGCCTCGCCCCTGTGTTGACAGGCAGCCAGGGTGGCCAATGATGGCTGCCTTGGTGCCTAGAACTGGGGACTCTGGAACGGTCCAAGTAAAGTAGGCTTTCAAAGGTGGAAGCCTGCTTTACTCCGGGTCTGGTGGCCGGATCCTGACTGTAGTGGCGGCTAGCCTGGGCTGTGACTTGGGGCTTTTCCCCGAGTCACAGCCTGGACTAGCGCCCCCCTCAGTTGGGATCCAGCCCAGGGAAACATCTGGAGTGCGCCTTTCAACGTGATAGTGGCCCCCAGATAAAACTGTGGTAAAGCGTGTTAAACCAGGCCACTTTTATTTTTCAGGGGATGCTGCAAAGCACAAACTTGTACATTCTAAAACAAATTAATTTATATTATTCAGCATGTATAAGCACACACATTTTTTCTCACGTGTAGAATGCCAACATATTTAAAGAGCATCACATTTGTAGACCTCATTCTATGGGTAAAAATAGGTGTGCGGGCTCTGCGGTAGGTCTGCAGCCTGCCCTGGGGCAGAAAATCATAGGTGACGTGGCAGAACTAGGGCTGAAACTTGAGGCTGAAACTTGAGTTTTCCTTTCTCGCATATCTCACCGAGAAACTTGGTTCTCGCCTTGAACAAGGCAAGCAGCAAGAAATTCATGGCCGAGAAATGTACGCTCTCGTCCGACACATTTCCCTCTGCTCCCTAGCTGCTTTGAGCCCTGATACGATCTTTTCACATTCACAAATTAAGGGTGAAAACAGACATGACGCTTTAATATTTCTTATGCATTTTGCAGAGTTGCATAGGGCACCAATAAAGCCCTGCAACATTCATAGGGAATGTTAAAGTGGTGTTAAAGTGGAGTTAGTGTCATGTCTGTTTTCACCCATGGATCGTTTATACAACAAAGGCCAGTTTTACATGGACGGAGATGGGTTAGGGGATGGGTGTTTGGCTGCAGTGGGTAGAGGTGTGTGTGTGGCCATTTACATGGACACCCCCCCCCCCCAGCTCCACTCATGGGGCCCCCTTTGGTTTTCCCGAGGACCCCATGGGTGGATGATGGGTGTAGTTGGGTTCACGTCAGGAGCATGCATGCACAAACAGCTGTCTGTGATGTTTACATGGGCGCATACCTGGTGCACACCCATGTTTACATGGACGACCCCCCCTCCCCCTCGACAACTGCCAGAACACCGAGCTGGGGGGGGGGGGAGATACGTGTAAAAATGGCCATAGAGAGGTGCATTCTTAATATATTGATCCACGCAGACAAGCACTAAGTAACACAAGTAAAGCTTCCCTAATTTGTGTGACACAATCTGGCTGCATTATTATTAGTTTTACAATTATAAAACTAAACTAAAGGTTTCAGTCTTCATCTTCAGCACTGTAATGCTGGACAAATTTCACTACATTGAATTTGTTTTTTTTCTATTTGCTCTGACAAACACTAAACCACCATCTTAAATCTAAATACATTTTGTTTTTTTAACCAATTATTCAAAATGATCAAAATTTCATACTGCTACCACAAGCCAATCTAAATCTTCACTGAAAAAGGATTTATATTGGGCACAAATAGTTATTGAATTGTGCGACTACTACTGGGCAAACTTTGGCATTTAGTTCAATACTTACAAGATCAGCGACTGGAGATTTTTTCCTGTTCTGCTTTTCCACCTCTACTTGCATTTTGGCCATTGGCTTTGCCATAGCTAATGCCATTTTGGCTTCAGCTTGAAGTTTCTTTTGTCTGGTGAGGAAATCCATGTCATCTAGAGATTCTGACTCCTCTTCAGTAGTGTCTCTATCAGAGTAGGAAGAGCTTTGCTTGCTCTGGAAAGCGCACATGCATACACACATCAGTTAAAAATCTAGAACCATCGTTTCCATTGAAATGGGTTTGTTTAGTTTTAATTCAGTGTTCATTTTAAAAAGCCATTTCAGCTTTAACCTTCAGAATTTTCAAGATGATACAATCAATCTTGGGCTTCAGGAAGGACAGAGATCATGCAGTGTAATATATTTGCTCAACCAAATTGTCTTGATACATCAAACACAATTTTACAGGACAGCGATATCTTGTGCCAAGTGTGTCCAAGACATCAATTGCAATTGGACAGTCAATCACAAGGGACATGTTGGGAGATCCCAAGATTGCCAGCAAAATGACAGAGCTTAGAAGTGGGGATTCACCCCACCCCTTTCAACATTGCCATGCACCTTTACCAAGTGTCATTATTATTATTATTATTAACAAACATTTATATAGCGCCAGCAGTGTACCTGGCACTTTACAAAGTAATAAAATAGACACGGTCCCTGCCCCTAGGGCTTACAATCTGAGAGACAGGAGCTGGGGGAGAGACTTAGGAAGGGGAACAGAGGGAGAGACAAGGGGTCTAACATTCATGAAGATGCGAGGTCTCAAGTGCACGTACTTGGCTTGGTTACGATGAGAATGACAGCAGGCAGGTCCATGTTGCAAGGATAAGGGTAAACCGATCGTAGGTATAGGAATAGTGGCTCAGCAGGATAAAGAGTCAGACAGAGCAGAGCGAAAGAGGTGAGTTTTAAGGAGAGATTTGAAGGTATGAAGGGAGGGGGCAAGGCGGATGTGGACAGGGAGGGAGTTCCAGGCATGGGGGGCAGCAAGTGAGAAGGGACGAAGGCGCTTAGGGGAGCAGGGAAGGCGTGGAAGGGTGAGAGAAGGGACAGAGGAGGAGCGAAGTGCACGGGCTGGAGTATGGAGGGCGATAAGTGCAGAGAGGTAGGGGGGAGCGAGGTTGTGAAGAGCTTTATAGGTGAAGACTAGGAGCTTGTGCAGGATTCGTTCAGGATCACCCTGAACGAATGATGTCCTGGTGCTTGGAAAAGGGACGTGGCCATACCAAATGGACAGGACGATGGCGCTCTTCCATGTCTGCTCCATTCCTGTGATGTCACAGTGCTTGGAAACGGGCCGTGGCTATGCCAGAAATGAGCAGGATAGACCTTCCTACCCCTCTGCTCTTTAAATCTTCTGGCAGACTTGGGGGGTGGCTGATCACCAGGTAAGGTTCCACCCTGCCCAGACAAGTCTTGCTGCCCTGCCTTGTGCAAATGCCAGCATCAGGACTTTATATTGGGGAGAGAAGCCAGCTGGATCAGTGACTGCTTGAAGGAATCCACTAGTTCAGGTCTAGGAAATCCTACTATGAGTTGATGGGGATCTCACACTATGGGTGTAACAGACTTTATTTATTCAGGCTTATAGCCTGTCCTTTCCCGAGGGCTCAAGGTGGGTTACAAAACATATCCAAAACAGAGTATGTGCCTAGCTCCCTGGGCTCTGGATTGACCTGTGTGGTCAACCGGGGTGCCTTTCTTGAAGTCCCCCGAATATCCCAGGGGGTGACTATGGAAAGGGTGTTCTTGGTGGCTGCACCTAGGCTGTGGAACTCCCTCCCGGTGGAGGCCCGGCTATCACCGGACCTTTCAACAACAATGCAAGACCTGGCTATTGCGCCGGGCTTTTGGTGAGGGAGATGGGTGATGGGAGGGGGGCTGGGTTTTTGTTTATTCTGTGACTTCCTCATTTGGTATTAGCATGGTTTTAACATATTTATATTGTATTTATAGTGTTATTTTATTATTATATTTTAAATTGTTTGCCACCCCAAGCTGCCTTTGGCAGGAGGGGTGGGATATACGTTTTTATACAAATAAATAAACTCCTACCTACCAAAACACCACCTCCTACAGCCTATCCCCACCCACCAAATGCCAGGCCAAATAGGTAAGCATCCAGAAGATGTTAAGCATAGGCAAATATTCAAGGGAGTTCCAGAGCTGTGGGGCAGTCACCAAGAAAGCCTCACTAGGGCCTTGGCTGTGTACACATGACACCATGATGGAATTAGTCGGAGGCTGTTCTTGAATGACCTGGGGGGGGGGGGGGATCTTTCAGATAGGTTGGGCCCAAGCCATTTAAGGCTTTGTAGGTCAAAACCTTGAATTATGCCCAGAAAGTAAGTGGAAGCCAGTGCAGAGTCCAAAGAACAGGTGTAATAATCCTGAGCCCATAGCCAGGTGTACAGACTTACAAGCAGTCTGGTAGCCACTTGAACATGAAATGGCTACCCAATAGGTGGAACTGGAGCAGCAGCAGCAGGTCCCAGGGAAGAGCTCATGGCAGGTCCTTGCTACCCAGGACTATCTCCCCAGAATACCTCTGCTACTGTGTTCATTCTACTTTAGTCAGTGGTGCAGCAAGAGGCAGCAGGAGCAGAAGATCCCTGGGAACATCAGGTTACTGATGGTCAGCAATGGGCCTTAGATTCTCACCGGGACTGCCTGCTGGTTCCCCAGATCAAGCTAATTGTGTGGGGTGGGGAGGGGGCAAACAGGCAGAGTACAATGACTCTGACTCTTGGAAAAAGCAGGCGTTGCCAACTGTGTTTTTCCTGTTTGGGTCTGTCCTCGTGTTAAAACAGATGGCCCTTTCCACACAGACACTCTAACGCTGATACAATGGGTGATACATTTTATTATATATGCTGCAGGGCATCCATAGAGCACACCTGCAGCCCCGCAACATGTATAATAAAATGTAAAACCTATTTTATTGGTGTTAAGAGTGTCTGTGTGAAAAGGGCCAGATATGTGAAGCTCCTACCCTGACCCGCATAGTGGGCATGAAACCAATTCGAGTTCACTACCCGGGACAAGTGAGTAGCTGACTTGCAACTGGCTTCAAAGAGATGTTACACTGGGTGCTTGTTTTAGACCTAAGCCTTCACCTAGCGTAACATCATCGGATAACACCCAATGTTCATACGAGGATGGAAGGAAAGGGAGGGAACTGTAGTAAATCTTCTGTTTTCTGCACTCATGCATTATTAAAAGGAATTGACGTCCCTCTCCTTTCTACTATTGTGGCCCCACAAAAGTAAAGGCAGGAATGCCTGATGAGAGGAAATTTATTCACTTCATTTGGGGTAATTTACCAGTGGCAGCCAGCAGCTAACACCATTTCACAGATGGTGAAGGATTATACTCAAGATTATTTCATAACCAGCTTGACATCTTTGCAGTTTCTCTGACAAACGTCTTCTTTCCTTATAACTCTGGCAGATGAAACCTAAACGAAGCAACTGTGCATTCTAATGACATTGTTTTTGTCTTCTGATTTTGGACTCGTGTAAGGTTACATTCAAGACCTACCATTGGAGACAAGGGCGTATCCAAGCTTGTTTCAGTCTTGCTGTCATCGGCGTCGCTATCCTTGTCACTGCCGCTGTCATTTACAAAACAAATCTGCAGGTTCATCCCACTTTGTAGTCTGGAGAAAGAACAAAAAAAAGGTCGAGATGGTTAGCAGCATGTACGGTCCCCAGAAGATGTTCTCCAGAAATCTGTGCTTTCAACTCAAGACACAAGGGCTGCAATCCACAAGCCGCTTATTCCAGAGCAGTCCAACAGAAGACAAACGAATGTTGCTCAGTGGTATCTGAAACACAGAAGCACTAATACTGTGAAAAAGGAGACTGACTATCAATAAAAAAAATTGAAACTAATTTCACTGATTGTCCGTGCTGGAAGAAATACAAATAAATAAGGATGCAATAGCATGGAAAATTCTCTCCCTTTAATAACGTGAGGTTTATTAACTGTATAGATAAAGCAATATGTTTAACACAAAAGACATCATCTTCTTTCAGCGTGTCACTGTTTTGTATGGTGCTGCAAGTGAAATCCAGCGGAGTTGGTGTATTAAACAGCAAAAGGCAGTATAAAGGAGACCTCTTACAGAAAATCTTATACTACTACTTGGATACAGTGTCAGAGGAGGGTTAAATTGTAACCCTCTCACCCCAAGTGAAAAGCAGAAACAGGCAGAATGGTAGAGCAAATTGGCTTGTACCTACTCCTACGTACAAGTCCATTTTAATATTAGTGACTGTTTCAAATATGGTAACAAAACACCCCAGTTCATTATTAACAGGGCTTTTAGTGCCATCTTTTGTTAAGTTTGGGCATTACAAAAAGCTCTAGAGTCTCTTTTCTCTTCACAGGAAATTGCTAGGCTATAATGGTTAGCCCCAAACTATATCCTGTCCCCACCTCATCATTTGCCAGCTCCACCTATTTATTAGATATCTGGTAAATTCTGTTTGGTGAATCGCAGAATGGGGTTCAAGATGGCTACTCTTTGGGGGTTGTCTGCCAATGAGTACTTGTAAGCTGACCCAAACTCATTTTCAAGATACAGGGTTTTCCACCTTTCCTTTCTGGATTTCAGCATGTAGACAGCAAAGGTAGATCAAGGGCCTTCGAGAGAAATTTCAAGTTGTAGCATCAACACTTGCCCATCCTTGTTCACTCAAAGGCATTAAGGTTATTCCTTTTCAGGCAAGTCAGCCATACATTTCTGGCAAGCCGTCCCAAGCTGTTCTCAGGAGGGGCGGGGTATAAATTTAGAAAATAAATAAATAAATATACATTTATTTCACCAGGAATTTTAGAAGCAGAAAATGGTATAATGCTATCAACCTCTAACTCAAACATAAATAATAAAGCAGAGTTATACACACAACAAAAACAGACTTTCTAGATGGAACCAGGCGACACTGAGAAATAAAAATATTGGAGGATATATTCTGCCGTAAGTGCCTGCATCCCTATTCCTTAGAACAAGAGAGTACCTTGTAGGTGCGGTCATCAGGATTTAAGAGCTCCTTTGGCATCAAGTATATAGTATTGTTTCCAGATTACTTTTAGGAATGGGTCAAAAGGAAAATAGGAGGATTGACTGGTCTGAGTGAAATGAGAAGGCAATGTCAGAAGTCTAGGAAATCGTCTTAGCTCCACTTTATCTCTGTGGGAAAGTAGATAGAGCTTCTTATAGGTTAAGACCTATAATTCCTTTACCTTCCCTTGTAGACATAATAGCCAAGCCTGCTACACTCTGGCAATAGGACACTACAATTAATGGTTCAACAGGGCTCTTTGTAAAGCACTTTAAAATAGTCTGAGGTTTCAAGGTGGATTTGTTTGCCTTCTAGGTAGCTAGTAGCATCTTTAAGCATCTTTTAAAGCAAAAAACAGGGACTGTTTCTGTGCTTACTGCCCAGGCATATTTTACTATCTACATCAAGTCTGAGCTTGGACTTAAAGCTGTGTATCTGACACGTAGCAACTCTGAACACTACCTGTTCCTGAATAATGAAAATGCAACTGCTTTAAAAACCTGCGAGCCTAGTTTGCTTTCAACTTTTCATTTATAGCTGTCAGTTAAAAGATGGAAGGCAAGTATGGATCTCTCATCTATATGTAATCTCACAGAATGGTTATCAGCTCATAATGAAGTGGTTCTGGAGCAGCTGTTTTCTATCCGCCTGATTAATCTGAGTGCTCTTTTGGTATGCAAAACGGACATAACCACAGAGGTACTTATTAGCTGGATTTGCACCCAGAGTAGATATTATTTCCCCTCACAGTAAACAATTAATGCCCCCAGACTCAGGCATGTTAGTGTTCTCGATCCGTAAATGCTGTGAAAGAAAAAAGAAAAAGAAAAGGCTGGGATGTTTGAAATATTTTAACCTTCCTCCAGATACTGGAATTAAATATCTGAAAAGTAGCTCAAAAAGTGTGCAATTTTATTATGTTTTTCTATTGAAAAATATTAATCACCAACTTGCAGTGATATGCCACTAGAATGAGGAACTGGAAAGTATTGCTAGTGACCTTAATGGAGTCATTTTTACTTCCAGGATATAAGTATCCATCTTTTAAGTCACTTAACAAGCCACTCTCCCCCTCAACCACCAATTCACATCTCTTTGAGACCCACTTTGTTTTGAGATGCCTACAAAAAGTGTGTCAAACAGGGGGTCTTCAAAGAAGCAGTAATAAATCAGTTCAATCATGCTGCACTAGAGCCTTCTCTGGTTGACTACATATATTTATTGCTGTGAACCTGATCTTTCCTATGCCCTCTCTCCCCCCCCCAACTGTTTTATTGGCCCACTTTGTGTTGTGCTCATTTAGACTACAAGCTTGTAGGGACAGTTTCTGAATAGCTAGACAACTAAAACAGAAAACCCCCATTAGTAGTAATAGCTGGAAGAGGCCTGAAACCAAACAAGAACAATGTAACCAATTTCAAGCAGACAGGTGTGGAAGTCAAGAGGTAAATATTTATGGAAAGTTCAAATAACTTCTATCAGACCACAGTGATGAAATAGCAGGAAGCTTAGCTAACAGCATATCACTGCAAAAGCTATATGTTCCTGTCATTCAAAAGAAAATAATCTAGAGGAATTCTGTCCCTTTTTATAGTTGATCCTTCCCATTACTTAAAAGATGGCCTTCACAGACAGCAGCGGAAAAAGGTAGAAATTATGAGTCGAGAGATCAATTAATTATGTGGAATATTTTGTAATTTATACAAATGTTTTTTCAAGGGTTAAAACTGCAAAGCACACATTGCATTAAAGGTTTTTCCACAGAGAAGACAAATGAGAGTATTGAGAATTGTCGATCTGAAAGAAAATAAATAAGTAAAAAAACTACCTTGGGCCAGTCACAACATTCTCTCAGCCTAACCTACCTCACAGGGTTGTTGTGAGGATTAAAAAAGTTGTGTTATACGTAAAGCGATCCGAGTGCCATGGTGGGGGGGCACTATATAAAAATAAAGATTATTATTATTACTACTACTACTACTTAGAGGCCCACTTGCAGTGAAAGGCCATATCTACTGTAAAGTCCAAGCATTATTTGTTTGGGTGCCAGTCTGACTATCTGTGCTTATTCTTTGGGCTCTCCTGACAAGGTGGCATTCCCAAATTAAGGAATGGTAAACCCTGGAAATACTGAATGTGGCTTATAGATACTGTAATGTTTGCAGATGAATGAGGCCCAAACTCTGCATGTATTTACATTTCCCCTCAGATATGTATATAATTTCTATATGGTAGTTGTGATTTATAGGAAGGTTATTTCCCAGTTCCCACTTCACTAAAAGTATGAAATAGGGTGAAATAAACACACCACTAGACTTCAAAGACACATGTGTAATGAACACTGGCCAAGATGCATGCTATTATTTTTTATTATTCCCAAGAGATTTTACTTCTATTACTATTTAGTGGAAATGGCCAGTAAAATATGGTTTTCCATTTATTTTAATGGCTCTTTTGATGCATTATTAATATGCAATATATATTATGAATAATTGCACACTTATATTTATGTCAAGTCTTTTATTTATTTATTTATTTATTTATTTAAAATTTATACGCCTGCTATAAGCATCTCGGGGCGGCTAACGACATTTAAAAATAAAATAAAATATATTAAAAATAACACTAATAACCCCAAAGTTAAAATAACCCAGTACCTAAACCCCTCCCTAGCCCAATCCACCCATCCCATCTCCCTCAGTAAAGGCCCGGTTGAACAGCCAGGTCTTACACTGTCTATGGAAAGAGGGGAGGTCAGCAGCCAGGCAGACCTTCAACAGGAAGGAGTTCCACAGCCACGGTGCAGTCAGAGAAAGCCCTCCTCATGGTCAACACCCAGGAAACCCGGGGGACCTCAAGGAGGGCGCCCCCGGCTGACCGCAGAGGTCGATCCAGGATCCAGAGGGTGAGGCGGTCCTGCAGGTAGGTGGGGCCCAGGCTGTTTTTGTGTTACATGTGGTTTTCAATGGGTTTTAAGCCTAAAATGAAATACAGCTACCCAGGGAGAGTTGTAACCGGACACTGTAGCAGGGAGCAGTTCTGTGGGGCTGCTGCCCCTTTAAGAAGGGGGCTGAGTGGGTCAGTCAGAGGGCTGAGTGCCCACAGGGGTGTGGCAGAGCCAGCCCCAGAGCTGGGGATCAGCCTATGGGGAGCACAGGCTGAGAAACCCTTGGGACAGAGTGAGCAGGTTAGTGGCCCTTTAAGGTTTAGTAGAGGAAGCCTGGCCACGTCCACTCTGCCTGTATAAAAGGAGAGACAAGGCAGAGAGGAGGGAGTCTCTGCCAGGGAGCTGAAGAAACAACATCTCCCTGAACAAGCCTTCCTGATCTACGCTCTCCAGGGTGTTGAAGACTAGAGAACCAGAAGGACCCAGGCAAGTGGGAGAGGCTGTGCCCAGGAGGGAGCCTCTGGGCTGGGGTTTAAGGCCTGGCTGGATGGACTTTAGGGGGTTGAGGTTGTGTTGCTCCTGAGTCTGCAGAGATGGACCTGGGCCTGCAGGCTGGAGGCGATTGAGCCGGCCGCTTCAGGTACAGAGGACACAGGTTGTGTCTAATAAAGGACTGGGGATTACTACCCTTTGGACTGTGTGGTGTGTCCTGAGAGGGTACCCCCTTCTTGGAAAAGGGGAATTCAGCCGAGGCTCAAGGCTGAAATGGCGTAGCAGGGGGTAAGCTAATTCCCCAGAGTGAGACTCCAGCGCCCCTTGTGGCCCTGGGGAGACCCCCTGCTACAGACACTTTCCTTAATTTTGCATTGTTTAAAAGGGAAATAGGAGTAACCTGTTGATTATGACTTTGAATAAGATATTTCAACTAAATCTTCAGTTTAAAAAACTGTTAAAGGCAGAACTGTTTTTAAAAAAAACCCCTTCCCTTCCAAAACCATTTCACAAAATAAATTTCCCCCTAACTTAAACTCCAAGAAACATGACAATTAATTACAATTACAATTCAAATAGCATGTCTTTATCATAATTTGACAATGAACAATTTTTTCAAACTGTCTTAGCTCTGTCGTTTACATGTATAAAAATTGTATACATGTTATACAAGGAACTGTTGACAATGTCTGTGGACAACTTTATACAATCGGTTGTACACAATGCAATTCTGCATAAGGACAGAGAGTTAAGGCAGTTTGAAAAAACTGTTGTCGAATTATGATAAAGAAATGATCAATAAAGAAATAATGTGATAGTTTAGTGAGAAATAATAAGAGTATGTATGGTAAGGAATTAAGAATATATATTATGTTAATGTTGTTGGTAAATTATGGAATATAGATAGAAAATCTGTAATTTCCGTGCTTTTTGGCATTTAATTTTTGTTGTAATGTATACTGAATGCTTTTTGAATTGTAATTGTAATTAATGTTCATGTTTTTTTGGAGTTTAACTTAGGGAAAAATGTATTTTGTGAAATGGTTTTGAAAACGAAAGTTTTTTGTTTTGGAAACGGTTCTACCTTTAATGGTTTCCTAAACTGTGATGTCCTTTGTTTTAGAAAATTTCCAGTTTTGGGGGGGATGTGATTAGTATACTAATGAGAATGTTAAAAGTGACCACATATGTCAGTTATGTGATATGTTCACATGTGGATACACAGTAAGGAAGGATAGAAAGAGAAAACCAGAAGCATGAAAGTCATGTCCATCTTTGTCCTCTGTTTTTAACCATATTTATAAGTCATCATATCCATATCACGAGGGGCAGGATCCAGACAGGGAACAGGGAGGGAGATACAGAGCTAGGGGCAAGGCAGGAACTCCAGGCTTGGGGCACAAACTGGCTGGGCAGTCCCCCCTCCCCTCAGATTGGCAGCAGGTTCATCGTTTCACAGGGCAGTTCTAGCCTTCTACCCAACCCCCCCACAGGGATGCTTGGGGCTGCATGTAAATAATAAGCAGATATATGCAAATCACCTCATTAGTCTGTCTTGCTTGTGTAGAATGAGCCAGGTCTGTGGTTTGCCTCCCCAGCACACCCAGCTGTAGGGGTGATGCTGCAGGGAAAGGTAGGAGTGGAGATGAACCTACAGAACTGCTCCCCTCATTCATTTTGGAATGGGTGGCTCTCCCTGCTGCCCCTTCCCCAACAGCCGTTGATGCTAGTCAGAAGGAAGGGGAGGAGATGCAGCCAGACAGGGCTGTTCTGCACTGCAAGTTCAAGCCCCAGGATGGGGAAGCTGTCAGGGGATTGGGAGGGGCAGGATGAAAGTGAGTTGGGGCAGGTTCTGGGCAGAAGCAGCAAGGGGGCTGTACTGTGGGCACCGTACGGCTGCACTGGGGATGATGAGGCACGATGTCCCCCTTCACGGCCAAACACTGAACCAAAAGTTACTCCACTGACGGTAGCTCTGCTAAGGGGAAATGGGGGGCAGAGTGTGGGGGACACAGGGCAGGGACAGAGACATCCTACCCTTCTCACAATCCCTTGTACCAGTCCCCCGCCCCCTCCCCCCCCCGGCTACTGTTGAGCCGGGTCTTTGGGTCTGCAGCCTTGGAGCGTGAGATCTAGATCAAGTGCTGATTTAGTGTGAGAATGATTGGTGCCACCGAAAACGAGTTATTAAACATTAAACAATCATTTCTGCTGGCTGGTGCATGCGCAGTCGAGCAGCTGCTGACCACCAGGAATCACAAAGAGAACAGAAGATTGTTCCATGGAAAAAATTATCCCTCTTTCTTTCCATGTCAGCTTTCCATAGAAGCAATTGCAAACCACACACAAGTGTGGACTGGATTATGGGGTAAAAATAGATAAGTCACAAGAATTCTAAGGAAAATATGCTAAGTTTTTATTAAGTTTTGGTTTTTCATACAATGTACTTTTTGATTAGAATACAGCTCCCTATGAAGATTCCACCCCCCCCATAATAATAATATGTATTAATGTTGTTAATATTTTTAGTCAGAACATTCAGGAGACTTTGGTACATCGTGTAATTTCACTTGGTGCATCTGCCAAATTCTGCTTGCACAATGTTAATTAGATATACTTTATAATTAGAAGGCATGAGTTACTGCCTCTACTTTTAAGGA
Organism: Sphenodon punctatus; assembly: GCA_003113815.1. Classification (NCBI taxonomy): domain Eukaryota; kingdom Metazoa; phylum Chordata; class Lepidosauria; order Sphenodontia; family Sphenodontidae; genus Sphenodon; species Sphenodon punctatus. The sequence goes on along the minus strand of QEPC01014905.1, from coordinate 2,213,120 downwards.
AAGTAGTTACTATGCTAAGTAAAAAAATGTCCCCTCTTTAGAATTACGTAAAGTTAAAATTTAATTTTGTAATTGCAATGTCTCTCATAATGATAACTTCTTCCCTGCTTTTGTGTACCCTCAATATTTTTAGCTACCCCACTTGATTTGTGATATATTACTTGTGATATTTATGATATTTTAGCCCTGTTTTAACATTTGAATGTTTTTATGAAATGTTTTAAATTGTTTTTATTGTATTTTAATTGTTGGAAGCCACCCCGGGCTGCTTTGCAGGAGGGGCGAGGTATAAATTTATTAAATAAAAATAAATTTAAAAAATAAAATAAAGTATGTTGTTTTCCACCAAACCCTGGCAACATGTGCAGAATCATCAGAAGCTTTACAAGCGAGATCAGCTCTTATGAGAAGAATAACCCTGTGTTCATCACCGTCCAAGTAACCACACATTCTCAAGTATTTCTAAATCTATTGTAGGTCTTGGAATTGTCATACTGGAAAGGCATCAATATCTTGATGACATATAAGAAATTGGACCAAATAGGGACAGATTCTCATCTGCAGTCAAAGCGCACACAATACACATTGGAAATGGGAGACCAAAGTAGCTTAAACCTTATATTTCACTTTATAGGACATTAACAAACTAGACAATAAGAACATAAGTGCCATACTGAGTCAGACCAATGGTCCATCAAGGCCAGCATCCTGTTCTCCGACAGCGGTCAATCTCGATTTCATGGGAGAAGACCCAACAGTCACAATGGGCAATCCATTCCCTGTTGTTCACTCCTAGCTCCTGACAGTAAGAAGTTCATCCCATAAGCTACTTGGTTAATAGCCATTAATGGACCTACTCTCCAAGAACTTATCCAGTCCTTTTTAAAACCCAGCTATACTACTGGCCTTGACAACAAATTCCATAGGTTAATTATGTGTTGAGTGAAAAAGTACTTCCTTTTATTTGTTTTAAATCTGCCAGCTGACTGCAGGGGTCAGGCAGGAATGTCTGCTGTCCCTCTTATTGTTTAATCTAGTTATTAATCTAGTTACTAAAGATTTGGTCACAGAAATGAATGTCTCTATTTCAGACCCCCCCCGCCCCACCAAAGTAGTTGATAAGCCCTTATTCATCTTGGTTCATGCTGATGATCTATTATTGTCAAACACAGAAGGGGCCACCAGAAAGGATTAAATCGCTTGGACCATTATTGCCTTGTTAATGGAATGAAGGTTAATACCAAGAAATCTCAGGTTCTTGTTTTTGGGTGTCCAAGAGTACATTGCAGTTGGCAGACAGGAGACCGTGATATTCCACAGTGTACTAAAACAATTTATTTAGGTTTCTCTTTTTCCACATCACTTTCCTGGTACTCTCATAAGAAATATAATACAGCAAAAGCCAAGAATTCCGTTGTGGGATTATTGAAATTCTACAGAACCACAGAGTGTCCAAGTTTTTCAGCTGTGTTAGAAATTTTAAAGTTTTTAGCCCAATTACTGTTACAGAATTATGGTTTCCATCATGTAGCAAGGAGCTGGAGGCTGTTCAGAATACCTTTATTAGAGGAGTTTGGGGTTTCCTGCCCTCAACACGTTTACCCAGGTTGAGGGCAGAGACAGGACTCTATTCTATATCTTCCCTGGCCTCTCTCAGAGCCCTAACCTTCTGGGACAAGTTTCGTCAATCAGATTCTACCCTCTTAATTTTTCATTGTTGGCAGGAGCAGTATTACCATACTGGTAGTAGACAGTACGGACGGTGGAAGGGATTTTGAATAGAATTTGGTATTCTGCTAATCTCTGCCTTACTGTGACAAGTGCCGTTACAATTATACATCTGAAACAAAGGATTCTGGACATTGCTGCTCAAGATGATTTGGCCAAGGTTGCTACCAATGGGATAGCACCTTGGTATCCAGTAGTGAAAAAAACTTTCTCCTTGGAAAAGTATCTCCTAGAGCTGCATGCTTATTAATTGTGCAGAATGTTGACTTTAGTCTGCTTTCAGCTCTTTGATTCGGCAGTTACGGCTGGTAGGATGGCAAAGGGTGACTTTAATTTGAGAATACGTACATGTTCATTAGATTAAATTGAAAATTTGGAACACATTTTGCTTATGTGCACATATTATGCAGATCTAAGAGAAGTGTGGATTTTCCTGATAGTGCCTCAGAGATTTTTGCTATCTGATAGCCAAAGTATTAGTTTTCTGCTCCGCTCTAGAGACCCTTCTAGTATGAAAGGTGTCGCATCTTTTGCGCTTCTGACAAGAGAGGAAAACAAAACGGCAGCAAGGAGGATATTGAAAGTTGCCGATAGTGGCGAACACTGGATTTCAATATATTAATTTTGTTTAATTATAGATTTTGTTTGTTAGTATTATTTTATGTTTAGCTTTATAATTTTGTATAGTTTGTGTTTGGATGATGGTGAAAGCTGATGTCCTTAATCAATTTTGACTTGGCAATGCCAGTGACCTCCTCCCCGTTTTAGGTGCACCCCCCTTTCCCTTTCAATCCTCAGCCCCCAAAGCGGCATATTGTTATGGGCTACCATCTTTCTCTATGCTCTGCCCCCAACATCCAAAGCAGCATTATGAAAAATAATAAATAAAACTTTATTTTTTACAAAATTAAACAATTTCTTGCACCTGCTCCTTTTGAGGGCAGCCTGGTGTGATTGCTTGGACTGCGAGACGGGTAGGAGGCCATTTTCCTGATCCTCCTTCTGCAGATCTGGTTGTAGTGGAGTGTTCACGGAAGGTGTGCGGGAATGACTGCTTGGGGGTTGGGGATGAGGGAGGCATGCCTAGGATCTGGCTGTGGTGGATTGGGCAGTGGTGCTGGTTTGAGCCATGACCCTGCTGATGGTAATCCTCCACAAGTCATTATGGAGATTTCAACAGCTAGGAAAGATGAAGCGTTGGGCATGTCCTGCTGACCAGGAAGAACTGGGAGAATTTTTTGAAAATGGCATGTTGGGCTTTTAAATTGGATGTTACGTGCATGCCAGCAAGAGAGGGGAGAGTGGCGTGGAGTGTTCTAGGCTTTTTAGCTCAGGACTCAATGGTGCCGGTGGACCTGGAGGGTGTACGCAACCTAACTGATGGGACATGGACATGCAGGCGTACCTTAGCCCCCATTTGCCTGCACTATGCATGCTCTGGAATCCCGCTGCGAGTGGAGAGGAGACTGCGTGTTCAGTACATGGTGGCCACGTGGCCGATAGGTGTGAACACCTAATAAACGAGCAGGTGGACACCCACCTGGTGTGGGCTATCGTCTCATTTGTTACCCTCCTATATTATAGCCTCCTCTGTGCAAAGGGGAGGGGTCCCACCGTACTGAGTAAGAAAGGCTAGAACAGTGGTTCCCACGGTTTACTCTATGGTGCTGCACTCAGGAACATATCTAGATTGGAATGGGCCCCAAGTGCAAGAAATGGACTTGGGCCCCCTAGCACCATTCTCTTCCATTTTCTCAGTAGCTTCGATCATTGAGCGTGTCCTTTCATTTTTCCCTATTCCATTTGGCATATTTCTATGTATTATGTTCCACATCTGTGTCTCCTGTGGAAGGAATGAACATGAGGGCTGGTGTACAGGGAGTAGTAGGTAATTTTATGTGCAGAGGAGCGGATATGTAGGGGGGAAACCGGACAGCCAAGTTGTTTTCATTGGCTGAATGCCTCTAGCTCTGCAGTCCTTATGAAGAACAGTTGTCTTCCAAGGTGAGGCAGTCTCGAGTAGTCCAGATAATATTCCAGTGCAAACTGCAGAGTAGAACCCAGTTTGGAACCTTAATTAATGGGGGAAGAATTTATTGTCTTGAAGCCATCTGTTTGTATGTGAGTTCATGGCATCCGAGCTGTTTTCAGGAGCGGCGGGATATAAATTGATAAAAATAAATCCTTTGTCATTGAACACACTACTGTGTGTTGCATCCCATCAGATGTCTTGTGGCGTCTGTGCTGAGTTCTAAGTAAAACGGCCCCTGACAGAGAGATCTGCAACTAAATTGCTGTTCATCGGTGTAATGAGGTTTACTAGGCACTGACATAAGAATAGAGAAGGCCACGGTGATGGAGGAGGAGGTAAACTGTTGAGTGTCATTTACTCACTGGTGGTGCATGAGTGTGTGCCATATTGAGATATCTCTGCAGAAAAATAAGGAGACTTGCAGAACTCTCCATGCTTGGACATGGCCAAGGAGAAGCAGAAAGTGAATTATTTTTAACCTTAGGTTGGCTTCACCCCAAAGGAAAACAGAAGACTCTGATTTGCTGGTGTTAATTTAGTATTTATTTTTTTACAGGAAGTAAACTTAAGCGCATTGCTTATTTTTTGCAGGAAAATGTTCTTACGTTTCTGATTTCAGGAAACTAAATGTAACAACATTTTAAAGTACATTCTTGACAGGCCTTTTGAATAATTTACTAAGAAAGAAAGTGTTTCTGTGGTTTTCCAACTTAATATAGAATGAGACATTATTTTACAATTTGATATTGCGTGTATTTTCACAAAAATGTAATGTTAATGTTTGTTTAAAGTGTTTGTTGCCTAAAGGCAGTTATTAATCTTCTGTTTTATTATTCTTATTCAAATTCCTTGGCTTCTTTGTTGGAATATAGCTACCGCACACCTAGTTGTAGCAGCGTCCATACGTGTTTGCCTTATGTGTTGCTCAGACAGAAACAAATCTGCCAAAAGTACATCCAAAGAGACTAACCAATGCAATCCATTCCTTTTGCTGTTTGGTTTTCTGGCAGTAAACTTAAAAGACAAAAATCTGGTTCCAATATTGGGAAAGTAGGCATCTTGCTAGATTTATGTGTCGTTAATGACTGAATCCTCTGTCGGTATCTTGCACACCTTCAAAAGGTACTGATAATCTTAATATTTTCTGCACAGGAAAAAAAAATGCCTCAGGGGCTTCCCATTAATAGCACTACTTGATGGACTGAAGTGGTTGTTTATCCTTCTCACCTTATTTTATGGACTTCCGTAAAAAAAATAAAAAAATAAAAAGGGACATTCCGAAACTGGGTTGATGGGCCATTTTTTGAGCCTAAACGAGAACCTTGTGTGTCTGTATCTCAAACAGCAGATAGTTTGGCCACCATTTTGCTTGGTTTTTATCCAGTTGCTTGACCTTTCTTGCAAGCTGCTCATCATACTCAACTCTCTTTGCAAGATCAAGTCCCAAGCTTTCACATGGTTTACAGTGGAAAAATCCATAAATATTTTATGATAAAAATAGTTCAGCTCTGCATAAAGCTCTCTGTGCCTGGCGAGAGACCTTTCAAATGAAAGATGGCAAACTATTAGAAGGGCCAGCTACTCACTCCCTAACCGATATAGGATTGGTTCTTATTAACTAGTCATTTCATCCAGTCTGTTTAAATAGCCAGGCAAAGACACCACCCCAAAACATCCTCCAAGAGAGTAGAAAGTTATTTGCCATGTTTCTATCACATATGAATTATTATAAGCAATTCAGAGACCATATCTCATCTTTAAAATTCAAGTTCAATAAAAATCAAACATGGTGCCTACATTTCTCAACCTGCCAATGCCCAAAAGTAAAATACCATGTGTAACACAAAGGGGGAAATTTTCAAAAGCACCTGAACATGGGAAACTCAGTAGGACTTCGACTCCTAAGTCACTTTTAGAAAACTGATCCTAGAAAAGCACAAAATCATTCATGAAAGGAAACTTAAAATGACTTTTCTTCCAACACTTTTGAAAGATATGAGGTAGAACATGTAACCTCTGCAGTATCTAGTAAGTGGTGGGTCTAAAATGAAGAGCATTTAACGGCCATGTTGTCACTAAAAGTCCAGGGAAGTTAAAGAAGAAAGTCTTTAACATATAGGAGGGGAGCTTCCCTCAGTAGTCTAATTAGTGAGTGGTCTCTTTTCAGAGTTTAAATTTAACATCTGGCACTATGAAAAGTCTTAAGTTAGTTTTCATCCACGCATGCATTAAATTTACACTGATACAATGCCACATGAGATATGAAGAAAGCTCACCATGCCATTTCACTTACCGAGAAGAAAGGCTTGGCTTGCCACTTTTGCTACAGCTGGTATAAATTCCTGGGCCATCATCAAAGAAACTCCCCAGTGCCAATTTCTGCCTGATAGATTCTCTCTCATTTTTCTGAGCCTAAGAGTGCAGGAAAAACAAAGTATTATTAACCCACTGGTCATAAACCATATTTGTGTAACAAGTATTCAAGTTAACTACATAATAAAATTAATCCTAACAGTATTGTTACATGAGATGAACAAAGTGGAAACATGCTACTGGTGAACACTGACTTTGTACTGAGAATTGTTTTCAAAGGGTATTTTCAGAAATAATGCTACCACGCTTAGCCACACTTTACCACACTTACCCCACCCCGGCGTCACAACCACTATCACTTCTGCTCGACGGCTGTCAGATGTTCAGCATGCTTTGCCACCAGTTGTGATCTTGGAAATCGCAGGGAAGAGCTGGTGGTAAGCACTACAATGGTTTAGGGCAAAGTGTAGTAACGGTGCACCGCCATGTCTGTTCTGGGTACCGGCCTACCCCGGGGCGGCAGCCGTTATCCTGGATTGGGTCTAAATGTGGTAGCATCACTTCTGAAAATACCCAAATACTAGTGTCACATGCAGTTGACGGTTCAGCTTCAGGCTTGTGCAACCCCAGTCAAACCAGTCAGCCCCAGCTTTTTAAAGAAGAGTTCCTCTGTTCTTTCCTTACAATCACTGTCGTTGTGCAGTACCTGATCTCCAGTGCAAAAGGACTAACTTTTTCCTGGATTCGACTCACATGTTTCTCTCTCTCAGCATCAGAGAGCAAAGAGTTTGCCTAAGTAGACTGCACTACTACTTGAAAGAACGCCTACCTCCACAATTGCAATAGGTCCCTTTTTCCAGAGTAACACAACAACACTTTGTGAAGCACCTGGGCAGAATCTTTCAGATAATAAAGAAAAATCTTAGCAGCCAAAACATTTCAAAAAGTAAACCTGGGTTTTCAGCTTGACGTTTCTCTTCAATTCTGTAACATTACACATGAACAAGTAATTGGACCACCCAAACTAGTTAAGACAATCCCAGCTTGGAAGATGACACTGAGAATTTGACTCTCCAGAGCTATGAAAATTTAAAACTCATGCCATGGTTACATTTTTCATCTTGAGTCCTGAAAAAAACGTAAGGGAATGGTAGTTTTCAATTTGTTTATATTGCATCCAAACCTGAATGGCACTTGATCAGCACGCCTCCAGACTGAGGGGTTTCCCCTCTGGTGAACATCAAAGGTCTGTTGCAAACAATAGAAGCATGGAGGGTCTTCAAAAAAAGTAGTGAAAATGTAAAGGTACTGCTATCTCTCTAGTTATATTTTTGTATCAAATCTAAAGCTGATTGAATTAACATGAACAGAGAAGAAGAACATCCAAGAAGCCACTAGGCCTGCCCACCCGAATGGGACTAACAGAACCAAACCTACATTATTTTTACATTAATCAATATATTGTCTCTTTGAGTTCTTCTTTTCTAAAAGGAGAGGACACTTTATTCCAAGTACTGTTACATTTATTTTTTTACTAATTTCTTTAGTCATCATTTAAATTTTTTTAAAAAAAACCCACAACCAAAGCCAAAATGATTTAAAAAAAAATAACTGCCAGTCAATGGTTGTTGACTTGAGACTGAACAAATCAATGCACAATAAACAAAAACATATATTCAGTATGAGCATAATACTGTACTGAAGGGCCATAAATAATGATTATGTGTCAACAGCGACAGCAAAAACATGTAGGAAGGCAAAGAACATGTTCATTCTATCAACTGCTCTAAAACATTGTGCAGAACAAGGTATTTCATGCAAGTCAGAGTAAGACAAATCCTAATATAATGTACTGGTATTTTTTCACCTGTTAATGAAATTTAAGAAAAAATCCTCTGTTAGTTCTGGAAAGCACATGCAAATTATACAAATTTTAAATAAATATATCCTCAGTAACATAATATAGGTTGCCCCCCCCCCCCCGATTTTACAGTAACCTATTCCCTCTCTACCTATTCTATGTATTGTTAAGATTGGCTTAGGTTACCAACCACCCTCTCCCCACTAAAAAGTCCAGAAATCCGTAGGCAAATGGGTAGCACCACTTTTACTTGACCATTTTCAATTATAGATTTCAGCCTCTTGGATGCTCATAACACTTTGTTGGACTAACAATTCAGCCTGACATGATAAAGGTTATTCTCTGTCTGATTAATTATTTAAGTGAGCTAAAGTGAAAATGAAGTAACAGAAAAACACTAACACTTTCCCCAATCATTTCTTTTAGGTTATTTCTGTTATTTCTCTGCTTGAACAAAGTTGAAAATAAAACTCTTTCGGGTAAGAAGATGTAGAAACTGACTTGGGAACCTTGTCTTATTGTGACGCCTGAGCAACTCCACTCATAAATCTTTGCACACAAAGAAAAATATCCCCCGCAAGAGCACATCCTTCTCTGGCATTCAGCAATTGCTAGTGGATTCTATCCTGCCATTGATTTTTTTTATGTTAAATTCCTTCCAAGCTTCAACAGCAGTTCCGCTGAATGAAAAACACGGCTATGGCCTGCTACACCTTTTAGATAAAGCTGCGAGACCCTTTAGGTGTCTATTTGAACAACAAAACAAGAACCATCTTGGGAGAAGAGTATGAGAAAAATATCAGAGCGCTAACACTTAATTAAGTTTTACAAAGTAAACTTCACTATCTTAAAAAAATGAAAGACTTTTGGGGTAAATGGAATGTATTTTTTAAAGACCATAATGCTTAAAAAAAAAAAAATTACTTCACAGGAACGAAAGCATTTAAAAAAATGTCATCTGTGCAAACACTATTACACTGTGATTAGCGTACAATGCAAGAGTAGCTGAAAAGGTGGAGAAGAAAATCTGTTTCACGAAGCACAAACTAGACCTAAAAGAAAAGTGTTTTGATGCTTTGGTTGTTTTCCTTACTGTTGGAAACAGACGCCACATTGTCTGATCTGAAGCAATTATTCATCCCTCAGCTTCAGTGAAATCTACTGTCTAGTAATTACTGATAGCATCAACCATTAGTGGCATTAATTAGTGACTAAACCTAGATTCTTGAGACCACTGTGCACTATTCTCCTTAAAAGTCTATAGTAACTTATGGTCCTTCATTCATCTGGTATATAGCTTTGCTGGCTTAAACATCCAGAAGTAACTTCCTCTGGTAGTGAAAAAAAATCAATAGCTTTAAAAGCACATTTACTGAACTTAATAACCTGGTATATTAGTTTTCAGCAGAGCAGAAATGCTGGTAACCAAGCGAATCCTAAAGGACTCCTTCATTAGATTTTTCATGCAATCTAAAGCCCTTTTTAAATGAGACTCACGTACTCATGTCCATGCATGAGTGGGTGCATCCCGTTTGAAAGCAGGGGTGGATGGGTGGGCGTGGGCCACACTCCTCCGCTGTTTTCACATGGAACCAGTGGCAAGACCGCAGGTTGCCCTGTGCCGGGGGATGGGTGTTTGCCTCTGTGCAGCCACCTCCTGCACTGCCCTCTCAGCAGCGCGCCCATGGAGCGCCCCCCAGCCATGAAGGGCCTATTGCAATACACTGGATTTCCTAGAACCTTAATCTGAATCACCATTTTGTAAACGTTGAAAAATGCCAGTTTGAAGAGTAAATCAAGAAGCAAAGGAGGCTCTGACTATAGGAACACAGCCTACCAAAACGTAAGTGCAACAATGATAGAACAAACAGGGCCTCACTGAGTCACACCCAGGTTTCCTGCTCGTTGTTTATTCTTATGCTACACCACTCTCTCTGGAGACATTACTCTAAATAGAAGCTTCAGCTCACTAAGCCATGCTTCAGAACTGGAAGCCAATAACGACTACATTGACTGAACACTAAGCCTGGCTTTCCTGTCACTCAAGGATGTTGTGACAGTTATTAAGTTAAGGTCTGTGAAGATCAGAAATATTAGGTAAACGTGAAGTGTTATATGAGAGTCAGTCATCTAGGATTAATATCCATGCAAAAAAGTGAAGCAAACCATTGCACAACGGTGGTGCTTATGCCCACTAACCTAGGTTATTCATTGGTCTCAGATCATTTGGAGGTTTAGATGAACGTTGCAATTTCTTACCTTTCTGTTAGGCAGATGTCTCTTCAAGTATCTGGAGGCATCTGCTAGTAAGTATCTACTATATCATGTGTAGCCCTCTTTGAAAGATCAGCAGCTTTAGACTGCTTCCTTTGAGTGGCGTAGACCAGCCTATAAAGCTGCAGTGACAAGCAATATTACATTGTGGATTACATCTACCAGAATCCTAACTCTGGAGCCAAACGTTTTCCCTTGCTCCCTACAGGAGGGAGGGGAAGTGGAGGGTAGCAGACATCTTGGCTGGGGGATCCTCAAGTGACCGAGTGAGCCCGCAGAGTAAAGGGACAGAGGGCCTCACTGGATTGCTCTGGAGAGCAGCGGAGCCTGCCGGAAGGGAACTGGATTCTCCACATGGTTGCCTTGCCTGCCAGGGGGAGCTGAACCTGAGCTGTCAGTTTGGAAGATCACAGGAGAGTTTCCCTGGGGCCCCTTCTGACTGTCTGCTTGCCAGCTTCACAGTGCCTGGACTTTGGAGGAAGGATTTGAATTAACTGGGTTCTGTGAGTAGTGAGCCCTAGTCCTAGCACTACTCAAGTCCTCCGGACAGTGGGGTTTGGGGTTGTGCAACCCTGAGGAGGGACGGTTTGAGGCTGTTTCTCTCCCATTAAAGCCAATGTTTGAGTTTATCCAAATGTTATGTTTGTGGGTCTTATAGAGGTTTAGTTTAGCTGTATGTAGTTTTGGACACTGTGGGATTGGTCTATTTTTCCTGGGAGGATGTATATAGGTCCTTCAAAGGGCAAATCTCTCAGGTGCAAGCCCCATGCTAGATCATCTGTTATAAAAGGAGCAAGAGGCTACCTGGGCTAACTACACTACCTCATTGCCAGGTCGAATTCAGGAAACTCCTATAACATTGGGCACCACACACCTAGTACTCCTTCATGTGGACACTGGGGAAGACACCTGGGTTAGCCGGGTGGATTGTTTAGATAGCCTTAGTCAGAAGTTGAAGTTCAAGTACACTTACTTGAAGTTAAAGTTTAACTGGTACACTTACCATCGAGAGTACTGGATTAATATATTGTCTAAGCATGCAAAAACAACATTTTGTGGTACCACATCCCTAAGGGATAAGCTTTAGTAAATCAGTGCACATAAACATGCTAAACTAGTACTCAGTAATTAAAAATGCATGGGTTTGGCACAACCACAGTCACCCACACTTTAAAATAAAACAAAATTCAGTATTAAGGTGTCTGAACTACTTTATCTCTTTTCATCAAACCAAAAATACACACACTCCTATATTTTCATATACTTATCATTGGAAGGTATCATTGATACCTTCCAATGATACATTCATTACAACTCAACAGTTTCACCTGCACCGTTACAATACTAATATATCAAAATATAGCTTGAATTACAAAAACATGTACTCATTTCATGTATCACGTTCTCACGACTTAAATGACCTATTTGATACTTTCAAAATAAACTATCATTGTCAAGAAAACTAGCATTACCTATTATCACAATACTGAAGTAGTAATTTCACTACATGTAGATATAGTCGTCTACATATACATTTAGATATAAGTTGTGAAGTCATGGAACATGAGTAAATGAAATAAAGCTAAATAAATAGATTTTAAGTATCATGAGGTAAAGTTTCCATTGCAAAGAGATGTGTTCATTGTAGGGAAACAATTTCCTTATCACATTCTTATGCAGTCTCTATCCACAAATCCCACGGTCTTAGCTTAGGCCGCTTTTACACATGACAAAAATGGGTTCTTATAAGTGCTCGAGATAATTCTGGGTGTTATAAATGCACCCCGTGGGGCTTTTCAGGAAGCGTGTTGAAGAACGTGCTGCATCATCCAGTCGCTCGTATAAAAGCGGATTAGAGTTGCATCTAGTGGGTCTTACCAAACTGCGAGATCTCGCTGCATAAAAGGCGAATAGTATGTTCACATATTACAAAACTCCAGCATTTATAATGATGGATTGGCAGATTCATCGTTATAAATCCATCTGCAATGCAATGATGGATTGCGGATTGGCAGCAGCGCAGCACACGTGCGCAAAATGGCCACCGACAGCATCGGCACCATTTTGAAAGAGGGCAGCTGTTCTACGCATGCATAATGCATGTGCAGAACAGCTGCCCTCTTTCAAAATGGTACTGATGCTGCCGGCACATTTTTTTTTTATTAGGGCTGCACATGCACAGAATGGCTTTGGCAGCCATTTTGCGCATGTGCGCTGATGCTGATCTGGTGGCGTTTTCTTCAAACTCCGGACCTGTAAGAAGATGGAAGAGAAGGCTCCGCTGCCGGTGACCGGGCCTTCTCTGCTGCTGGCTGGTGGCAGGAGATGGCTCCGCAGTCCTGGAGCAGAGAAGGCCTAGCAGTGGAACTGGCTCCCGACACCAGTCAGTAGCGGAGGAGGCCCGGTCACTGGTAGTGGAGCCAGTGGCCCAGCTGGCAGCCCAGTCATTGGCCATGACCTCTACCCTCCAGACCAGAACAGCAACAACCATAAATAAAGTACAGGGGCCCCAAGGGTTGGGTAAAGCCAAGTCCCGGAGGATGGGTGTGGTTGTGTTAGGTGTAATGGCGCCCCACCCCCACCCTCCAAGGCTGGGATGCCCAGGGTTTTTTTGGTGGGCTCCTCTGTGTCTTGGAGGGTTCTCTTTTCCATTGAAGTCAATGGAAAAAAGAACCAACACCGATACGAGATTCGAGACACAGGGGAGCTGAAACCAAAAGAAACCAATACCGATATTTTGCCTGAGTCCCACCCCGACCATTTGGTGTTCATATTCTGTTATTTGGCCATCCTGTGGTGCAGGGGTGGGAATTTTGCCCTTGCCCTCTGAGGCTCTTCAGATACCTACAGACCTCAAGAACTCGGAGACAGAGAGGGAGAGATCCTTCTTCAGCAATGGCCAAATTTAAACAATAAAAGTCTTTATTTACATATAACAGTATAAACCACATGGCAGGGAAGGGAAAACAAGCATGGGATGAGCAGAGTAATAAAAGCAGAGGGTTAGAACTACTGCCTCCCTATAACTTTACAAGCTTTCAAACTGTTAGGCTTATTTCTCACTGGTTCCTGGAGTTCAAGCCATCAGGTCTTCAGCCTTTCTCTCAGGCTTTGCAAGGCTGCAAGTCCCTGAGGGAAACACTGCATTGACCCTTGTCCCTGGGTCTGTCTCCCTGTCCCTCTCCTCTTTTCTCCCAGACTTTGAATCCTGGCTCACCTTCTTCCTCTCTGATGACACACCCGCTCTCATTCTCAGTGATTTCAACGTTCACATCAACACACCTTCCACGCCCTCTATCGCCCGCTTTCTCTCCCTGACCTCCTCCTTTGATCTCCGATTCTGGACCACTTCCCCCACCCATACCAACGGCCACTCACTCAACCTCATCTTCTCACGAAATTGCTCTCTTGCTGACCTCTCCTTTGGTCCCTGCCATAATTCTGATCACTTCCTCGCCTCCTTCAGCCTCTCCCACCAACCCCCCTCCTCCTCCCCCTCTCCGCACTCCATCCGCAATATGCAGGCCATTACCCCCATGGAGTTTGCCTCCACTCTATCCCCCCACCTCCCCTTTGTTTTCTCCTCCTCCTCCCGACTCTGCCATCTCTGCTCTCAACACCTCTCTCTCCTCAACCCTTGACTCTCTTGCCCCCCTCTGTTCCTGCCCCGTCCGGCCCCCAACCCCCCCCCCTGGCTCACCCCTAACATCCGCTACCTCTGCTCCTGCACCCAGGCTGCCGAATGCCTCTGGCGCAAATCCCACTCCCTCCCTGACTTCCTCCACTACAAATTCTCCCTCTCCTCGGCTATCTCCCTAGCTAGACAACACTATTATGCCTCCAGGATCGAATCTCTCGCGCGCGACCCTCACCGCCTCTTCTCTACTTTCGACTCCCTTCTTAAACCCCCCTGCCCTCCTCCGCCCTCTTCCCTTGCTGCTCAGGATCTTGCATCATTCTTCACCTCAAAGATTGACAAGATCCGTCAGGACATTGCCTCCCACCCACCTCC
>QEPC01014905.1:2113145-2197406 GCA_003113815.1 Sphenodon punctatus | reverse complement strand
CCCACATCCGCCTTGCCCCCTCCCTCCGCTCCGTCAAATCCCTCCTCAAGACCCACCTTTTCCTTGCTGCCTTTCCCAATGTCTGCTAGTCGTTCCCCATATACTTACTGTCTGCCCTCCTCTGCAGACTGCTGCAACCAACCTGATTGTAACCAAGCCAAGCCCACGCACCTGAGACTTTGCATCTGCCTGAATGTTTGTCTGTCTTCTCCCCTGTCTCTCCCACTGTCCCCTCTCCCTGTCTCCCCCTTCTTGTCTTTTAGCTTGTAAGCCACAGGCAGGGACCGCGTCTATTTCTATGTTCTGTACAGCACCAGGTCTCACGACTGGCGCTATATAAATGTTAATAAAATAATAATAATAATAATAATAATAGTGCTCCCCCCCTCCAACTGCAAGGGACCTCCTTTCATCAGAGCCAACTCCTTCAGTGAGCTTGTGTACCACTCTCCCTCAGGGCCAACTGTCATTCAAGAACGCCACACCTCAACTGCCAATGAGCAGCAGCAGAAACTTCTCCTCCCCTCAGAGTTCCATAGGCATTTTTCTTCTATAAGAGCTCTTCATATTTGTGATGGGATTGCCACAAAGCTACAGTAATCGCTAATACTGAATCACATCATCCTGCTTGATGATACATCTCCTTCAAGATAATGTCTAAAGAGGCATCAACGGTACCATTAAAGGCTGCTTTAGATGTGCGCGGTGCACACGTGGCGTAAAATCTCGCTGCGTGTAAAAATCCCGTGGGTGGGATTTAGACGTGACATGTCGAGGTTAAAGCTGGTCGCGCATTCTTTTAAAACCAGGAATTAATTTTACACTGCGTGTGTGCCACGCACGACTAAAAGTGGCCTTATGTTGAAATTGGGAACAGTTACTAATAAGAATAATAAACCCAAGACAGTTAACTCTAATAGATACATCTAATATTAAAGAAACATGACTTTACAGAGACACCCATTCAATCACCTGTTACTTCGGCATCAATTCTGGCTTAAACTATTAAATATAAAAATTCACAATAAAAACATGAAAAATAAAAAATGTTTACATGTAAAGCAAAATAAGGCACACACATCATCTTCCTGTTACATCTTTCAATAAGTCTTACCTCTCCCAAATATTTGTACATACTGTTTAAACTGTAAAGAGCATGCGTGTGTTTATATACACTCGCCTACAAATTGAATAGAAAGGCTTCTTACTTTAAAAAAAAAAGAAAAAGTAAAAATCCTTTTTAATTCCACCACTTGTGGGTCAATGCCTTCCCCTTCGACCAACGTTCTATGAGCAGGAAAGATTGCAATTCCTAATTCCCAAATTATAAATATCAATGAAAAGCAAAGTAGCACTGAGTCTAATGTCTGGTGAGAAGAGACTTTCCCTAATCAAAAAAGGGGAAAATTGCATCATCTTCTTCCTTTCAAAGCCACTGTAGGGTCTAATTTTAATCTCCATAATAGACTGGATTTGGTTTAATATTTCCTTTCAAACCAAAAATTTCAAAGATGACCTAATAAAGACGTGTGGTTTTACTCAGTATGTCACGATCAAGGGCGCAGAATCTCCTCCACTTCAGAGGCCACCCATAGGCCAATACCCCAAACACTTAGTATGTATGTCCAATATCCAAGAGTACACAAGCTCACCAAATGCTAAGTTTCAAGATGAATTTATCTTAGTTAAAAAGGCATCCATAGTTTGAGTCATTTATTTATTTATTTGAATTTATATGCTGACCTTCCCAGAGGCTCAGGGTGTCTTACAATACATAACATTTAAAACTAATACAAAAAACTCAACACCACCCAAAAACCACACCCAATGCCACCTCCCCACCCAACCTTCTCTCACGCCCCTACCCCCAAACCACCCACCAAACCACACCCCACTCCCCTATCCTCACCCACGAAATGCCTTTTCAAATAAAAAAGTTCTTTCACCGCCTCTGGAAGATGCTCTGGCCTGGGCTCAAATGAATCTCTGGGGGAAGGGAGTTCCAGAGCACTGGGGGTAGCAACTGAGAACACCCCCTGTGAGCCCTTGTCATATGAGCAAGGGTTAACAGACAGTACCTACGGGGAGGTGCTCCTGGCCGATCACAGGTGCCGCAAGTGGGTATGGAAGGACAGGTGCTCTTTCAGATATATAGGGCCCAAACCGTTTAGGGCTTTGAAGGTCAAGACCAGCACCTTGAATTGTGCCTTGAAAGCTATAATGTGCTCCTGGCGACTCATCCCTGAAAGGAGGTGAGTCGCTGCATTCTACACTAGCTGCAGCTTCCAAACAGTCATCAAGGGCAGACCCACGTAGAGCGCATTGCCGTAGTCTAGCCTCGAGGTGATGAAAGCATGGATGACAGTGGTCAGATCTAAATCAGAAAGAAAAGGCCGCAGCCTTCTCACCAGATGGAGTTGGTGAAAAGTGCTCCTGGCTGCCGTCACAACCTGACAATCCAGGGATGATTGGAAGAGAAGGAATGGAAGAAATTTTATAGTAGAGAGTTGTTAAACTTGGTAATATGAAATTTGTATTTCCATCCAGGGCTGGCCTTAAAATTTGCTAGGCGTGGGTGAAGATGAAACGTGGTACCCCTGGTGGTCCGCTCTCTTGGCAGCATCCTCTGCAGGGATCTGAAGGTAGTCTCATTTGGGGCCCCACTGGAGGGAGTGAGTTTCCCACACTCTGCCCTGGTGAAAGCAGGGGTCACTGTGGTGACCACAGGGCAATGTAAAAGGGTGCTTGCTGTTTTGCGGTCATTTTATGGCCAGTTGGGACTATATCATGTGCTTTCTGTTCCTGCTGAGCCAATCACCTCATCTCTACATGGCTGCTATCCTTCCATTCCCCCATTCTCTGCTTGCAGCAGGTGTCTGGTCTGCTTCTATGTACCTCTCTTCCCTTGCCACCTCCTCCTCACCCCCTGAACTCTATCAACTCCTCCCTTGGAGCATCACTCCTCCTTCCTATTAAATTCCACCTCTCCATATCTTTTCCCCCAATCCCATTCCTCACTCCTGTCACCGCCCTTCTCCCCAAACCGTATCCCCAATCCTGGTCTCTCCCCCCTCCCCATCTTAGCTGCCCTTCTTTTGCACTCTCTGGAATTGCTGCTCTTCTCCCAAGAAAGCACTGTTCATCTGTGATCTCTTCCTTTCTTGTTCCTGCCAACTTCTTGTCCTTACAGAAACTTGGATTCCATCCTGCAACACTGCTACTCCTGTTTCCCTCTCTATTGGCGGCCTCTCCTTCACCCACTCACCCTGCTCTGAAGGTTGCAGCAGTGGTGTTGGCTTAATCCTTGCCACATCTTGCCAGTTCCAACCACTTAGCACTCCTCCCTCTCACTCTTTCTCCTCCTTTTAGGCCCATTGCATTTGCCTCTTCTACATCCTTTACCTCCATGTTGCTGTCAGCTACCACCCCCAAGGCTCCTTTTCTTCTCTGACGCTGACACCTGGCTTACTTTCCAATGACAATATTCCCACCTTCATTCTTGGGGACTTCAAGAACCATGTCGACACCCCCTCTGACCCTGCTGCTTCCTGCTTCCTCTCTCTGACCTCTTTTGACCTTTGTCTCTGGATTCACTGACCAAGGCATCATGACAGTACTTCTCTTGACCTAGTCTTGCCAAAAAACTGTTCTCTCTTTGACCTCTCCTTTGATGCCCTTTCTGTCTCTGACCGCCACCTTGCTTCATTCCATGGCTCCCACTAATTCCCTTCCCAAACCTCTCACGCCTTCCATTACCTTCAATCCATCAACTCTCTGGAATTTGCTTCCTCCTTTCCCCCCACTTTTCTTATCTGTCTCCTCTTCCACATGCCCTGACTCTGGTCCTCTCCCTTCAGCTCATCCCTTTCCTTCACCCTTGACTCCCTTGTCACGCCATCTGGCCTGTTGTATCAACCCCACATCCTTGGCTTACTGCCACCACGCACCATCTCCGATTATGTTCTTGTGCCGCTGGAGTGCTTTTGGCAGAACTCTCATGAGCTTGCTGACTTCCTCCACTTTAAGTTTACCTTTCCTGCATTTAGCGATGCACTTTCCCTGTCCAAAGAACATTATTACTTCATGTTGATTGAACCCGACTCCTACAACCCCTGCCATCTTTTCTCAACCTTTGATTTCCTTCTGAAACCTCCCTGTCCCCCTCCCCCTTCCTCCCCCTCTACACAGAATCTTCTCTCCTTTTTCAACAGCAAGATTGATAAAATCTGCCTAGACATGGCTTCTCAACCCTCTCCCTCCCCTGCTCTTTCTCCTCCCGCCTCTCTTCTATCCTCCTCCTCTTTACCATCCCTTGATGAGTTCACCTCCCTCCATTCTTCCAAACCCTCCACCTGCCCTCTTGACCCCATCCTCTTTCAACTCCTAACAGTGATTGTCCCCACCACTTCACTCTCTCTACTGGGTTCTTTCCAATGGCCTTCAAACATGCCACTGTCTCCCCCTATCCTTAAGGCCACTCTTGATTCCTCTGATCCCTCCAACTATTGCCCCATCTTGCTTCTCCTATTTGCTTCCAAGCTCCCAAAGTGAGCTGTCTACACATGGTGTCTTGATTTCCTCTCTTCCAATTCCTCCCCTGCACTCAGCTCAGTTGGGCTTGCACCCTCTCCACTTGACCGAGACTACCTTGCTAAAATCACCCATGACCTTCTCTTAGCAAAGTATCAGGGTCTCTATTCCATTACTGTCTTGCTTGTTCCCACTGCCGCCCTTTATATTGTTGAGTACGGCCGCCTCCTGGATTCACTTTGCTCCCTTGGTTTCTTGGACTCTGTTCTCAACTGGTTCTCTTTGTATCTCTAGAACCGCTCCTTCAACTTGTCTCTTGCTGGTCCCTCCTCTGCATCGTTCCTCCTCTTTGTGGGAGTTCCCCAAGGCTCAGTTCTGGGCCCTTTTCTCCCTTTACACTCGGTCTCTGAGCAAACCTCTGTATCTCACGGCTTAAAGTATCACCTGTATGCTGATGACACTCAACTCTCTCTCCCACTCCATCCAGTCTACTTCAGTTGCTCTCTCTCTTTTCCACCTCAGAGCCAGTCTGTTGCTAAGTCCTGTCTCTTCACTCTGCATAATATTGTAAAAATCAGGCCTTGCCCTACTGCTCTCACTGCCAAAACCCTGGTCCATGCACTAAGTTATCTTTCATCTTGACTACTGCAACTTCCTCCTTACTGATCCACCCTGCTCTGGTCTTGCCCCCTCACTTCTGTTCAACGCTCTGCTGCTAAAGTCATTCATCTTGCCTGTCGCTTTGACAATGTTCCTTCTCTCTTCCCTACACTGGGTCCCTCTGCCTGAACGTATTCAGCACAAATTCCGTATCTTCACCTTCAAGGCTCTTTATAGTCTCGCTCCCCCCACCCCCTCTCAGCACTTGTTTCCTGCCACATTTCCACTCGGAGGCTTCACTCCTCCTCTGTCCCCATCCTCACCTGCTCACAACTCCTTTGCTGCTCAAAAAACATATTCTCTCCTTCTCACTTGCTGCCCCCTATTCCTGGAACTCACTCCCTGGATACATATGTTCTGCTCCTTCCCTCCCAATCTTCTAATCCCTCCTGAAAACCTACCTCTTCCATTAGGCTTTCCCTAGCTCATCATGAAGAAGAAATTGCCTCCTCTTCCCTCCCTCCCTCTGAATCCTTCTCTTCCCTGTAACCAAATTAAGCACGTGCACCTGCAACGTCTCAGTTTAATGAACGTACCATCGTCTCTACCTATGTTCACATTTCCCTTGTCACCCTTCCCTTCTCTTTATTAGATTGTAAGCCCTCCCCCACTTTTTCATTTTAATTTTGTACTCCGCAGACTACACCACAGGTGTCTAGTAGTGGCTTACATTCACAAATGAAATACAATATAAATACATAATAAACAGTACATAATCTAAACATATATCAAACATCAACCCAATAGCAGTCCACTTGAAAGCAAATATACAACCCCAATCCCAATCCCCACCCCAACCCCCAACCCTCGTGCTGCACCCACCTCACACCTGGGGCTGCCCTCGAGACCTCCCCCCTCCCTATCCCAGTCCCACCTATTTCACCCCACAAAACACATCTCCAAGAGGCTCTGCTACAAATGCATGGGCCTACAGCCCTGCCAACAATAATATTTTAAGCTGGCCCAATGAAGCCAGCTTCCAAAGAGTATGGATCCAAGCCCCACCCCTTCCCCCATGGCAGGAGGGAGAAGGAGAAGTCCAAAAGTGGGGGCAGTCCAGAGAGTGCAGTGGGGGAGAAAATATAGACCTGTAAATGACTATATTCCGTCATGCTAAAGCTTTCTTTCTCCATGTTGAATTATATAAATGAACTACATATGTGGTTTAGACAATGCTTCCTTCCTGGAAGATCAATACCCTGCAGACAACACCCTATCATATTCTGTGGAAAAATTTGGGTAGCACTGAAGAACTCTTTTAATGAAGAAGTTATAACAAAGAAGATTGTTTTTGTCCTAGACTTTTTAGGAGTTATGGATATATCCAACAATAGTCAAGCTACCTACAGCATGCGCTTGGTGCTTGCAATGAAAATCACGTTGAATCTGAAGGAGTAGTGCCCTAACCTTTCCACGGTTGGCCTATACCAAAGTAACTTCTTTGCATGGTATGTCGAGTCTGAAAACGTCTTTCAGGTACAAGTAAAACTCTAGTTTCTGTCTGACCTATGGAGCTGGGGAAACTGGTTAGTTTTGATATACCTAATCCATTTGTGTAAAAAGACACCCTTGGGGTGGGGGCCTGTCTATATCTATTGACTGTACAGCACCCGTTACATTGCTTGCGCTATATAAATCATAGTAATAATTAACCTTAGACCACTTGATTTTGCAATTAAAATAGAGCTATGAAAGATGGTCAGCCTGTCCAAGGGCTGTTTAGTGCTAGTAATTAGATTGTAAGGCTACTAGCCAGATATTCTTATATGATACAATATCAAGTTCTTTTGCGTGGGTTATTTATTCACCTTTTAAAACTTAATCATTGGTGTAATTATCTGATGTCTGAATGTCGCAACCAGCTTGCATGTTTGAGCGGACACAACCTCTTTCACAGTCATTAACAGCTGCCTTTTAGCAGCTGATCTACAGTTCTGCCAAGCTACTTGCTGTAATGACCTACTCTATTGGAGGATGACATGCTGTTGTGCTAGCTTGGAAATTCATACGCATGACAAGACGAATGTAGGAAGGAATTATGGAAGCTCCAAATGAGAAATTATATACCACATTCAGTGGAAGTGCATCGATTTATTGATGTTTGTGTGCATGGAGAGAATAATATTATTCAGTACTCTGAAGACTAGCACATTCTATAGGATCATCAGAATTTATACGCAGACCTTCATGTTTCCAACACATGGAAATGTTTTGAGTGTACTTTACAGCAGGATAATGGAGAAGTTTTTACAATATTCATCTTCACAGTATAGTTAGTAGATGCATGAGTTGTTACAAGCATTGTTTTTAATATGACTTAGGGGTTAGATCTGTCCTCCATTACAATGGGAGAAAGGCCACTAGGGGCCACTTTCACACGCGACAAAGAACGGGTGTTGAGGGGATCGAACACACATTCAACACCCGTCCTGTGTTACTTGCACACAGCGCGACAAGTTTTGCCACCTATTTGAATATCCACTGTACACAGGATTTATTTATTTATTTATTTTAACAATTTGTATCCCGCCCCTCCTGAAACCAGCTCGGGGCGGCTAACAATCTTAAAATATAAAATACAATCAAAAATATTATAAAATGCTCATAAAACCAGAACAATTAAAACATGGCTAGGGAACAATAAAACAAATAATACAATAAATAAGGGTGGAGGGGGATAAAACCCCTAACCCACCCTCCCCAAAGGCTTGGGCGAACAGCCAGGTCTTACAATTTCGCCGGAATGTTAAAAGGCTTGGGGCCAGGTGAGCTTCCCGCTTTGTACTCACCAGTTGATGGCAGGTTCATTTCCTGTGTTCAGGGTGAACACTGGTATCGTCGCTTGCCTAAACATGATTGCAGCATGTTGCAGCATCATGTGACCAGAGTAAAGGGTACCCGGAAGTGGTAAGAGGAAGCGTTGCTGGCGGTATTGCCAGTCCTGCATCCTTTTTTAAGCGGGCAGCGCAGAGAGGCAGAGGGAGCAGCACTAAGATAATCCGCTTAAACACAGGACACAACGGGAGGAAAGGTGTTCAAAGGGTGTTGAAGATCACACCCTGTACGTATAAATATGTAAAGGGTGTTGATCCAGTGTTCATAAACCCCACTTTAAACACCCATTCTGTGTTGTTGGTAAAAGCGCCCTAGGGGTCCAATCCAAGGTTCACGCATATACTGTATCAGCACGCTAGGAGTGCACCATATACATACCATGCACACACTCAGTACATGATCTACGCTTAATGTATGGACATTTCTGTGTGTACATTGCATGTTTATTTTATTCATTTATTTCAGTTTTTATCTCTCCCTTCCCTCAAAAGGCTCAGGGCAGAATACAAAATAAAACATACAAGAACATAAACATACAACGGATAGAAACATTAAAATACAAACAAACCCCCAGGCCCCCAACGCACCCACAATCATCCACAAACCCCACCCAATATCACCTCCCCATTCAACTCCCTTCACGCCCCTACCCCCAAAACTCCCCCAACCCCCCATCCCATCCCCTCCCCACACCCAACCCCCCCTCACAACCCTATCCAAAAAACCATCCATCAAAACTAATCCCAATTCCCTATCACTGCCCACCAAATGCTTTTGCAAATAGAAGACTCTTACACCGCCTCTGAAAGACGCTCAGACGAATCTCCAGGGGGAGGGAGTTCCATAGCAGTGGGGTAGCAACCAAGAACACCTCTCTGTCAGCTCTTGTTGAAAGGAGACGACTAAGAGATGGTACCCACGGGAAGGCGCTCCCGGCCAATCGAAAGAGTTCGCAGTGAGGCAATGGAAGGCCAGCCCGTCTCTGAGATATGCGGGGTCCAGACCATTTAGGGCTTTAAAGGTCAAAATGAAAGTGGGGGGGTGCAAGCGCGTGTGGGGTGTGAGAGCATACCTTGGACCAGCAGGAACTGGGTTACCACCAGTGCAAATGAGAGCAGAATTTGACTCAATACATCTACATTCAGAACCACATTTATGAAACCTTTGCAACTAAGGAATAAACAGTAAAAATACAAATGCATTCTGGTCCCCTGCAATTTCCAGGAATAAGACCGTTCCACAATATTAGCAGTAACTTACTACATGCTCAATCACACCTTCTCTCTCTCTCTGGATTCGTGACATTTCCCCCCCCCTTTTGCTTCAGTACTCATTCAACAAATTAAAGAACAAGAATGGGCAGATTTGATAAGAGAGCTGTACTTGCACCAGAAAAAAAAAAAGAAGCCACAATCAAAGGATGCAGGCATC
This sequence comes from Sphenodon punctatus, assembly GCA_003113815.1. NCBI lineage: Eukaryota > Metazoa > Chordata > Lepidosauria > Sphenodontia > Sphenodontidae > Sphenodon > Sphenodon punctatus. Next base: position 2,187,950 of record QEPC01014905.1, on the reverse strand, counting down.
CTAAGAAAAATATTTCTTTGTCTTATCATCCTGGTGGCATTTTAGACAAATGTTATTGGACATGCTTTCCTTCCTGATTATTTTTGTTTTTATGAACAGCATTGAGAACCATTTCTTATTCCCATCATTAGTACAGTATGTTAAGAAGATCCTGAATCCTACAAAACCTAGTTGGATCATTCATTGATTGCTCATCCATCAACAGTAATGCATTAGATTATCATCTCTTACTGACCCATTTTTATGTACACATTGCTCCAAAGAGCAAACAATAGCTGAGTCTGAAATGAGTTTTTTTTTTCTTTTTAAAGAAGTGTGTTCACAGATTTTATATAAACACGGCAAGTTAAATGTGAAACTACATCTGATGTTTATATGATCTGAACTTATCTTTCATTGGCAGCAGTGTAACATTTATTCCGCACACAAACAGGACCCCTTCTCTAGAAGAACGTTCCTGTAGAGAGGGTGTTAAGATTATGTTAGCCCAGGCAATGTTAATCCTAAAACTCTTTTCCTTTTTTGGAACTTGCAAAATACTGAAAATACAAGCCAAGGCAGGTCAATCCATGGTAGTACAGCTGTACACCAAAATCAAGATTTATATCTTCTGAACGCAAATGAAAAACTATTCATATTGCCATTTTTGCCTTACCTGAGAAGTAGTCCTAAGAAACACCTATAGCAAAGCAATAGTTTCTATGCATTATTATACTTGGCTGATTGTTTTAATATAAAAACCACTTTATATTAAATACAAGTCTATTAAAATATGTATTTAGCATTAATAATATATTGCATGGCAAATATTACCTGGTCTAGGTGGACCTTATTCAAATATATTTCCAATTCTGCTGGAATACACTGCTTTAATACACAGCACCTACCATATTAATTAGGGCTGATTGCAAAAGTATTCACAGAACTGTCTTCTGTTGTAAAACATGGCTTCCTGGAAAACCAGAACATCCTGTTGGAATATCCTAATTTTGATTAACTTTTCTGATGGAAAATACTAGTGAAGTACGCAGCACCCTCCTATCCTATTCAAGAACCTGTCTCAAAGGAAACAGAGAAATTTGGGACCCTTGTACATCCTGGGGGCAGGGATGGGAGCTACTTCCCACCTCCTGCCATAAGTTTTGAAATCATTTTCTGAAGATCACACTGATGCTTTATTTACATGTTACTTGCGATTATTAGTTATTGTAAGAAGGAATGAAGGACAATTCTTGTTTTGTTTTTATTTTATTTAGATGTTTATCCCACCTTATCCCTTAGGCTCAGGGCGGCTTACAATTCTTTTAACTTTATTAACTGTAACATTAACTAACTCATCTCTTAATCCTCACAACAACCCTGTGAGATAGGTTAGGCAGAGCGATCTGTGACAGGCCCAAAGTTACCCAGTGAGTTCATGGCTAAGGCGAGACTTGAACCAGGGGCCTCCCCCTACCTCCTGGTCCACGTACTGCACTCTTCCTAGTCTTTGTGAGGCCTGCTCCTAGGGCTTTGTTGGAAAATGGAATTTATACTTTATGAGAAATTTGACATTTTTGTTCATTTCCTAAAAATTTCCACACACAGAAATGCTTAAAGCTACAGGTAAAAGTAATTTTGCTGCATGGCAGTTTAAACAGAATCAAACTGTAGTGGCGGATGATTCTCTGACCTAAGGTAACCAGAGAAAGGTCTAGATGAGATATGGATAGCATGCTGAAGTTCAATGTAAGCTGGCCACTATCAGCACTGAGCTTTATAATACTAAACTGGGGCCTATTTTAGCTCGGCAAACTGATGAGGCTGGATCATCTGTTATAAGGTAGGAGATGGTAAACTCCTCCCTTCTGAGTGCTGAGATCATGAAGGGTGAGGTAGTAGGCACCCTGCAACAGAGGCCTTAGGGTTGGAGTAATTTCCCCTGTAATTTAGCCCGAGACACCATCACAAATGTTGGAAGTGTCTTTGATACTCATTATATTACTTTGCTAATTTAACTTATTATTTTATTGTTTTTATGTATTATTTTCCTGTTTATGTATGTGTTACCCCGAGGATGTATACTTATTTTGGTATAATCCTCTATGTAACGGCCTTTGGCCACGCAGAATAAAATTGATTGATTGATTGAACTATAGTGGCAATTTGTCATCTCAGATGTTAGACACAACAGACAGGATTTTACAAAGTGCTCTGAACATTCAGTTTCCACTGATCAGTGGGAGTTGAGAAAGCTCCACATCTCTCAGGATGACAGGGTGGTTTATTTTTGTTTAAATGCTGTTATACTGATGGTACAAGCATTTTCCAGGCAGCAAATGCTGAAAAAAAGGCAGCCTAGCTTCTTGGCTCTCTCAGGACAAGCATATACTTGTAACGTAATGTCAAGACCTTAGTCATGCTACTGGAGTTATTTTTGTGGAGACCTGTTATTACCAGACATTGACAATTACTATATTTAAAGTCCTCTCTCTGTCCTGGGCATGGTTTTTTTTATATATATAAGGCAAAAGCAGTGCTTTTAAAAAATAAACCTTACTCTCCTAGCACCAGCGTTACTGTTTTATTCCTTTCCCAGCATATTTACTCCCAGATAAAACAAAAAGAAAAAGAATAAGGTGAAACTTTTAAAAACTTCTTAAACTATATTTTAATTTAATTTAAAAACTGCACATGAGGACAAGACAGATGAATACATTTCTGAAATACCTAATTAGTCCATTTAGCTGTCAAACTGGTATTATGAAGTATAAAAAGTTTTAAGAGAACAAGGAGACACCCCCTCCCCCCCCCCCCAATTATTGCTTAACGGAAATTAGCTGTTCATGTTAAACACAAGAAAATGTTTCCGTTTCAGCAAATGAAGATAAAAAGTTATCACGAACGAATACATTCATATCTTTGTTTACTCAGCCTTCAAGGATATTTTGGAGCATAGGTTGCTGTGAATGCTGTTTGGCAACTCTTCAGATTTGATCGGTTTCCCTTTTGCAAAAGCAGAGCAGTTGTTACAAGACAAGAGAGTTCTTTTTGTGCCTTACCTTTTTATAATTCCCCTCCATATCCAATGTGCATACTTTACTAATGATGTCATCCATTCCATCACTGCCCAAATTCATTCTTTAACTCAATCCTCCCAGACAGTAAATTAAATACTTCCTGTAATAATCACCGTTTGTTACATCTATAATGTATTAATCCATAACCCAAGGGGTAGTTTTTTGATGTCTCATTCTGGAACCTGCAAAATCAGAGGGTGGCCCAAATTCTGCACGTCCCTCATTCTTCTTTTTCATTCAAGGAGACTGTCCTGTATTCTCTTGTCTCTCTCACTCTGATGTGAGGACAGCAGCTACTTGGTGCAGTTAAAATACAGCTCTTTCCTGACACTTGGGCCTGCCAAAGGCCTGGTCTTCTCACCAGCTGCTATCACCTTCCTTTGGATAATTCTGCTACAATCCTCTCCAAAGCATGGTTCTTTTCCCTAATAAAGTAAAAGGCCGTCTTTGAGCTTAAGCCAGCTGATTACATTGAGTTTGCTGCTTGGTAGCGTGTGCTGCAGCTACAGGAGGAAAACAGCAGTCTTCCGCTAGCCACTGGTAGTGCAAGATAAAAATAGATGGAAGTCTGCCTAGCAGAGTATACCAGGGCAGCAATAACCTGGTATCTTATGACAAATTAAAACAGTATGGTTTAAAGGCAAGGCCAGGCTGCATGAGACAAAGTCTACAGGACTCACTTGGATGATTCTGAAATCTGTCTACAATAGGTTACGGTGTTCTGCTCAACAGCTGGTCCCTTCTTAAGGAAGGATCCAGTTCTTAAAGAAGAATCAGGTAACTTGTTATGAAACTCACTTAATATCTTTTACATTGAAGAGAAGTTCTCCCTTCTACATTCTCTTCCCATTCCCCCTGGCATTTTCTGCTTTGGTTACGTAGAAGACAGGAATAGCTAGGTCTACAACTGGAATATTTTTTTCAATCTATTTCTTTTACACAATGCATATAACTTAACTGTGAATTTACTACTTTTAAAGCTATGCTCAGATTGTAATCCCCACCCGTCCCCGACACACCAGGACTTTTGGGGGCAAATCTGAGTTCAACACAGTGAAGAATAAAGAAGCAGCCAAACGCAACGCCTCCTGTATTTTCAGAGTGCAATTAAACCCTACTGACATCAACAGGTGCAAATTCATTAGAGGAATGTTATGGACCTCCATTCCTGTGCATTATCCCAAGCTGCCAAGCCAAAACTGCTGCTCCCGTCAGCATACCTGGATTCCTTGTGGATTTCATAAAGCTTCCTCTTCACCCTGGAGTTGCATGAAAAGCAAGTCATTTTGCAATTTGTTTTGTTGAAGTGACTAATACCACAGTTTCTCATCTCTCTCTCAGTGCTAAGAGACTTTCCATTTTTAACCTCTGTTGAGATCAGAGAAGTGTCCTTGTCATGGTGGAACAGGACACCAAAAATCCCCAAGGACTCTGATAATTCTATTTCATGCCAATTGCCAGTAGGGAGGGAGCATGTGTCTGTCTGTCAGGGGACCTTTGTTTCATGGATGCAATGACTGGATACAGGAGACTGATGGCAAAAGTTGGTGGTGTTGCTTACATTCCCAAGTTGCTTGAAGTTACACCCTTGAAGAGATTTACAAGTTTCCAGGGGAGCCCAAAATCGTCACATCCTGCCGACCCTAAGCGGGTGTCCAGTGAGGCTAGGCTACTGGTAACTGGAGGAGGAGGAAGACTGATGTGTCAGAGTCAGGCAGGGAAGTGTAGGAGGATCACATTTATACAAACGTAGCATGGAGTTTGTGTGAAAGGAATCCATTTATACAAACGTAGCATGGAGTTTGTGTGAAAGGAATCTTCTTGGTACCCATAAATTCAAGTGGCTCCGGTGCTCGAGGACAAATACTTCTGCCAGTACAGAGCCAAGAATACAAGGACTGCAACGGGAGTAAAGATTCGGCTGTGCTTGTTCCCTTTGCTGGGACATAAGAAAGAAAATGCTAGGAGCAAGTAAGTGAATCGGCTCTGGTGGCCAAGGGCAGGATGTGATCATTTCTAGTTGGTTAACCTTTTAAAGGCTCTGCACACAAGGAAAAAGGCTAGGGAAGCTTATTAAAAAAAGAAGCTTGGATCTCCTCCAGTTATTTAGTGCTCTTCTAAAGTCTCTCAGTGCTGTCAAATGATCCATTCTGACATTCTCATTTTTTGCTGGTCAGTTTCTAAACTTGCCTTTTGACATAGGAAAGCGCTTCAACTTAACTTTTCAAAGGGCATCTAATTCCTTGATCACCCTTTGAAAGTACTGGAATCTTTCAAACACGACTCATTAGAAGGTTAACAGAAGGTTTTTAAAATTAGCTAGTTTGAGTATTTAAAATTAGGGTGAGCAGGATGCAAAATTATTCTCCAGTATGAAAAGCAAGTCTTCATCTAATTATCAGTTAATCCTCAACTAACTGATAAGCACAAATCTGGTTTTGTTCCAATTATAGCAGCTAGATGAGTCACATGAGGCAACCTAAAAGAAATCAGACATATATCCTCTCACATACGCCAGAACTGAAACTATGGCCCTTTTTACACAGACGGAGATGGGTGTTTTGGCATGGTGGGTGGAGGTGGGTGTGTCCCCTTTTACATGGACACACACCCACCTCCACTCACAGAGCCTCCTCCAGTTTTCCAGAGGGCTCCTGGGTGGAGATGGGTGGAGGTGGGTGTTGCACAGGAGTGCGCACGCACCCCCCATCCCATTTGGTGTTCACACGGACGAACACCGAGTGGACACCCATCCCCCCCACGACAGCCCCCATGCACACCGAGCCGTGTGTGTGTGTGTGTCCATGTAAAAACACTTGGAAATGACCTATGCCCTTTCAATCTCCTTCTCAAAACGGTACCACAGCATTCCCCAAACTATTTTGTCCCATGCCACTGCAAGAGCAGTTATCAAAATCAGTTCCAAATAAAGGACACTTTATGCTAAAGAAATCCACAATATGTTTTAGCAGGACTAACTTTCTCTCTAGATTCATTTCATCAGGATGTCAGGAGCAAGACAATGGTGAAGCTACCCAATAATACTTGTACAGCACCTACCACTTCGCCTGCTGCTATTTATGGTATTATTCTAATCACTTTCATGACCACCACTAAATCTCCCCCATTAAGATCCCTAGCCTGCAAGGCACTTTAGGACAATGAGTACTTTTCATAGGATCCTGGCCTGAATTTCTAAAGAAAGAAAGAAAGAATAAGGGCAGCATTTGTGTTGCCAGCCTACTATCTAATATGCCAACTATACTATCTACCAAAGTATTGGTTTAAACTTATTCAAATGCCTTTTTAAATACCTAAACATGCCAACAGACTTTAACTTAAAGTATAATTACCAGTTTATATATTTTAATGAGGTAAACATTATGTATTTTATTACTACTCAAATATTCAGAAATTTAAGAAAGGAACAAGCTAATATATATAGGGCTAGCTAAATTCAATAATTTCCATAGTACGCTGCTCTGTAATTACTTTGTTGCAGAAGGAAATTATGCTTACATTATTTGTTTGTTCCCATCCATACAGCTGCCTCAATGTGTCATTTCCAAGTGTTCAAAAAAATGAAAAAAACTCCTGATTTTTATTTCTGATAATATTGCTTTTCCTTCCTCAATGTCTCCTTTGAAATACAAGTAAAACCAATTATTGGCTAAATCAGAAATGAAGTCCTCCCATACATGGTGTTATGGCTTTAAAAAGCGTAAGTTTTCTATTAAAGCATTAATAGCTGGGAGCTACAAGTTACTACAAACTGTTAGTACTATACATTTCATTTCATTTCATAACATTAATGCATTGCTTATTCACTACAACTTGGGCGCTGCCATTTCAACTGCAGATTAAGAGTTTGAGGTTTTGGAAGCTCAGACTTGTTCTGTTTGTTTGGATCAGTTTCAGTGGGTATCAGTATCACCCACCGATGTGAGGAAGGTGCTTGGGGGAGGGGGGATGAGGGAAACCAGTTGTGACTTAGATTCTTGCCCATCCTGGCTGGTGAAAGCCAGTTGGGCGACATTGAGGCCATTGTTGGCTGGGGTTGTAAATGTCTCCGGATGCCCTTAAAACAGCAGTGGTTCGGCCCCTGCTTAAGAAACCATCTTTGGATGTCGACTCTGCAGCCAGTTATCGGACTCTCTCTAATCTTCCCTTCCTAGGAAAGGTTATTGAAGAGGTTGCTGCCCAAGAGCTCCAGGCTCATCCCGATGCTACTGGATTCCTGGACCCATTCCAGTCAGGTTTTCATCCTGGGTATGGCACAGAGACTGCTCTTGTGGCTTTGGTCGATGATCTGCGCTTGGAGATGGGCAAGAGAATTCTACCTTGCTGATCTTGTTAGATCTTTCAGCAGCCTTTGATACAGTTGATCGTGGGGTGTTGCTGACATGACTGCGGGACCCAGCGGGGATGCTCAAGACTGCCTGAGTGGTTCTGCTCCTTCCTGTTGGGAAGATCACAGCGGGTGGTGATGGGAGATTGCTCGTCATCTCCTCGGGACCTCTCCTGTGGTGTCCTTCAGGGTTCTATTCTGTCTCCCCTACTGTTCAATGTGTATCTCATGCCACTGGGTGAGGTCATCCAAAGGTCTGGGGTGAGATGTCATCAATATGCTGATGACACTCAGCTCTCTCTCTCTATTGGAATCTTGTGAGGGTGTAATTAAGCATATGGAAAGGGATGAGCCAGTCGATAATAGTGTAATTGGATTTTCAGAAAGTGTTTGATAAAGTCCCTCATGAGAGACTCTTGAGGAAATTAAAAAGTCATGGGATAGGAGGAGAACTCATTAAAGGATAGGAAACAAAGAGTAGGACCCAGGTTCCACAGTCTCGGTGCTTACTCGATGTCTGGCTGCTGCCGGGGACTGGATTAGGATAATCCTATTGAAGTGGAACCCCAAGATGACTGGAGTGATGATGGTTGGCCGGTCTTGTGTCTTGGAGGGAACTGGGACACCTGTTATTGATGGGAATCGGCCTGCTCTGATCGACTGGGTTCTCAGCCTTGGGGTGCTTTTGGATCCCTCGCTGTGCCTGGATTAGCAGGTGGCAGCGGTGGTCAGGGGCGTCTTTCCACCTCCATCTGGTGAGAAGTGGCCTTTTCTTTCTGATTCAGATTTGGCCACTGCCACCCACGCTTTCATCACCTCAGGGCTAGTTTACTGCAATGTGCTCTATGTGGGGCTGCTCCTGATGATTGTTCAGAAGTTGCAGTTGGTGTAGAATGTGGCGGCTCAGCTCCTTTCAGGAATGAGCTGTCAGAAGCACATTACGCTGGTACTCTGAAGTCTGTACTGGCTGCCTATAGCTTTACGGGCACAATTCAAGGTGCTGGTTTTGACCTTTAAAGCCCTAAATGGTCTGGGTCCCATACATCTGAAATACTGGTCCATTAATAGCTATTAGTCAAGTAGGTTTTGAAACATAACCTCTTACTGTTGGGGGCTGAACAACACAGGAAGTATCACCCCATTGTGGCCTGCTGGGTACTTCTCCCAAGAGAAAGAGACTAGTCACTGTTGGAGACAGAATGCTGGTCTTGATGGACCATTGGTCTGACCCAGTATAGCACTACTTCTGTTTTTATGTTCTACCATGTTCCACTGTGGTAGGCTGGGACGGGAGTGCCCTCTTGTGGGTTTCATCTGTTACCCTTGTCCGTGGGTGCGCAGAAGGGCGTTCTCTGTTGCTGCCCTGGTTTTGCGGAACTCCCTTCCCCTGGAGGTTCTCTTGAGCCAGAGTCTGGGCATCTTTCAGAGCTGGGGTAAAACGTTTTTATTTGGAAAAGCATTTGGTGGGCGAGGATAGGAGTTGGCTAGGTTTTTGGATAGGGCTGGGGGTGGGTGGGTGTTATTATTTCAATGTTATTATTGATGTTTTGTTAATAGTGAACCACCCTGAGCCTCTATGAGAAGGGCGGCCTATAAAATGTGAATGAATAAATAAATACATTTATTTACTGTACATAACAAACATAAGTGTAAATGGGAAGGGAATTTTTTACCATCTTAGTGAGACAGTAAACTAATGTGCTGTAATTAAATATGACTAAAGTTGAAATCATCTCTGTACAGTAAAATCATCTGTATTGCTGTATGCATAGTTGACACCCTGCCTGGCAATGAAATCAAATCCTATAAATCACATTCACATCCCTCCAGTGTGCGTAGAAAGGATGTGGTCTAAAATCACCAAAATACGCCTTAATGAACAACTTGAGTAATGCTAAAGCAATTATGCATTTTGTGATCACCTTGTGCTGTATCACATTATACAATACAATAAATACTCTGAGGATGTAAACAACACGATGCCTGTCATAAGTCTTCACCAAAGAGAACCCTGCTGTGCAACATTCAGGAAATCCTAATGGAGTAATCTGGCCTCTTCACCAGTCCTCCACTGAGGTTTATTTACAGCTCATTGTTCATACACAATTCAACTCTCTTTTCTTTGGCCATCAAGCCTCGGGCCTTTCAGCACCCTGGGTCTCTGGCTTGGCCTGCCTGGAAAACAAATTCCAGGGCTGCCTGGTTCAAAGCAAACTTCCTCCTTGAGCTTCTTTCCTTGGTGGTCTCCCTTTGCGCTCTCAAGCTTATAGTACTTGTACCCTCAGGCAGTTGGCAGCTTCCTCCTAAGAGGCTAAAGACTCGACCCAAAGGATCATACCCTAACAACTATTTATGGCAGTCCACTCCCAGGGCCCTTTCTGAACTTAGGGGTTGATGTTAGAAACGATTTCTTATATCAAAGTTTCTAGACTAACTTGTCATACCAGATTATTATAGCTGTTTGTCAATTGCTGGCATTATAGGCTAGTGCTGAATCAAAACCATCCATTCCCCAAACAATGGGAAACGTCATCATGCCAGAAATGTTGCTGAATGTTCAGTATAATTTTTGAGAACATTCTGCAATTGTGTTCCTTTCAGGACTGCAGGTGATGATTTTTTGCAGCCTCTAATCTTTTGGCTCTTTCTGGTACTCTCAGCATTGTCGTGTTGTTGCTTTCCTGGCCCTATTCCTTTCCCCCCTCCAAGTCCTCCTCACCCAATCTGGGGTGGAGGAGAGAGGAAGGGACAGGGGGAGGAAAAGGCGGCAGCACTGCTGTGACTACTATATCGGGTCTAAGGCACTGTGCCTGCCTCCTCCTCCTGTCAAAATTCCGGCACATACCGAAATTACCTACCCAAAAGTCAGTTTTAAACAGATGCGGATGTGGCGAAACCTGGTAAAATTCCACATTGGAGGGGAAAATGGCAGAATGGCTGCTCTTGATGAAAACAGAATTTGCCATGGATTGAGGTTTCTGCTCTATTATAGACATTATTAGTAATTAACAAGATCAATTCCAGAGTAAATATTATACAAACCTTTGCAGTACTATGTGGGGTGGCAATGCCTGCACCCTCTGGATCTTACTTGTGGCAGAGCATTGCGTGGCCAGTCTGATTTAACAGTCCGTACGCAAGACAGAGGGCATTTTTAGAAGACAAAACTCATGCGAGCAGGCAATTAAAACCATGATTAAAACTCACACCTACTCATGTGTGAACAACTCTTGCGTATATTATATGGAAACTTCTGTCTCTTAATCTGGTTTTTGGAAGCCGCGACATCGAGGGTTCCAGAGTGTACATTCTCAAACTTGCATGCTGAAGACACAGATTAACATCTAAACACAACTTGCACGAAATCCCACTTGCTCTGATCGCCATTTTGAAAGCACACAGACAGCTGGAGAAACTCTATGCTCTGTTCTCCGTGTTTAAGGTCCGTCCAAGATCACTATTTCTCTCTAGAACCCTCAGCAGCGAGGATGGGGAAAACGCAGCTTTACAGGTACCATGCAACGTTTCTTCACATGCAATTGGGGTGTGCGTGTGTCTAAACGGCACGTGTGTGTATGCTAAGCGGTTCTTGTGATTGTGGGAGATTGCTGCAACCCGTGAATTTCATGCATGTCTAAAAACGCCGAGACAGCCAAATGTACGCTGCCCTAAGAGCGATTAGCAGTACCTCCAAATCCACCCCACTACCATATGGTTGTCGGTACTAGTATCCCACCGCCCAACACCGAGCAGGATGTTGCTGCATGCCAGGAGTACAAGATCCTGGCTGACCTAGACTGACCACTGAATTAGGACATCACAGCCAAACCACCAAACTGTCTTAAGCCCAGGGACGTTTTGCAAACACATGCACAAAAGTTCCTTACAACAGCACATGGCATGACTTGGGGTTGACTTTAGGTGTACCCAACAAGGCACTCCTCAATGATCCAACAGCAAAGTTCTTATGCTGTTCCTACCTCGCTACTACCAGACTGTGCTTAGCTGTATAACAATGACACATGAGGTGCAACTATTTCAGGCGTGGCCAAAGCTCCCAACACCAAAAGCCGCGATATGGCCAAGAGCCACAGCACGCACACAAGCATGTACAGACATCTCCTGCTTTCCGATTCGCAAGCAGAGCTCTTGCTCTGCACTCCCGGTTGCTGAGACCAAGGAGAAGCTGCTGAGACCTGGGGGCAATGATGGAAAAGACAGAACCATGAAAGCCGCATGGGGCCCAGAGCAAGCCAAGGCCAAGAGCTACACATGATTCCCGAGTCACAATTTGATCATCCCTGAGCTATTCCATTCATAAATGTAAAACGAAGGACTTTCTTGACTGTGATTATGAGAAAAGAACCATCATTTTCATCATTAACACCTGGCCAATCCATGCATATGCTGGCAGCATTTCGGAACAACATCTGATATTAGAGGCCACTGAGTGGATACTGAATCTCCGGACAAAATTTGTAAAATTAAGCATCTTGCCTTTTACATTAGATATACAAGGTAACTTAATAAGAATAATATTTTTTTATTTATATAGCACCCCTCTGTTGGATGATAACAAGCATTATACCTTCACTTATGGAAAGTGCATAATTGAAACTTTAGATTAAAATAATTGTATTGTCAACAGGAAAGAAAACAATGTTTGCCGCTACTGCCCTGGTACTTGCATTCAGAAAATATCAGGCTTATCAAATAACAATTTATTATTATTATTATTATTATTATAGTGCCAACAATGTACCTGGCACTGAACAATCAATTAGAAACAGGTTGCTGTCCCAGGAGGCTTACAAAGTAGGACAGACAAGAGAGGGGAAACCGAGGGAGAGAATCTCTGGAATACATTGAGAGGTTGAGAAGTCCGAGGTGCATACACTTTGCTTAGCTGTAGGAAAGAGGTAGGTCATAAATGAGAGGACAGTAAGAGGAGAATCAATGAGCCATCTGCAGGGTGAGAAGCTAGGAAAAGCCTGATGGAAGAGGTAGATTTTCTTAGGAGGGAGGGAAAGAAAATGGGTTCAGGGAGTTCCAGGCATAGGAGCAGCATGGGAGAATATACTGGATCAGATACATTGATCTGAAACTATATTTCAGGCTGGTTCTCTACTCACTCAATATGGAATCAACAAGAATGGTGGCCACTTAGCTGTTTTGCACATTAAAGCAACAATCCTTAGTAAATCATCCCACTGAAGGCCTGTGGCTTGAGGACTGCAGCACAAGATATTTGAAATGCTCACTGCTCAGCGACGGATTAATGCTTTACCTGCCTATTACAACCTTGTGCCCTTAGGAGAGCCATTTCTTTGTGCTTCAGTTCTTAATCCATTAAACTGGGAGATGACTGCTTCCTTTCTTCCATCACTGATTGGTCCCACGGTCTTCAGGACAGGGATTGTACATTTGCAACTACTAGTACAACAAAGCCCTGATGTTCATTAGGGCACGTAGGCACGACTGTTGTCTAGGCAACTATTTCAAATTAACTGGGAAATGTATGTAGGATTACTGCTCCATTTCTACACTAAAAATAAAAAGGTCAAGTCTTTGGTTTTGTCATTTTGTTTACAGAGGGGGTAAATGAGAGTAAATTAGAGAGCCAGTGTGGTGTAGTGGAGAAGGTGCTGGACTTGGGACAGCCAGGGTTCAAATCCTGCCCTAGCCCTGAACTCACTGGGTGGCCTTGAGCAAGTCACAAACCTCTCAGCCTCAGTTCCCCATCGGTATTATGGGAATGTGTGTATGTCTGTCCTTCCCCGCGTTCCCCTCACCCTTGTCCATCTTCAATTATAAGCCCACTGTGTTCATTTTCTTTAATTAGATCAAAAAGGAGATGCTCAGCTGAGAAATCTGTTTGTAGGGATTCTTTGATTTAAATGGCCTCCTGGCCCTTGACTTAAAACTTACAGAACAGTCAGCCTCTCATCTGCTATCAAAGTACCATTGGAGGAATCTCTCTGCTTAGGCTCTCATCATGCTCACTTTGTAAAGACTATACTACGCAAAAAGAGGAGGGTGGGGGTGGGAGAGAGACCATGTCCGAACAGATTATGGCACTGATCATACAGTGACATAACACATCCACAACATCAAATGGAAATCCAATCTTGTTTAACCATCTTTCAGAATAGAGAAGGAAAAATAGGACATTAGGGTGGACAATGTTTTTCTGATATGGTAGAATCTATCTTTACACATTATAAATACAACTTCTTGAGTCACATTCAACACATCAAATCCCTTCCAGTAGTTTCTTTGGTGCACAAAGGACTAAAATCATGTTAGGCAAGTATAAATTATAACTCCCTCTCTAGGAGAGGAAGAAACAATGGTGAAGAAAGTTGTTTCACTGGAAAGAAGGGAATCTAATAGAAGTAGTATTATTTTCAAGGGGATGCCTCTTGCATTTGTTTGGGGGTATTTGATGGATGTGTGGATCCATGCGTTTAAAACCATGGTTTTTCAGAATACACAGATGTAAGGAGATCTAACTGCTTAGAGGGTCCCAGGACAGAAGGCGGAGGAGTTGGGTATTATTATTTTTAAGGTTAATTTCTGCATGAGACCCCTAAACCTCTGTGAACATGAGTCTGAGGAAAAAAGCAAACAGGAATCCCTACCCTTCATGGGAGAGAAATAAGCCTTAAAAGGTAAATCCTATAGAAGTCTTGCATGGGACACAGGATTAAATGCCAGGAAAGGAGGAACCAGAAATGAGGGGAAGAGAGCAGAGAATTGAAGGTTCAGCCATGGTATTCACCCCAGAGCGCTGAAGGAACTCAAATATGAAATTACATACCTACTGCTGGTAATTTGTAACCTATCGCCAAAATTTGTCACTGTACTCGAGGACTGGAGGATAGTGAGTATAGCCGATCTTGTAAAAGGGCCCCAGAGGCAATCCTGGAAGCTACCTCTGTGCCAGGCAAAATGGTGGAAACGATAACTAAGACCAGAATTACCGGGCATATTGATAAACATGGCTTAATGGGGAACAGTCAACATGGATTTAGCAAAGGGAAGTTGTGTGCCACGAATCTATTGGAATCTTGTGAGGGTGTAACTAAGCATATGGAAAGGGGTGAGCCAGTCGATAATAGTGTAATTGGATTTTCAGAAAGTGTTTGATAAAATCCCTCATGAGAGACTCTTGAGGAAATTAAAAAGTCATGGGATAGGAGGCAGTGTCCTATTGTGAATTGAGAGCTCATTAAAGGATAGGAAACAAAGAGTAGGACTAAATGGTCTTTTTTCACAATGGAGAGATGTAAATAGTGGAGTGGCCCAGGGATCTGTACTGGGACAGGTATTATTTAATGTTTTCATTAATGATCTGGAAAAGGAGTAAAGAGTGATGTGATCAAAACTGCAGATGACACGCAGTTATTCAAGGTAGTTAAAATACTGCAGAGAATCTTGCAAGACTGGGTTACTGGCCCTCTAAATGGCAGATAAAATTTAAATGTGGACAAGAGTAAAGTGATACACAGAGGAAAAAATCATTCAAACTACATGTACACAATAGTGGATTCTAAATTAGGAGTTACCTACCACTCAGGAAAAGGGCCTTGGGAGTCATTGTGGACAATACATTGAAATCCTTAGCTCAGTATGTGGTGGAACTAGTTAAACTAACAAGTAGCAGATTTAAAACAAACAAGAGAGACACAATTAAGTTGTGAAATTTGGTGCCAGAAGACGTGGTCAAGGCCAGTGCCCAGTATTATAGCTTTTGGGGAATGTAACCTGTTACTGTTGCTGAACTGGGAGTGAACAACAGGGAACAGATTGCCCCACTGTGACCTGTTGGGTACTTCTTTCGAGTGACCGAGAAAGGTGCTGGGGTTGATGGACCGTTGTTCTGACCCAGTAAGGCACTACTTATGATGTTCATAGCTTATAAAATGATGCTAATGGACTTTTGATCTATCAAGACATGGAAATAAACAATATTCAGCCCCGATTTGTGCTGCACCTCGTCAGCAACTGCTAACGTTTCTGTGTGGCCATCTCCATAATATTGAAATTCTACTTTGTGTCAGCTGTATTGGATCTCAGAACCTGGTGATCAACACACCTGTTTTGGGGCTAGATCCAAAGCTTCTGAGAAAATTAAATCTGAGCAATTCTAATATTTCATACCAGCCTTAACACACATCTTATGTGTAAGATACCCAGGAATATTTCACAGGGTGACCTTCCCTGTGAAATATCCAAACTGATGACAGTCGGCAAAAATGAATAGTTCCCATGGGTAATTTCTGCTTAGGGAATATTATCGTACGCAGAGGTTCCGTTTTGAAATGTTTTGATCTTCAGGGTTCCTTATGCTTTTAGAAAAAAATCAGAAATAAGTCAGAGAAGGTAATATTTAATGATGTTGCAACAGTCTTATTCATCAAGATGGAGAGAATACGCAAGAAACCAAGCTGACAACAATTTGAAGTTTTAAAGATGGTTACACCAAGCCATTAGAAACCTGTGAAATTCAGTGAAACAAAACCTGGAAGAGCACAGAGTTCTATTTAAATACATACAGCAAAATCTTGAAAGAGCAAGTATAGCATAGTGGATAAGTGTTGGAATAGAACCTGGGCAATCAGGGTTTTCTTGATCCCACACAGACTGTCTTTCGTCCGGGTTACGGCACAGAGACAGCACTTGTGGCCTTGGTCGACAACCTCCTCGTGGAATTGGACAATGATCATATGACCCTGTTAGTCCTATTAGATCTATCGGTGGCTTTTGACAATTAACCATGAGCTTCTGGTGACATGCCTGTGGGACCTGGTGGGGGTGGACGGGACTGTTTTACAATGGTTCTGTTCCTACCTCGTGGATAGATCTCAGCAGGTGGTGCTAGGGGACTGTACTTCGTCCCCTAGCATGAAGTGTGTAGGGTCCTGCAGAATTCCATTCTGTCCCCTCTCTTGTTTAATGTGTATATGAAGCCGCTCGGGGAAGTCATGTGTAGCTGGGGGTTCATTTTCATCACTATGCTGACGACACCCACCTGTACCTATCATTTTCATCTGACCCGGGCCCTGCTCTCTCATTGCTGTCCCGGTGTTTGGCTGCTGTGGGGGACTGGATGAGGTTGAGCCAATTGAAGCTCAGTCCTGATAAGACAGAGGTGATGTTACTGGGCGGGACCGGTGATCCGAGTGAGGTGGTTTTCCCCATTATCGGGGGTATCCGTCCTCCTTTAGCTCCATCTGTGTGGAGTCTGGGGTGCTCCTGGATTCACAGTTGCGCCTGGATGTCCAGGTGTTGGCTGTGGCCAAGGGCACCTTCCAACAATTACATCTGGTGAAGAGGCTCTACCCATATGTCTCAGATGCTGACCTCGCCACTGTCATCCATTCATTCGTCACCTTGAGGCTAGACTATTGCAATCCGCTCTACATGGGGCTGCCCATGGTGACAGTTTGGAGAATGCGGCATCCCGTCTCCTCATGGGGATGGGCCACAGGGAGCACATAACACCTGTGCTCAGAGCACTTCACTGGCTGCCTAGTGTCTTCTGGGCTCAATTCAAGGTGGTGTTGATCTTTAAAGCCCTTCAAGGCCTGGGTTCTGCTTATCTGAGTGATTACCTCATCCCCATGGCCCCTGAGTGACCCCTGCAGTTGGCTAGGGGCACCCTCCTAGAAGTCCCGCGGACGGACAGGAGGGCGATCTCAGCGGCTGCGCCATCGCTCTGGAATTCCCTTCCAGTGGAGGGTCACCTCAGCCTGGATCTTCTCGCCTTCTGATGGAATTGTAAGACCTGGCTCTTCTGCTGAGTCTTGGGGGGGGGGGGGGGGAGGATTTTTATGCATAGCTCAGGTTTTTATAATCTAGTATATGTTCTATATTTTTGTATTTTACTTATTTTTATTGAATTTGTGAGTTTTATTTTTTGAGTTTGTAAGCCACTTCGAGTTGCGTGTGCGAGGGGGGAAGGATAAAAATAGGGGGGGAAACAAAGTCCTTATCCACGAGCTCCTCAGTTCCACATCTGTAAAGTGGGAGTAATAATGGCCTGCTTCACAGAGTGGTTGTCGGGGTGAATGAGATAAAGACTGTAAAGAATTTTGAACACTGAAAGTGCTATATAAACAATAAATACCACCACCACCATATTTTTCCCTTTTAGTTACATAGCAGGGCTTGAGTTCAGGGTCTCTGTTTCTCCAAGTTGCTGATAGTACAAATGCCCAAAATTATTTTAAGGAAGTCAGCTGCTAGTTTTTTTCAAGTCATAAAATTACACAAAAACAGAGATTCAAACAGACTTTTGTTAATCAGTTTACTATTGCGGAAAAAATATAGTTTTAATAGTGTTTTCGGTAGCACAAGTACAGTATGGTAAAAAAACGGATACACCCCACAAATACATTTCCAATGGCAGGCAAAAGTGCCCTTGCCTATTCAAGTGTGACAACAGATTGTGCAATACCAATAAACAGAAGAGAGTCGCTAAACAGCAGCCAGATACCAATAACACTGGCTCACTGGGATTCAAACCGATGACCTAGAAGTAAAGGGATTCCTATCCTCCCACTAAGCCTCTGAGCCACACAGTTCCATGGCAATGAATGTTTAATTCTTCCAGTTTTCTGAGAGAACCCAGATATTAAAAGCACAGAGCAGTTCTTAATCTTTCCTGTTGTTCTGACAACTTAAAAGTCATTTTTAAAAATGGGGGTCGAAAAATGTATTTGCTGAACTTCTAGCATCCCTCCCCCCCACCCCCCCTTTACAGTTCAGTTAACTTTTAAAAACTATTTTGACTGTCTGGAGCATTATTTCAAGAATTTCAGAAAGTATCAGAGACAAATGTTGTATGCAAACGTTGTGCTGTTGTAACAGGATGATAATCCCCTTTAAATTTATTTAACAAAGGCTCTGATCAGACTTGCAGTGTGTTTCAAAGGCATTTAAGCACAGATGGAATAAATGGCTACAGCAGCACTGACATTCTCCCATCCCCCCCCCCCCCCCCCNTGAGTGCTTAGGACACAGCTCTTCCTGTCTGGCAGGCTGAAATCCAATCATTTATGGCTTCTAGTTTAATTCTAAACCCTGGATTCCTGATCACAGAAGGATTAAAACTTGGCCTCAAGGTTAATGGGCTTGGGTTGATTTTTTTCCAAAGGTGCTCCTACCCCATTGGAAAGGTATTTAATCTGAGCTCCATACAAAAAGTGTGTGCACACGTGTGTGTGTTTATGGACCCTGTCTAAAATGAAGATCCACACACTAGTAATTTTCATTCATTTGGAAAATACTTTGAAAGCAACAGATTCTAGTTTGTCTTTGTTAAGAATCATACAAAAACAATGCATTAATATGGAAGGAAGCAATCCAGTCTTAAATCAGAAGGCATTCTTGACAGAGTTCAATGCACCTTCACTTAGTTACGGTTCCCAGAAGACTGGCGACTATTTGAAAAGAAACAATAGGTCACCTTTAACCTTTCAGTTCCCAAAATGAGGCAAGCAAAACACCCTCAGTGGCACAGCAACAATGCTATTTGTTAAATTAAATTAAGTAACAACAGGCTAGAGGCTTCTGGAAGAGCTGAACAGAAGACAGTTAAATATGCATTAAAAAAAAGGCAACAAGTTGAAGAATTATTTTAGTCCGCTGGAATAAAATATCTGCAGTCTCCAGAATCATCTATTTAACTCTACACAGATGATGTCTTTTCCCACTAGTGACCTAGAAAAGGAAGTGAGGTGGCAAAAATTGCAGACGATACAAAATTATTGAAGTTAGCCAAGTCCAAAGAAAATTGAAAAGATTTACAGAAGATAAAATAGCAGATGAAATTCAATGTTGATAAGTGCAAACTAATGAACGCTGGAAAAAATAAATCTAATGTGCACACACAATGTTGGATTCTAAATTAAGTGTTGCCATTCAGGGAAAAGATCTTGGGCGTGACTGGCCGCGATCCCAAACTCCCCGTGCACGGGATCCGCATGGGATGCGTGCCGATTCCACGCGGCACGATGCTCCTGCAATGGACTTGCGCGCGGGCTGCACACGTGCGCGTGGCTTGCGTACGGCAAGGGATCGGCCTCACCATGAATATCTCACCAAAAACAACAGCTCAATGCACAGCAGCGGTCAAAAAGGCAACGTTCAGAATTATTGAGAAAGGAACAGAAAATATCATAATTCCGTTATATAAATTTGTTGTGTACCCACATCTTGTGCGTGCAGTTCTGGTCAAGATATGACAGAACTGGAAAAAATAGAGAGGCAACCAAGATGATTAAGCATGTGGAATGGCTTCCATCTGAGGTCAGGCTCAAAGGGTTAGAAAAGAGATAAGAGGTGTATAAAATCATGAGTGGTGCTGAGAAAATAAATAGGGAGCCATTATTTACCTTTCCTTAAACTACTACAACTAGGGGAGACACCTCTGGAAATTAGCTGGAAGCAGGTGTGCTTTATTTTACACCATGCACAATTAACCTACGGAACTCATTTTCACTGGATGTTGTGACCAACAGTATAAGTGGGTTCAGAAAGAGGTTAGAGGAGTTCATGGAAGATAGGTCCATAAATAGCTGTCAGTCAGTCTGGTCAGGGGATGTCATCTTTACTGTTGGAGCTGGGAGTAAATGGGAATGGGTCACTCTATCTAGAAAAAGCCAGCATAGCCTAGTGGATAAAGTGCTGGACCGGGACTCGGGAGACCAGGTTCAAATCCTACTTAGCCATGAACACACTGGGTGGCCTTGGGCAAGTCACTGTCTCTCAGCCTCAGCTCTCCATCTGTAAAATGGGATGTGTCCCTATGTTCCCCATTAATGTCCATCCTACATTGTCAGCCCCTTGAAGCAGGGACCTCTCCCTAATTACAATTGTGGTATAAGTAATAATAATAGGAATAGTCTGCATACTTTCTCTCTCTCTCTCACACACACACACGTTAGAATTGCCCCTAACCTGCTTATCTTTTCTACCTTGGTCTTTCTCTCTTGATGTTTGCACTCCTTACTTGGAATTCTGTTATAATGAGTACGTATGTACTAATGCAGCTGCTGTACTGGGTGAGGTCTATATGTTTATCTATTATCAGGAGAGATCCCTAAATGTGGAATCTACGAACAGACTGTCATATTAAACTGTGCCTCTGTTTTTATAAAATAAAATGGTACCTATGCAAACTGCTGATCTTGGGCGTTGTGCTATATTAGCTCATCTCACCACTGGACCTTTTTATCATCTATTGTCATTAGCTCCACGACAAGGCCCCAAAAGCCCCATTCAAGATGGTGATCCCATTAAGTTAGGCAATGTATGAATATATGAATATACATAGAGAGGTACAGTCCTTGCCTACAACAGCTTGCAGTCCATTTAATAGGCATTTTGATTATTTCCAAAACCAGTATTTATTTATAATAAAATTTGTATGCTAAAAGCATCTTGGGTGTGTGTGTGAGAGAGGGGGGGGGAGAGGGGGGCTAACAACATGTTAAACACAGATTAAAACAAACAACATCCAATACAATTAAAATAAAATAAAAAACAGTTCAACCCATATGGCAAAATAAACATCGAAGATACTGCATTCAAAATAACAGCTCCAATTTTTTTTATTGTATCTACCATAACAGCAGCAAATAAAGAGTGATTAAAAATGAAGTCGTAACTGAGCATTTAAAAATATTACAAGGTGATCACTTTTCAAACGCTGTAAAGGATGACAGTGCTGGAATAGCCACTTCCTGTGAGCAGACCTTCAATATAATGTGCTGATTATCAAAGACTTTCCACAAATGGTAGTTTAAATTGAGGGGACTGTTCACATACCTTAGTCCAAATGCCCTCTTTTATGCTCATGGTAATAAAAGCATATACTGAAGAACCATGTTTGTAAGAGTATTAAAATAGGTTGCACATAAATATTCAAGCACGCCTTGCTTAATGTCATGCATTTACATCAGTACAAGTTCATTTGCAATCCATTCCTGTTCACTTAATTCAAGGTGGTCAGTAAATTGGTGACTATTATAAGATGGACAAAGAAAATAGCTATACCTCTACACGACCAAAGGATGTTTTCAGACTTATTTTGTTTACTGTTAATCCTTCCATTCATAATTTGATACACGGAACTGTTTCATCCATCATAAACAGACACAGACAGGCAGGGGCGGACTACAGCCATACAGCTCACTATTTTAAAGCCAAGTAAAGATTATTTTCCTGTTCTGCTCATCCTAACCGTAGCATCTACACCGCAAAAAGAAATCCCTTATTTAGAAAGAGAAACCATGGTGCTAACACCACAGAACAAACTGAAGAGAAGCAACCTGCTGCTCTGGAAAAGGCAGGCCTTTCTCTCCCCAAAAGGATGCCTATAATTGTAACAGAGTATTAATTCTTACCTGATACGAACAGTTTTCCTGGTGTACCATCTCAGTGCATCATATAGAGAGCAGACACCATGCCAATTGTTTACAGAAGCTGCACTGTTAAAATTTACAGCATCTGATGGAGAAAAGAACGCCCTCGTAAGGCGAGAGGCTTCCCGCAGATTAAAATGGATGCTGTTTCTGCTATTTCAACCTGCGCAATAGCACTGCCTTTGCTAGCGAGGAGTGTGGCAGTGCTGTTCGCCTCAGAGAACTAGCAATGAGGTTTAATAACATGTAGCGTAGACTGATGGGGGAGTGGGTTCACTCATCACTAGCACAATCAGCCAATTATATTATAGACACAAAGAAAAGGATCAGTCTGAGGCTGGTGTGACCTTCTGGTGCTTTATGAAGGCAGTTAACCGATGTGGAAACATTCTAGTCCTCATTAAAGGGAAAAAGGGAAAAAAAAAAAAAAAAAAAGACAAATCGATGCTTCCCTTGAACATTTCTGCCCTCCAGCATTATTCTCCCTCCCTGCAGCCACTCTTCGATTAGTGCATGTAAAAGATCACTTACCATTTTTTTTTACTACTGCTTAGAAGTTTTAATACAGCTAAGAAAACCAATCACAATTTTATAAACAGAAAAATCTTCAAAAGCTGCCGAAGTATTTTAAAAATATAAGGCAGTTAAATCACCTGGCAGCACTTCTTTAAACAAGACTATTTTATGGCAAAATAAATCCAACCGTGTGTGTGTTTCATCCAAAGTGAACTTTTGTGCCGTTTTCTATTTTGTATCCAAGATACTGAGTTCATTAAACTAGTGCCAGGAATGCATACCAATTATTTTGTTGTACAATGTGCCTGAGACACAAAGTAAAATCTGTTCTAGAAAATGTTTTTATACTTTTCCTGCTAGTTTTAACTCTAAAATGCAATGACGTTGGAAGTCTTCAGTCCCTATATTGCAACGTCCAGCTTTGAATACAGATGCTATCTGATTTAAAAAGCGGTTAATGCCTCATAATAGTTTATATGAACTAAGTATAATCTGTTAAAAAAAGTTAATAGCCTGTTCTCTACCCAAATTTTACCGATGTAGGGAGAACTGAACTGACATCTTAAAGATTAAACAAATACCCCAAGTATATACAACAAAAGGCAACATTTGGTCCATCCCAGGACATTTTCCCTTAAAAACAAAACACCTATGGCATAATATTTTAAATCTGAGCTAGGTATAGTACTTTAGCAGCAGTCCCTGGATATGATAACCAGTAAATAAACCCAGATATGAAACCCGGTAAATAACAAATGTTCCGAAAACTGATGGCAATTATTTATTCACAAGTAATTAATTAAAAGTATTCTAATATGACAATCAAAGATGCTTCATCCAGGCATTCTTTGATTGTCCTATCAGATCAATATTTTGAAGTTTTACTGATTGCAGTGTAGATTAACCTTGTTAAGCTAACTGCAGTCTAAGGGAGACTGGAAATATTGACAGGAAAAATAAAATAAATGGCTACTGTGTTACACTGACAAACAGGTTTATTGTTAGAGTGGAAGCAGAAATTTCTCCGTAGTTAGGATCTCGATGCTGGGATTCCTAGCAAATAGACTGTGATATTTCAGTCAATTTCATTGCTGGTTTCCTCAATTTCGCTTTATATGAATAAAACAAATGTAAGGTGCGACCCGGCACATCAACAGTCAAGGTTAAACACTCGGGGCTACATTGCATGCAACGTAGCAGGGACCAGGCACAAGAGAAATTCTGGGATTTTCTTGTGTACAAGGCCCAGGGCTGTGCCCTCTTCACAGAGACAGGGAAACTAGTCATACCAAAACAAAAGTGCTGCTAAGATGTCTAGGTATCTGCTTCCTAACTAAAGCCCCACTTACTCTTTGACTGCTACAGAAGTCCAAGTGGCATGGTTCGACTCAGAGGTACAATCCCTCCCCCCGCAGTATGGCACAGCTGTGCTTCAGGCCCTAAGTAGATGTAACAGATGGCTTCGCAACTCTATCAGTCTTTGCAGGAAAAGACCGTATGAGATGATGCAATACTGCTGATTATGTGCAATACACAACACCCTGCAACATGCCACTGCCTCCTCATTAGCTCATCTCTGATGTTGTGGCCTCCTGCCCACGCAAGTAACAAAACTGTTCCTGAACCAACCTTATTGTCACTGGACGGCTAGCAGGAAGAAGTGCTTACTTGGATGGGTTTGCCATTTTATGTGCTACAGGTTGCATAACTGCTTCATGTGGGAGACGGCCCATTTTTGCACGGTATATCATTAAAGGAAATGTTTTGCCTTTTATAATTTAATATTTCTGCAGATTTCACAGTGCCCTTCCTAGCACAAAAGGCTATCAGTCCCCCGCCACACACTTTTTTTGTTTTGTTTTAATATTAGCAATTTCCTTGAATCTTACTTGGCTGTGAGAAAGCATAATAGGAGGCAAGGAGACCAGCTCACTCCACCACACGGGAACATGATACTCCCCATCGCACCAGAGAAGCATAACAGAATGTTCACCAAGTGGTCTTCGATTTCTGAGAGTTGTGAAACAAAAAGGACTCTGCTCGCACACAGAAAATAACTAGCCTTGCTTTCCCTTGGAGATGGTAGCTAAGACGGGGAGAAAGAGAAGGTTCTCCACCCAAACAATTAACCAATATTGGGAGAAAATGATGGTGAGGAATGAGATGGCCGGAGGCAAATAGAAAGAGAAGTGAAATCTAAACTCTTCCTTCCTCCTTGCAGCTGACCTGATGTGAAAATCAACATCAAACACCCCATAAAGAAAATCAGTTATTTGCATCTCCAGGTGACTGGTGTTCCCTCTTGTGACTTAATATGCATGTGTGAATCCCCACATAAATGGCTACCTATTGGGCAATCGTAATAGGCCAGCTCTGATACCCTCTCTGGGAAGGGATAGGAACACAGGGGTATCACACAATGAGCGGCACAATTGGGGGGGGGGGGGAAGGGGGAAAATCCCTCTCTAGACAGGCCACAGCCAACTTTGGATAAACACACGCATGACAGCGGTGCGCCACTGTTATGACCCAGTCCAGAAATCGGTGGAGGACATGGTCCAGGCCATGTCAGGACACCAGCCTTACATGCCCACAGCTGGGCCGCCGTCCCGCTGCCTGTGTGGTACAGGGAGGGCGGCAACAGACGTGCAGGCGGCCCTGCCCCCAGAGGCCTGTCCTCCACTATGATGGCCAATGTCAGCCAGCCAGGACAGCCAGCCAGGACAGCCAGCCAGGCTGGGCCACAACAGATGTGCTAGTCTGCTGTGGCCTGGTCAGGTGGGCCTTAGCCCGGGTTGCAACTTTGGAGGTTTCAAGCAGGTCAGAGCCTGGGCTAGCAGCCGACAGCCAGGGGCAATCCCGGGCCAATATCTGGCAGCGCAAAAACGGATGTGCTGGTGGCCTGCGGGCCAAAGCAAGCCACCACCATGTCTGTTTTTACCCTCTGACTATAAGGCCTAGGGCTCACACTGATGTGGCTAGAAGTCTGTCAGCTAAGAGTCCTTTTGGCTGAATGACTGCTTTCCAGCTAGCATATATAATGTTCTTTCAAAATATTATAAATATAACTAATTTTAATTTTTCTAATAAGGAAAAGGATGCAAGGGGATCTCTCAGCAAAAATATCAGTTTCATAAAGAGGATAGCAAAGCTGATGCCAACATGAATGGGAAGGAGACATAGGACAGTATAACTAGGGGGCGCATCAGAGAATACTTGGCCAATTTGAATGAATTCCAGACAGCAGGGGGCCAAAGATTAGATATGCACCCTAGGAGCCCAATAGAGCTAGCTGACAAAATCTCAGAACCACCAGCTTGGAGAACTTCTAGAAAATTGGTGAGGCCCCAGAGCACTGGGGAAGAGCAAATGTTGTGCCTATCTTTGAAAAAGGAACAGAAAGAATACCTAACAAATGATAGAGGAGTTAATCTGGAGGGGGAGGCAAGGCCACAAAGGGCCTTGAAAGTAAAGACAAGCAGCTTTGTGTTGGTGTAGAGGGAGCCAGTAGAGAGGGGAGGAGGGCTGAACATGAACATCAAAGTGGTGGGGGCAAGGTGAATGGCCTTGGCAATGAGACTGTTGAAAAGAAGCGAGAGGGGCAAGATGAGAGCAGGGAAGGCCAGTAAGGAGGAGGTTGCAATAGTCAAGGCAAGAGATGACTAGAACATGGACTAGGGTCTTATTATTATTATTAACAAACATTTATATAGCGCCAGCAGTGTACCTGGCACTTTACAAAGTAATAAAATAGACACGGTCCCTGCCCCTAGGGCTTACAATCTGAGAGACAGGAGCTGGGGGAGAGACTTAGGAAGGGGAACAGAGGGAGAGCTGTCTCTTATACACATCTAGATGTGTATAAGAGACAGGTATAGGAGTAGTGGCTCAGCAGGATAAAGAGTCAGACAGAGCAGAGTGAAAGAGGTGAGTTTTAAGGAGAGATTTGAAGGTATGAAGGGAGGGGGCAAGGCGGATGTGGACAGGGAGGGAGTTCCAGGCATGGGGGGCAACAAGTGAGAAGGGACGAAGGCGCTTAGGGGAGCAGGGAAGGCGTGGAAGGGTGAGAGAAGGGACAGAGAAGGAGAGAAGTGCACGGACTGGAGTATGGAGGGCGATAAGTGCAGAGAGGTAGGGGGGAGCAAGGTTGTGCAGGGAGAGGTGACAGGATTTAACAGACTGAATCTGAGGTACAAAGGAGAGGAAGGAGTCAAAGATGAACCCTAAGGGAGAGGCTGGATGGCAACCCCATCAATGGAAGGGAAGAGGAGGAGAAAGGGGTTGTTTTTTTTGGGGGGGGGGGGAAATGAGCCGTTCAGTCTTGGACAGATTAAGCTTCAGTTGGCAAAGAGACATCCAAGCAGAGATGTCAGAGAGCCAGTGACGCAAGACTGGGCGGTGAGGGAGAGAATGGGTGGTATAAAGACATAGTAGAGTGTCATCAGCATACAGGTAATACCATAAGCTGTGAGAGTCAATGAGTTTGCATGGGATAGAGTGTAAAGGGAGAGGAAAAGAGAAGAGGCCAAAGAAAGAGTCTTGGTGAACTTCAACTGAGCGGGGAAGTGATGTGGAGGATGTACCAGCAAGAGAAACACAAATATGCTGAAGGAGCGGTTAAGAGAGACAATAAGAGAACCAGTTGAGGACTCAGCCCTGGAAACCAAGTGAACAAAGAAAATCAAGGGAAAGGGTGTGGTCAACAGGGTCAAAGGCAGCAGAAAGATCAACCAGGACAAGAATAGAGTAGAAATCACTGGATTTGGCTAAAACAGGGGTGCTCAACTTGATTCATGCAGAGGGCCAGAAAATTTGGTTTGGGCCCAACCCTGGGCTGCATGTACTCCGCCCCGAATTTGCATAACCCCACCCCCAGTTTGCATAACTCCAACCCCTGGCAGAAAGTAGCTGGGGTTGCAGATCTGGGAGGCAGAAGCAGCAGTGAGGGGCTCACAGGTGGAGACATCAGCGGCAGCAGGAAGCTAGAGCCATGGAGGAGGCAGGAGGGATCTGGCCAGCGCCTTTAATATGCTTGCTGCTCAGAGGAAGGAGGGTTTTGCACCAGTGTGGGGGCTGGAGGAAAGGCGATTGCCAGAGCAGAAGGTGACATGGTGGGCCGCAGGAAAGGTCTTTGTGGCCGGGGGAGTTGGGTCGCAGGAAAGGTCCTTGCGGGCCACATGCGGCCCTCGGGCAATACTTTGTGCAGCCCTGGGCTAAAAGGAGGACATTGGTGATTTGACAAGAGCAGTCTCGGTTGAGTGGAAAGGATAGAAGCCAGACTGAGCAGGGCTGAGGGAGAAACTGGAGGAGATGTTTAGGCTAAATATTAGGAAACGCTTTCTGTTAAAGCCATTCAGCAGTGGAACAAGCTTCCTAGAGACATTGGGTGTTTTCAGACAAGACACTCCCCACCCACCTCCCACCCACTATACATGTTACAGGGCACCTATAGGGCAACACTGCAGCCCTGTAACATGTACAGTGGGGGGGAGGTGGGTGGGGAGTGTCTCGTCTTAAAACGCTCGTTGTTGAATCTCCTTCCCTGGAGGTTTTTGAGAAAAGAATGGACAGCCATCTTTCAGGGATCCTTTAAGTATAGAGTATTCTGCTTCAGACGGTTGGACTCGATGACTCTGAGGTCACGGCCCATCCTAGCAGTGGATGACATGGTTGCAGAGAAAGGTGTTGAATATATTTGTATTCTTTCTTTCTTTCTTTAGTAACTACATGCAAACCGTCTTTCTGACAGACAGCTTTCGCAAAAACAACAACATCCATTCCCCAAACTCTGGCTTGAAATCCTGGCTCCGCTAAAATCAATGCCAAACCTCCCGTGACTTCAAGCCATTTCATCTGCACTTGAGATCTTGCACTTATTATTATTGTATTATTATTTTTAAATAACCTTGCTGAATGCTAACAAAGCAGCTTCCTGGGTTACATAATCTCTCCTGATGATATTTATCATGTGTCATGAAAACCTTTCTGAAATTATCCCACTCTTCACATTACTGGTCTATCTATAGTTGAAATGACTCAAAGCTGTTTCACACAAAGCAGATTTCTGACAAGCCTAGCATGAACCTTGTTGAATACAGCTCTGACATGGCAAGGTGCAAACAATAACATAACACCCTATTTAACAATTTACTCCCTTTGTGGAAATGCAGGCTAGAGGACTGCTTTGTACTTAACATTTGGCTTGCTGCACAGGAAATGTTATTCTTATACACAGGACTATTCATGGCAGGCCAATTGTTCCAAGGAGCAATTATGTTCTTATCCCGAAATAAACTCTGTGTGTTTAGAACACCTTCTGTCCCCATATGGAGCATCACTGAAGTGAATGGGGCTCTGTATGGGTGTCGAGGTCTGTGTATGCAGGACTCATTGATGGGTCAGGGTCTTTGACAGAACAGTGACAAGCCCCTTTCACCAAGCAAGTAGTGAGGAGGAACGGTTTGGAGGTGAGTGAACCATACTAAAAACACGAGTGGAGAACATCAGGCCCAGGGGCCAAAGATGACCAGAAGCTGGTTTTCATTTGGCCCCTTTCTGGTTGCCAAATTTGATCAATGGATCCAGTTCCTGTCTTTAAGCACCAAAAGGAGTGAGCTCAGAGAAAGGGAGCAGAGATGAGGGCATAAACAGAAGGACTGGGGATGGATCAATGGCAAAGATCCATCATCTGGACCTTCCTCTTTCTTCCCCCCTACTCTGAGTGCACCCCTTAAGCACCCTTGCCCCACTTGTATGTGACCCTTGCAGCTTGTACTAACTTTTGAAGTAGCCCTTGGGAGGGAAAAGGTTCCTCACGCTTGGTATAAACCAAGAAAAAAACCCTGTACTTGTCATTTTCTTTTCCTGATCATTTTGTTTACACACCCAGATAACAAATCAGCTAATTAAACTAGAGTAAGTGAATGTCATCAGGCTATCCTTCCAGAAGCTCACTATGAAATGGCGACCGACACCCATAATAAAAATCACATAATCAAAAAACCTGCCGCTTAAAAACCTAGTTAAGGCAGCATTCCAAACTATACTCAAACTTTTACTGTAATTTGTATGTTATGGAAACTTTCTCTTACCCTCCTATTACTACAGAAATGCCATACATGTAACCAAGCCAAAGGGAGCCATCCCTTTCAACGAGAAAGAAACGGACAGTCTACCATTTATTTGAAATTAAACTGCATGTGTGTGGTATGGTGACTGAACGATACTTATATGTGATAAGGGATGGATGCAGGTTAATTTCAGTTAAATAGTATTTTTTTTTATAACACACATTCAATTACACACACACACACACAAACACACACTCATTCTCTCACACATGCTCTCACCCTCACATACACACACACTTTCAAACAAACACGCACTCACTTCAGCATGGCCGGCCCCCTTCGTGCACGCACCCGCTGCTGCTATCTGGAGGTCCTGTGCACCATGCACCTCCGTGCACATGAGCATTCGCATACTGGGCCCAGCCATTTCCTGAATATGGCATACTGTCGCTACATTTCCCAGCATGCCATATTCAGGAAACGGCTGGCCCTGGCATACGCACAGAGAGGCGCCCAGTGGGACATTTGCAAACTGTGGCAGGTGGCACTGTGGCAGCAGCAGCATGTGGGGTGAGCGAGCAGTGCTGCAACGGGAAGGGCCAGGGGCCCCCAGGCAGGCGAGTGGTGGCGTTAGTTCCTCCCCCTCCCAGACTGCTACGGCGGGTGTGTGCAGGCTGGTGGTGAGTGAGAGCGGGGGCTTGCTGCAGGCAGCATGCGCTGTGCGGGGGCCCTTATGGAAGGGGCCTGCCCTGCAGTCAGCTGGTGCTCGAGCTGGGCTGGAGCCAGGACAAGTCCTCTGGCTCCTAGGCATTCCTTACAAGCGGCCAGCACCTTGCTAGCGCCTCCGCCCTCTCAGTAGGTCTGTCTGCATGGGAACGCTGTGCACAGCTGTGGCCTGCACCACCCACACTGTCTGAGAGCTCTCAGCCCGTTTAAAGTGCCAGCTCTAGAAGTGGCCACAGCCGCTTAAGGCGAGAAAGCACCAATACCATGCCTGGAACAGGGCTGGCCAAAGCCACCCTGTTACAATCCAGAAATGCTAATTAAAAAATTAAAAAGCACTAGGGTCAACTATACACTTTCCTTTATGCAGGAGAGATTCCCCCTCGTGGCTTAATGGCATTATAGTACTCATCTTTAAGAAGGGGGACTCCTCCTGCCCGGAGAATTACTGCCCCATTAGCCTTCTCAGCACCGTGGGGAAATTATATGCTCGTTTCCTATTGACAAAACTCCAACGGTGGTTAGACTCTAGTGGGATTTTGGAACCAGAGCAGGCAGGGTTTCAGAGGGGTAAATCTACTTTGGACCATGCTTTGGTCCTCGCTGCTTTGGCTAAAAGATCATGTACTTCTGGTAAGAATCTCTACCTCTGCTTTGTTGATCTCCGAGCAGCCTTCGATTCTGTGTCCAGGGAGCGTTTGTGGTACAAATTAAGTAAAACCTCGATTGACCCACGCTTGCTGTTTTTAATGGTGAAACTGCATTCCGGTAATTCCCTTCAGGTACGGTGTAATTCCTACGGTGGTATAACACCTAAGGTACAAGTTATCAGGGGAGTCCGTCAAGGATGTATACTGGCACCAGTGTTGTTCAACCTATTTTTGAACGACCTGGCCCCATTTCTAAAGACTTGTACCTCCCATGCCCCATCTATTAGTGGTCGGTCCATCACGGCCCTCTTGTATGCAGACGACGCAGTCTTGATCTCCCATTCTATGGTGGGTCTAAGACGCGTTATGAACCATTTTGGGGCCTACTGTAAAGAAGAGGCATTAGTTATTAATTACGCCAAGACAAAGGTTATGATAATGGGGAATTTCAGGTCTCAAACAAGCCATCGCTGGTTCATTGAGGGATTGCCAGTGGAGCAAGTGTCTTCATATAGATACCTGGGGGTGATCTTTTCTAGTAGTGGCAGTTGGAGGCCCCACTTCGAGGCTGTTAAGGTCCAAGCTAGATGCACTGTAGGGGCTATAGTTTCTCTCTTTTTCGGCCCTGGTGGCAATTTGGTCTTGCCTGCCCTTCGAGTTTTTAGAGCAAAAGTTCCCCCAGGTTCTATATGCATTCCCTGTGTGGGGTCTGACCCTAATGAACTGGAAGCAATTCAGAACGGCTTCCTGCAGGTAATCCTTGGTCTCCTGAAGGGAACGTCCCAGGCTATTTTAAGAGCTGAAACTGGTAGCCATACAATTTGGCACGCGGCCCTTTGAGTCTCCTTCAAATACTGGGTGAAAACTTCTTTATTCCCCAAACAGGTTCAATCACTTCTTGCTTTAGCATTCACACATGGACTGCTGAGAGATTGGGATTCTCAGATGGAGCAAGAGGCCCAAAAGTTGGGGCTCTCCCGTGCCTATTTGATGGCACTTGGTGGTGAGGCTGCTGAATTCCTTATTTTCAGAAGGCTGGCAGATCAAGAGGTCCAAGTAGAGGATTCACTAATAAGAAATCAGAAAGTTGCCCCTGGTTATTTTGCTGTGGCTCCTTGCCAGGCTAAATGTAGTTATTTACTTTCCTGGTCGGATGCCAGTCTGAGACGGGCTTTTACCCGTCTCAGATGTGAGGCCTTTTCTCCAGACTTTCTTGAGGACCGCTATGCGGGAATACTGAGGGAGAATCGGTTATGCCATTTATGTGATCTTTTGGTGCCTGACACCCTCTCTCATGTTCTTCTTTACTGCCCTGCTTTGATAGACCTCAGGCAAAAGCTGTGGATTGTTCCTTCTGTCAAGCCTCACAGCATAAGTGTACTGTTCAGCCCCTGCTTAGATGGCTTCTTGGACCATCGGAT
The DNA here is from genome assembly GCA_003113815.1 of Sphenodon punctatus. Lineage (NCBI taxonomy): Eukaryota > Metazoa > Chordata > Lepidosauria > Sphenodontia > Sphenodontidae > Sphenodon > Sphenodon punctatus. The sequence goes on along the minus strand of QEPC01014905.1, from coordinate 2,155,731 downwards.
TCCCCGTTATCTCGGTCAGTGGCACGTTTTGGGTTAGCAGTTACTCGTAGGCGTATATCCCCCTCTTAACAAAGGATTCAGCAAGAAGGGAGGTGAGGATGCTGGATGAATTCTGCCACTGCCGATGACTGTGCAATGGATACTACTGGTTTGGTGATTTGCTCCCTTGGTAACCTTCTGTTAGGAGGTTTCCGTGAGGCTCAGTAAACAACACCCATGGTAAACTTGTCAATCTGTTATGCTGCCGGATTGTAATGCATATATTTTTATTTTTTTTCTACTATTATAGGTCATCAGGGCCCTTATGATTTAAATTGTAATCTTAATTTAGGGTTTATGCTGACTAGTAAGTTTTTACTAAGATTTTAACAGTATATGTCTATTTGTACGTTTATTTTCTATGTTTATTTGAAATTACCTTATTGGTCATCAATAAAACTCATTCATTCATTCACTTTCCTTTATCTTATCCAACCATGAAATGTAATTAAAACACAGCTAGAAATCTACAAACTCCGTCAAAAGACTGGTCATCAACCTGAAGTCTTTGCCCCGATGTCTCCCATTGAACAGCATAAAGTGCTGTTCTATGGAACTTAGCAGCTACCTTAACTATAGAGCCGCTACTGCTGCTACATAAAAAAAGTGATAGGACGCTGACAAGATGCTAATCAATAATGTGGGGATCTGTCTAGAAGTTTCATAGTCAACCTAAAGAAGAGCAGGAAAGAAAAGAAACTACTAACATCCCATGCCTTTAAGCTGGAAACAGCTTTTGAGGACAAGAAAGCATTCTGTCTGTTTAACAGGGTCCCTCGACCCTGGGGTAGGTATTGGCCGTATCCAGCCCACGCGAGATCTTTGCTCGAGTATCCTTGATTTACAGTGCAGACCACTGCTAATATTCACCAACACAGTTCCACATGCCTATAGGGTCTCAGGGGGCCTCTCTGCATAGGCTCCTTACTGGCCAGACACAGTTCCTCCTGCAACCAGCCAGAGACCTCGTTGGCTCCTGCCTACCCACAGCCGTTTCCTCTATCCAGGTATTACTGGCTCAGGCCTTTAGAGGCAGAACCCTCCCTTGCTCCGGTTTCTCCTGGTTCATCTCTTTAGCACAGCCTCCCTGGCTGGTTTCTGAGGCAGAGGTCCCTGGCTCCTGCCTCTGATGATCTCTCTCCTCTGAGCTTCCAAGGTCCTTTCAGACTGGCCTGGCTATATCCAAGGACAGCTGACCCTACTCAGGCCCTCATATCAAGGCTATATGGTGTTTGGGCACTGTCTTCCAGGTCACCAGCACCTGCACTCCTCCTAGCGCCTACTGTATGGAGATTCTATGTTAGTGGCGGCCATGCTCCTTTCAGGCTGGTGCTACCACCTTAAAATGCCAGGCCTGTCAGATTGACTGTCCCCGTTATAGTCTGGTATTTCCTGAGCACTGGTGCTTCTCTCTTTTAGAAGAAGGATGCCACATGGACAGAGCAACCATTTAGTTCAGTCTGGCAATGGATTAAAAAAACCCAGCAATGGGAGCAAAAAATTTCTTCTGTGCTGAAGCAAGCCCAAATTTGCTCCCATTGTTAATTTCTGAGAACAGACATGCTCCTTTCTGCTAAACGTATGCGAAAGGGAGATGGGGCAGGATAATATTTTTTTTTAAATGAAAATAAAAATGTGAGAGCAGGATTAAATACTCAAGTCCTGTGTACAGCTGTTCTGGATTCTCTTTTCTGAACACATTTTAGAGAGACAATAAGAAATCATACAAGTACTGGTTCATATTGATAGAAGAGGAGGAGAAACACGCTTCAATGAGCAGATAAAATGGACAGCTAGCATGGAGAAACATGTGGACTATGAAACAAACACAAAGTTCACAGTACAAAGCTATCAGACTAAGTGAATATCCATTGCAAATATCATAACCAACAATTTTGCCCTACTCATATCAGCTCTGACGAAGTAGATGTCAACCACTATTCATGCCCTCTTCATGTGTAAGGTAATATTGATGGGTGAAAGGTGACATGGGCACACAGCAAGGAAAAGAACCCAGGACCTGTGAGGTAGCTGTCCCAAAGCATAACCAATGAGCTACATAGTAGGCCAGCCAACATCCCAAAAGTTCCTTATCAAATGAGTTACTGGCATCGGCATGTTAAAAGCAGGCACCCATGTCAGATCAATTGTACATAGGATGACAAAGGAGATGTGGGTGGATACCATCCTCACATGTGAACTTGAAGGTCATTTCCAAGGTCAGATATCATCGCATGGCATGAGTAAGGTTACTTTTCGGGGAAATTGTCACTGTTCTGAAAGTAATGCTAGAATGGCTCAAATGACAAAAAACCTTGAAATTACTGGAAAAAAATGACTTTGGACTGCAGTAGCATTTTAAACATATTTGATAGCCCATCTCATTTCCTTTAATTACATGCATGGAAAGTCCAAATTGTTAGGATGTTTTGGTGTATTTTTATTGATATATGGCTTTTTACCAACGTGCCCTCGCATCACCCCAATCTGGCTCCAAATTTGTATAGGTTTGTAACAAGTATTTCTTACTTATATATAATGATAATTTACCAAAATGATACGTCATTTCATTAATGTAATGAATCCATTTATTCCATTCTTTATCAATGCAGGTATGACATAATACAGCGGACATGGAACCTGTAACCACCATCAAGAGAAAAGGAAATCCTGGTGATGTGGACTTACTTTGCCAAAGTGCAGCACCAAGTCTGTGCATCGCATCAATAGCTGGGCCTTAAATGTTGCCAATCAGAGGCGGAAATTGTGTGATAAGAATGTCAGACATTTGTGAGTATGCAGACATATTCTTCTGGTCTGTAGAACACCACTTTGGTGAGCATACAACCAGAGGGGATGTCATTTTTGACTGGTACGTTGGCGTCTATTCTACCAAGGCTGTCACCCGATCCAAGCAACTGGGACAGCAGAGCCCAATACGAAAGCTCGATGGACTTGATGTACAGCTACTGCAGATGCGGAGTCAATTCATTGCCCTGGATGAAAAGAAAGCTGATCTAGCCCACTTTCTCTCTGATATTCTCATGACAAGAGGGGTAGAGTTGCAACAGCAAAAAGAGTTGGTGACTGCTGGTGGCTTCACAGAACCCAATGAGGGACGCAAATCTACGAATGGCTGGGAAATTATATTGGGATATGGCTTTGCTGGAAAATCTACTTTATCAAACCATTCTGAAAGTAGCTCATCTTACCCTTGCCCTAGCTGCTTGCAGGTGGACATTGCAAAGCAAGAGGCCTAATGTTACAGCTGCAGATGGGTCTTCTTGAATAGTTAGATTGGAGTGTATGATCATGGGGATTTCTAATCATAGCTATTTTGATTTGGTTTCCTTTGGTTTTGTATAAATTGATGTTTGGGTGAAAGTGTGATTTTTGAATATTTGTATTTATTCTGTTTTATTTATTTTTGTTATAACCTATGGTTACAACCATAAACTTTTTATATAATGAGGGACAATCAACTAGGAGAGACTGTGCCACATGGAAATCATGAAGCAGCTGACACAAGATTGATCCTTCATGCTTGTGAGGCAGTTGAAAGAGGTTATGAACGAGTTGTAGTCATCTCCACAGAATAGATATGTTTCTGCTGTTGCACTTCCCGAGCATGAAAGCAACTGAAACATTGTCAGTCTCTGGAACAACTAGGAAATGAAGATGCTACCCATTACATGCCATTGACATGAGGCTTTCACAGCCTGTAAAGAAGAACTTGCTAAAATGACATGCATTAACAACCCAGCATCATCCTTCAACGGTTATGGAAAGAAGTCGGGAAGATTTTTTAAACACAACTCCACCTTGTTAGTGGTATTGGATGAGAGAGACGTTACACAGATGTCAAGAGATTTGTGTGCCACATCTATGGTACCCCAGCTGCAAAAACTATTAATCATGCCAGGTGTAACTCTTTACCAAGGGCAAGAGGGATCTGCAGATGCTACCCCCAAAGAAGGATGCTCTTGAGCTCATGTTGCATGTGCTAATTACCAAGCAAAGATCTGGCTGCAATCAGATCAAATGAGTAGAGACGCTGTTCCTCCTGAGCATACCTCTGCCTGGAAGGAGTCTAGACAAGTTGACTGGACAAGGTTAGCTCCTGTGTCCACTGCCTGTCTGGAACTAGTGACGTGTGGGTGCAAAATAAAATGCAACACAGCACAACGCACCTGTTTCAAGAATTATTTGAAACGTGTTACTGCCTGCGGCTGCGATGCCATCAACCTTTCCAATCCTGTTGCCTAACAATTTCCTTATACTCATTATGCAAGTGATAACCAGATGCTTATTTATTCTGTAAACCTTGTACCTTCACATTATTAAACATGATTGTCTGTACACAACTCAGTTTGTCTTTGTATCTACATGCTACATATGTAGCTACAAAGCACGTGCTTTTTGTCTTGTACCTGCTTTAACGGGTATGGCTGTATTTCCTAATTATGGAGACAACCTAACTATCAATCTAATTTGGAAATTCCATGCATGTAATTAAAGAAAATGAGATGGGCTATCAAATCTGTAACAGGTTATAAATGGCTATGTACAATGGTTACAATGATACTTCAGTCCGAAGTCATTTTTTTGCCGTAATTTCAGGTGTTTTGGTCATTATAACAATTTATCCATTAAAGACAGATGTTCCACTGCTATTATATGTTTGGTACCAAAGTTCCTTTCCTTCATTGTGGTGCATAGTATGTCCCAAATTGGTTAATTACTTTCAGAGCTGTGACAATTCCCCCTTACTCATGCTGTACGGTGTTATCTGACCTTGGAAATGACCTTCAAGGTCACATGTGAGGATGGCATCCACCCAAATTTTCTTTGTCACCCTATGTACAATTGGTCTGGCATGGGTGCCTGCTTTTAACACGTCAATGCTTGTACAAGTAAAAAAATGACATGGTGTGACTGACACAATGACATTTCTGTGACTGACTTTAAAAAGGGGAAACAAGCAGTTGTTCATGTAGTTCAGGTGATAGAGCTTTGGAAATGAAATTAAAAAGTCAAGGCTCAATTAATTCTTTTAAAGTTGCTTTCCCCCCCTTTTTCTTTTAAATGAGAATCCCAATTCATGCAGGGCTGTGAACAATGCTTCAGTGGAAGCTTGACACTCACTATTCATCAGGAGGATTTACACAGGTGAGAAACCTTACAAGTTCCCCGGCTGGGAAATGCCACAGAAACAACTCAGCTCTTGATAAACATCAGAGAATCTACCATGCAGGAAAAGAAGCCCTATTATGATGGTGGGTATGGTTTAAAAAAACAACAACTGAAATATGAAAGAAATAATTACACCTAAACTATCACAAGATCCTGATTTGATCCATGAATTATAAATCAGCTTTTCACAGTTCTATTACCTGAACTACAGGAAGAAAGGCTGGCTGCTGGGTTTAATTGGGCCACCAGGAGGATTCTGCATACTGTCCACAAAGCTAGAAAGCAGTTTGTAAAGCTGCCACATCAGCAGCAGCAGCAGCAGTGCGACTGAATGACTAAGCTTTGTGGTCATTATGCCAGAAGTCCTAGGTTTTAATCTGCACTGTATCATTGTGCCTTCTCCCTGTTTGCTTCTTTTTTAAAAAAATAAAAAGGTTAGGATTATAAGTACAGCAATATCACATACTGCTATTGGGCCTGAAAATGTCTCCCTTTCTCTTTAGTTTCAGATATACCTCTGTCCCCTTGCATGAACCCTTTATCCATCCACCCTCTTCTTGCAATGTGTCTTAAAGACAGGGCTGTACAAATCAACTTGCTTTCGGTGTATACACCTTGAGATGGCAAATGGACTTTCACATCCTTTGCAAGTTTCAGAAAGGTAAGCAGGGATTTCTTTTATGCCTTCCTAGTGATTTATTTACATATATTTTACAGTCCTGATTGGGGAATTTAGGATTTTAGCACAGGCTACAATATTTATGCCAATTCAAGATGAAGATATATTTTTCTAGTTACCTAAGTTAGTGGTGATACAAGTTATAAAAACGGATACCATATTTTATAATATGAGCATCTGTAATATGCTATATGTAATATGAAAATACACTATATAATATGAAAATGAATATATATGTCTTAATATATAGTTCAGCATTATATATTAAGCATTAATATGTAATAGTTATTTGTCTTATATATTTGTTTATTGTATTTATTGGGATGTCTATCATGCCCTTCCCTAAAGGTTCAAGGGAGGAACAACAGAAAATAACTACCCATATATAAAACATAGAAAAATGAAACCTCAATAAAATACAAGCTATGTGAAAATATAAAATTCCAGTTAAAGCAAATCTTCAAACCCTATCCTCGCCTGTCAAATGCATGGACAAATAAATAAGTCCTATATTATTGCCTGTAGATGCTCAGGCTTAGGCTATGGAGAACCTCCAGGGATGTAATTTATTTAATTGGAATGTCTCCAATTTAAATATAGCACAGACTAGTGCTGGACTATAATGTGGGCACTGTATTAACATCTCATGTATACATCAGATTAATCAATACAACACTATAAAAAGGGGCAGAGTTAAGGTGGCATGAAGTGTGGCCTAACCTTAATTTTGCATTTCCTAGAGATTTGTGGCATTTAGGTTTCACTGCACTCAACAATCTGGAAAGGGTATAATTTAATGCATTTCTGCTTTAACTAATCATTTAACCGAAGCCTGTTTTTACAAGATTCTATACTTTCTACAGGATCCAATATTGGTCTCCTCTGAAGATCTCCTACGCAGACACCAATATGTTCTGATTCTACTTCTCCTCTGAAACCTGATCAGGTCACAGCATAAATAGGTACAAATGCTGCAATGTTCTTTCTGAGCTTATGCTTGGTTTGAATTCACTGAGCCTCTTGGAATGTTTTATAGTAGTAACAGGCTCCCCACTCCCCCTTGTCCTGGAATTCAGCTATTTTGACATGCCTGTGAGCAGCTGGAATGGAATAGGAGAGAGAGATCTTTAGCAAAAACAATAAACAGGAGCCAAATCTCACCTTTTCTTACAAATACCTACTTGCAAAGAAAGCCTGTATATGTAATAAACAAAATTTTAGCGGGTGACTAAACATTTGAAGATATTGGAGTTGTATGCAAGAGTTGCTGTCAGCCCTCACCTATCCCTAGCATGGAGCGCGAGTCTGAAAATGCAGCAGTCTAACTCACAGAGAAGTGATAATCCTGCTCCCTCCTGAGCCTCAGTAGCTCCCCACAGCCTTTGTATTTACAGTGAGAAAAAAAGTGTTTGAGCCCACAAAACTGAAAAAAGCCAAGTGCTAGTTTACAATATTTCAACATTTATCAAAAATCTGCTCCCCAACTTAAGTAATGGGGTGAGCTAATTGGATTTTGTTATGTGAGCAAACCAGAAAAACCTCTCCTCCTGGCTTGCAGTTACTCTCCCAGAAACTAAGCATTTCGATGCCCTACATTCTTGCTCTGTTTATCGGATACAGCTGGAAGGATTTGTCTCCTGGTTGCCAGTGGTTTGTGCTACTCTAGTCTCCTATGAGTCTCCTGGTGGACAATGTTGGCTTTAGCATAATTAAATTTACTTAGTTGGAATGTCAATATACACACCTGCTTCGAGGCAGAAATCTGTGTCACTATATTTTTTTATTACACGCAACAAGGGAGAAAATGTAGTGAGTCCGTTACTGGCTGGGTCGCTTGTAGAAGACAGTTATACAAGTCTTACTCAAACAAATGATCTATTACGTCTTGCTATGCATACCTGCCCATAATTAGTCATACATCTTTTTCCTTAGAGGCCAGGCTCCACAAACAGTGGAGGCAAAGCTATTAACTGAAGCGACATACTTATATCAAGGCAGCATTAAAAAGCCTCTCCCAAGCAACTATGGAATATCTACAGTGGATTACTGGCTTAGAATAATTTTACTCCTGATTTATTTGGCGTTATCTACCTAGCTCGGTTTTAGGTTAAACTAACCATTTTTCAGGGTTTTAATAAGCCTGGTAACAATGAAAGGAATATTGTTGAAGAAAGATGAGCAATGCTGGCGGTCTCTATTGGCAACACTTTTGTTGAAAATGGTACTATATCCTCATGCAGCCTTTCTGTGTAATGCTTTAGATTAATCTCTTATTTAAAATGGATGCTGGAATGTTTTTTATAATTTTGTTGAACACAGTGTTGCTCTTCTTTGTAATAAAGTAATCCCCTCAGAAGCTTTGCAGTGACTCTACAATGACTTTCCACAAAGATTCTTAAAGTGCTTTACGAAGAGTAAGCTTCTCAAAACTAGAGACACAGGAGTAAGAGACTTATCTGCTGGGTTTTTTTGTGTGACCTCTCCCCCACTAAGGTATCAGAGGGAGGATTGCTAATGTTGGCAAGAAAGCAGCCTTTTAAAATCATCTCGCCACTTTCTAGCTTCCTAGTCATTCTCTTATGACGACAAATGGTGCTTTGGGTTGAGTTGCTTTCCTTCCCCACTCTTCTTAAGAGACAGCAGTTTCCTAACCCCAGTCAGCCCACTGGCCAGAGGTTCCAAATGGCTTCTCCAGCCCATGAATAAAGATATACTGGGCTCTGATGAGTAAACTTCGTGCAAGTGTGCAAGAATGAGAAAAAAATTAGATGATGTCATATGCATGTATAAGACTAGAGAAGGAGCTGCAAACATTGCATTGTTTCCAAATGGATATGTGACGGTTTCATTAAAGAACGTATCACTGTCCTTTTAATAGACAGCAGAGTTAGTGTTACACGTGCATTTTGCTTTAGAAGCATTTAACGGTATAACTGGAAATCTTTTAAGGAAGCTTTTGTGGGTGTGGGCATCGCTCTGCACCCAAAGATACAGGATTTATTTATTTATTTATTTATTTATTATTAAACTTTTACACCGCTTCCTCCTACAGTCGTAGCTTGGAACAGCTCAACAATGTAAAATATAAACCAAAAGTTACAATATAAAATATAAATATATAATAAAATAAACAAAGTATAATAAAAACATCCCACAGGCATACCAGGCAGAGTTAACCCTCCCCATCCATCACTCGTCTCCCTTTGCAAACGCCTGGCGGAACAGCCAGATCTTAGATTGTCAATGGAAAGCGGGGAGGTTTGGGGTCAAGCGAACCTCTGTCAGGAGGGAGTTCCACAGTCTTGGCACGGCCACCAAGAACGCCCTCCTCATCGTCATCACCTGAATAACTCAGGAGACCCCGAGGAGGATGTCCCCAGCTGACCTCAGGGGCCGATCCAGGACCCGGGGGGTGAGGCGATCCCGCAGGTAGGCAGGACCCAAGCCATGTAGGGCTTTATAGGTCAATACCAACACCCTAAATTGGGCTCAGAAGACTATAGGCAGCCAGTGCAGAGATCGGAGCACTGGTGTAATATGCTCACGGCATCTGGGCCCATAAGGAGACAGACCGTCGCATTCTGCACCAGCTGCAGTCTCCGGGCCATCACCAAGGGTAGCCCCACGTACAGCATATTGCAGTAGTCCAGTCTTGAGGTAATAAAAGCATGGACGATCAGGGCCAGGTCAGAGTCTTGAGACATACGGTCGAAGCCAATGTACCAGGATAAGGCCACATGAGACGTTAACCCACGTTGGGCCACCTTACCCCATATTTGCCCGCAATGCAGCTTACTGTCAGGACAGTGTCTGCCAGATGTTCACCCACTTCTGTGTCAAGCCAGGTGGCAGGCTGCTATGCGATGTGGGCCAATGTGGTGTATTAAGCTGCCTGCCTCCCGTCAGGTCGCTTCCATGCAGCCCCGTCCCATGGCGCGGTCTGCCGACACTATAGAGCTGCGGGTCTAGTTCATCATTCCTCTGTCTCTACATCATAGCAGGGAGTGGGATAGTGGGCTGGCTGAGGGATGGTGGGTGGGGTGGGACAGGGCACCTGTCATTTAGAGACTTCTCAGCCTGCCCCGGGGTGTCACAGGACTTGTGACAGCGGCCCCCTGGTTTTCCTGCGGGGAGTGGGGCGGGAATGGTTTGGACTACTCTCCCCACTGGCCCAAAATATGGTGGCGTTTGCCCTTGCCGAGGTGGGTGGGGAATTGCAGCCCTGTCTCGTGTTGCTTTATCCATAATGTAATTCCAAGCACATTATTTGATAGTATACTTGAGGCTCAGCACTAAAATTACTAAATAAAAGGTATGTAACAGGCTAGTCTGTTTGGTGAATATTCTTTCTTACAAAATATTTTTCTCCCTACATTGTTGTGACATCTTTGGAATAATACCTTTGAAACAGTCCTCTTATGGAAGGTAACATTGTTTTTGTTAAAAAGAAAAGTTCTCCATACATCACCTAAAGTCACCCCTACACAATACGTGTGCGCTCTGGGGCTACCCTTGGTGACTGTTCGGAAGCTGCAGCTGGTGCAGAATGCGGTGGCCCAGCTCCTTTCTGGGGTGGATCGCTGTGAGCAAGTTTCACCTGTGCTCTACAATCTGCACTGCACAATTCAAGGTGTTAGTTTTGACCTATAATGGCCTAAACAGCCTGGGCCTCACATATGCGAGAGACCGCTTTTCCTTCCATGCTCTGCTACAGCCCCTGCAATTGGCCAGGAGTGCTCTCTTGTGGTACCACCAGTCAATCTTGTCCATATGACAAGGGCCCGCAGGGAAGCATTCTCGGTTGCTGCTCCGATATTGTTGAACTCCCTTCCCCTGGAGGTCCGTCGGAGCCTGACCGTATTCCGGAGGCAGTGTAAAAGTTCTTTTTGGTAAAGCATTTGGCAGGGGAGTTTAGGAGGTATGGTTTTCTTTCAATGAAGTTTTTAAAGTGAGTTTTACTATGTTTCTATTTTATGTATGCTGCCCAGAGTCTATGGGGAAGGGTGGGATAGAAGTCTAAATAAATAAAATAATTTGATTTGCACCTCTGTCTAGAATATAGACACAAATGCAACACTCGTTCCTTTTATTTTATGCACAGTATCTCAAAATATTCCAGATAAACATTTAATGTTAACTCTGTGAGGACTAGAGACATAAAAAGGCAGCAACTGAATTATGCTAGTCCATTACTAAAACTGGTCTTGGTGCTACCCTCTAGTCTCGCAATACAATAATATCCACCTAACCAACAGCAAAGACTTCCACCTGCAGCTCTATCAGCCACAGGCAGCACCATTCATGGGTAATTTCCAGGCTGCAAAAACATATGGAGAACACAAGCACTTTCCTAGATTTATACAAAATGCAGCTGCACTTTTCCTTTTTGACTAATGAGAATTAAATGGAACAACCCTCCTGGTTCTACAGCATAATTTTTACCATGTTTGGAAAAGTGAGGGGAAACAGCAGAGAGAAATTAAAACCATGACACAAGGTAAAATCAACATTTTTGGCACACAGAAAAAGAGAAAAATCTGAAGTTCTGTGCAAGCAGGTGTGTTTGTGGATTAGTTGGCACAAGCCACAAGTCATTCAGTCATAGCCTATTATTTATACATCAGCTCAACTGAAACAAAATTAAAACCTCCTCCATCAGTTTCTCCCTGCAGCACTAATGCAAAAAGGCATCAAGTGTAAATTAAAACTGAACAGCATTTTCGGCTGGCTGATAGGCTGAGATTTACAGTTTCCAGCACTGCTTCATCCCAGCTGTGCCCATATTTATGGTGTTTTCTTTAGCAGAAAGAGTCAAATCCAAATGGAAGAAGCTAGGAAACCTGAGCAATCCTCTCCAAGCAAGTGAACTGAACCCACCGAACTGGGACAGCAGTTGCAACACTTTACAGCCTGGGAGAAATCAGTCTAGTTAAAACATTAGCATTGAAAAGGGGTGGTGGGTTTATTATTAGCAGGTATTATTCACATATTCGGTTACCCAAACAATATCTGTGACTGAAATGGACCTCTGATTTTAGCAGGTATTTGGATTATTTCCCCTCCCCACCCCCTTTTTCAGTTTGGTTATTCTGGTTTTCCGGTCATTTTGGTTAGGTCGTTTTTGGCAACCGCACATGCGTAAGAGTGCTAGAGAATTGCTGAAATGATCTAACCTAAATACTGATGGAACTGAAGAAAAAATAAAAGGCCCAATACATTCCAGCAAGGCCCAGTCTTCCACAGAGCACCAGGATGTCATGTCACACTGTGCGGGACACAACCTCCCACAGCCGGAGAGCCTGAACCCAAGGGGCTTAGGCAGAGTCAGAGCCCGGCCTCAGCTCAGAAGAACGAGTCAGGTCTCCGGTCTCTAATCTGGGGTGGAGATGAGGGAGCAGACTCCATGCTGAGTGCAGGTGGCCGACAGCATCATTTTTAGTGTGCTAGCTAGCACTGCATTTGGGTAGACCCGAGTTCAACTCCCTTCTCAACCACGCACTTTGTTGTATATACTTCAGGCATGACATTTAGGCCTCATTCACAAAATCTTTTTCCCCCCCTTGCAAACTCATCAAGTCTTCCTCAATCTGAGTTTGCTTGCCCTGTAGCAACGTGCGCACACAGCGGTCAATTCCCCTGACTTACAGCGATTGCTCCCGCTCCCTATTTTGCTGTGGTTATTTTCCACAATGCAAAAAAACCTAGCCCTTCTGATATTCCTGCATACAATGTTCTGGAAATAACATGGAGTTTGGGAAGAACTACCTGCTCCCACATTTCGACTGTCACTCAAAACAAGCAAACAAAAAATTATATATTGGGAATAGAAGCTTGCTCCAGGATCATCCATTCACGCAACGCCATTGCTACCTGAATCAAGTCAGATCTTTGGATCAGGTGACAGAGAACAAAGAGTCGTCAAGAAGCACAGGATAGGGTAAAGATTTCACACAACACTCAGAAATGTGGGTGTGTATCGCTCCCCACGTTTTATGATTATGGCGTAAATTAGCCCAAAGAGCAGCTTTTAAGGGTGGGGAGGATGAAGCTCTAGCCCTATCTTTGCTGCTTGAAACACGTGGAGTAAAAAAGCCTCACACCCGGAGTGCACCGACCTGTGTTAGGGGTGGGAGAGGGAATGAAGGAGGGGTAAGGGAGTGAAAAGTAAACTGAAGCATGAGGTATGGGAGGTAACAGGAGGTAGAGGAAATGAGATAACCGAGGATGACCCTGGAAAGGAGGAGGAGAAATGAGTGCAAAACGATAACGGGTAAAAACATACACAGACGGTTTTTTTGGGGGTGGGGGGGGGTGGGGAGAAACATGCTCAACTAAGGGTGAAAACAGACATGACGCTAACCACCCTTTAACCACCCTTGGTGGTTATTTATGCATGTTGCAGGGCTGTATCGGTGCCCTATGCAGCCCTGCAACACGCATAAATAACCACCAAGGGTGGTTAAAGGGTGGTTAGTGTCATGTCTGTTTTCACCCTAAATCAGCTGAGGGCATACCACCCATGCTGTTATCACAGCGTGAGTAAATGCCAACCCAGAGGGACCAACTCAAGGAGTTAAAGGAGAGTTTGCTCAAGAGCCTACTCGTTCTTTGGCTTTTGTGTTGAGGCTGCCAGCAAGAGGGCTGATTATTTTCAATTGAGAGGATTGCAACTTTAAAAAAAAAAAAAAAAGCAGGATACTTTAATTAGAGTTAATAGAGCAGATGTATGAATAACAGTTCACCAGAACTAGAATTCCAGAGAGGACATGCACAAAGGGATTTTTTTTAAAAAGGAACTCAAATCCCCTATCTTAGAGAGCTATAATTAAGTCAAATTATTTGTAATAATTCATTCTTCATTTCCATGCTTCTGTATGAAATGGGCTCTCAATGGTAGCTAGTCAGGATGAAGCCAGACATATTAGCATCATCTCCAGGATCAAAGGAACTACAAGTATGTAATGCAATTTTAATCACTAGAGGTCCCTGTGACACAGGAACAAGATACAATGCTTAAGAAGCTGAAGTGAAGCAAATACGTTTAAATTGATAATTTCATTAATATGATTATATTTGATTAATTTGTTTAGGCTTGAGACGCATGAATTTTATAAACCATTTTAATGAGTCATTATCAAAGTTGCCCTCATTTTTACATTTAAATAAAAGTCTTCCTTTTCTGTAACCTGTTCTTACCGAATCATAATTAAGGCTGCCACAAGTAAGGGCACAATTAAGGGACCACAATCAAGGGACCAAGAGAACTCACAAGAGCCCTCATCCAGCAAAGCATTACAACATGTGTTTAATTTTAAGGACGCTAGCAGCGTCAATGACTTCAAAGTAGAACTCCTTACATCTTTCAAGTTAAGCGTGGGATTCACTTTGCTGGATTTCGGTCCTGCCCTTCCATGCACTCCCAGGGGTCTAGTTAAGAGTACCCCACGCCTGCTAACAGTTTAGAAAGGAACCTTCATACTGTACTGGCCAATGTCAGCTTCCAATTCGGGGAACTGAATATCGCCACAGCCAAAGCTGTTTTATTTTTATTTATTTTTATAAAGAGTTTCCAGTTGATAAGGTATCAGAGATTGCCTCAGCAGTACTGGGAGGGCAGTACTCATCCTGCCCTTGAATTTTGACAGGACTGTGAATAAAGGGCTTGAGGAGTAAGACATGGAATACAGGGTGTATGCAGAGTGACTTGGGAAGGGTCGCTTAGCAGCCACAGGGTTAAACATTCATCAGTGTGTGTAGGGTCCCAAGTATGATGGTCAAATTTCCTGGATGAATGGTCCAGAGACAGGTATTTTGTGGAGAACCACACCTTTTGGTCTGCATGGAATGGGGCAGCATCTTTGCTTGGGCTTTATAGGCATTTTTAACAGAGTCTAGACACTCTTTAACTGAGCCTGGATACCATGATTTACCTGACCAAGGAGACAAATCAGTGAGCACAGAGGAATCGGGGGGAAATGCAGATGGAACTGAGGATGGTAGACATGCATGGCCTCGGTATTATTCCCATGTCGGTATTATTATTCCTGGTATTATCCAGATTGACATGGATACAGGAATCTGTCAGCTTCCAGATGTGCTTGAAGCTGCAAAGTGACTGCAAGGTTCAGCAGTTCACAAGTTACGCTCACAAATTGTCTTGAGGCGTTTTCACGTGTTACATAATTTTCTGATACTTCAATCTCCTGCATGTTCTGCGGATATGGGAATGGCCTTACCCACGTGTTTTGAGTGAGTTGTGTTTGTGTCGTGTCCACCACCCCCCGGCATTACCTGGTTCCCATATCTAGCTGTTACTAGGTTGTGTGTTGAAATATCCGCAAATTGTGAACGTGGAAAAGCATGAAAATAAGAACATTTGTAAAACATGCCTAATTGTACATATGGGAATGGAGAAATGTGCCTGAATTGGTGGACTCATCCTCAGTCAGCCATTTTCTGCCAGCATCGGGAGAGGAGGTGGTACTTTCTGGATAGGGGTTGCTGGAGTCTACTCAGGGCTTCTACCCTGGGTCATGCTCTAATAATAAACATTTATAGGCATTTTTAACAGAGTCTAGACACTCTTTAACTGAGCCTGGATACCATGATTTACCTGACCAAGGAGGAAAATCAGTGAGCACAGAGGAATCGGGGGGAAATGCAAATAGAACTGAGCATGGTTCAAAACATTCCACAACCAAGCTCCCCCTTACCTCTCGGACCTAATCCCCCTACGCACTCCTGCACGAGCTCTCCGCATTTCCGCTGTCCCCTCCCTCCCTCTCCCTCGATTCTCCTGCTCACCTAACCGCCTTCGACCCTTCTCCCTCGCTGCCCCCCATGCCTGGAACTCCCTCCCTACCCACATCCGCCTTGCCCCCTCCCTCCGCTCTTTCAAATCCCTGCTCAAGACCCACTTTTCCCTCACCACCTTTTCCAATGCCTGCTAGTCGTTCCCCATATACTTACTGTCTGCCCTCCTCTGCAGACTGCTGCAACCAACCTGATTGAAACCAAGTCAAGCACACGTGCCTGAGACTTCGCATCCACTTGAATGTTTTTGTCTTCTCCCCTGTCTCTCCCACTGTCCCCTCTCCGTCTCCCCCTCCTTGTCTTTTAGATTGTAAGCCACAGGCAGGGACCGCGTCTATTTCTATGTTCTGTACAGCGCCAGGCACATGGCTAGCACTATATAAATGTTTATTATTATAATAATAATAATAATAATAATAATAATAATAATAATATTGCACTAAGAGCGCTTTTAGACGAATGGGCCAACCTAGAGGATTGAAAAATCCACTTTTTAAAAAAGTCACGTGGGGAGCATTTACGCGCACTGGAAGTCACCGGCCGCCATTGAAAACAGTGGCGCCTGGTGGTTCGCACATTATTTTTAAAATTAGATTTGTCAAACCTAGATATCGGAGTTTGACAAATCCAGTTTTAAAAATAATTGCAAGCTACCGGGTGCTGCTGTTTCCAACGGCAGCCGGCGACTGCGTGTAAATTCGTGCAACTTATTTAAAAGTGGATTTTTCGATCAGCTAGAGGGGCCCGCCTGTCTAAAAGGGCCCTAAGCAAAGTGTGAGCAATCTAAATGGAGATCTGGCCTTACAAGAATCCTGGTGTATGTAGATAAATGTAACTGACGTTCAAAATACCTCAGTTCTTCCTTTTGATGTGCAATAGCTTTAAAAAGCAGCAGTCTCAACTTGGTGGTTGTCACTTGCTCACAAATTTCAGGGAGAAGGTATATAACAGGGGTGGGTAAATTGTGAGTCAGAAACTGTCTGCGGGTCTTGGGCAGCTCAACATGGCTCTCAGCCAAGGCTGGTCCTGGGGCCCCAAACTGCCTTAGTGGCCTTGGGTCTTATTTCATGGTACCCGAGTCTCAGCAGCTGAATTGCAGCTGCTTCTCAGGCCCTTTTAACACAGGCTGCAGCATGGGGGCGGGGCAGGGAAGGGTCCCGTACGCGAGTGTAGACAGGCGCACACCCATCTACAACCACCTTCACCCGTCAACACGCACGGAGCAACCGCAGTTTCTGCTGGTTGCTCCATGCGTGGGGGATGGGTGGAGGTGATTTCTGGGTGTTCATGAGTGGGTGCTGCCCATGTAAAAAAAGGCCTTAGAGTATCGGCAGCTAAGACTGCAGAGTACTGGTTCTGCCAGCCAGTCACAAAGCAGGAGAGGTTCGTGTGCGTGTACATGTCTTGTGGCTTTCAACCATATGAAGATTTTACTACCTGGCTTTTGCCTTTGGGAACCTTGCCTACCCCTGGTCTATAACCATCCTCATTTGTTCTCCATTTCTTCCTCGATTCATTTTTAGAAGAAACTGTTGCTTCTAGCTCTTGTGTTTGCAGAGAAAACATCAAAGACCTGAGCTGAACATAAACTGTTGAACACAAAATGATAACATGATGATTGACAAAAACAAGGCATCCTTGTGAACTGTCCCCATTCAGCTCAGTCAAGCACTTGTGTTCTCTCATCTACGGCCACAGAATCTGGTACGTTTCTAGGATTCCATGAAATAATTTCCTAGTCTACAAGGCTCCGAGGGGCCATACCCATATATTGCTAAACGAAAGCGGCAGGATGCTGCAGGATGGCTTTTTTTGTTTTTGCTACGGAAAAAGGGGATCTGGGGTTAAACACTTGAAAACCTTCAAATCTCTCCTGATAATTGTACAGTGAAAATTGAGTACTGTGTGCAATTCTGGTCACCCCATCTCAAAAAAGATATAGTAGAACTTGAAAAGGTGCAGAGAAGGGCAACAGAATGATCAAAGAGACTGAGGCTTGATAAGTTAGGGCTCTTCAGCCTGGGGAAGAGAAGACAGAGGGGATACAATAGAGGTTTATAAAATCTTGAGTGGAACAAGTAGATAGGGAACATTTATTTACCCTCTCAAAGTAGCACTAGAACTAGGGGACACTCCATGAAAATAACTGGGGGCAGAATTAAAACAAAGGAAGTACTTTTTCACGCAGTGCAAAGTTATGGAATTTGTTGCCAGAGGAGGTTGTCGGGGCTGGGTTTTAAAAAAGGACTGGATAAGTTCTTGGAGGATAAGTCCATTAACGGCTATTATGAATTATTATCATTATAAGCATTTATACAGTGCCAGTGATGTACCTGGAGCTTTAAAAAAACAAAACAAGATAGCCACAGTCCCTGCCTGAGAGCTTACAGCTAAGTACATTACAAGATGGGGACTTCCTACTGTCGGGAGCAGGGAGTGATCAGCAGGGAATAGATTGCCCATTGTGACTGCTGGGACTTCTCCCATGCGACTGGGATTGGCTGCTGTCAGAGACAGGATGATAGGCTTGATGAACATTGGTCTGACTCAGTATAGCATTTCTGAGGTTTTTAAATCTACCTCTTCCATTAGGCTTTTTCTAGTGCCTCACCCCCACAGTCTGACCACTGATGCTCCCTCTTCCATCCTTTCACTCAGGTTTTCCTCTCCCTTGTAACTAAGCTAAGCATGCACACTTGCAACGTCTCAATTTTGTGACTGTATCCTCGTTTCTTCCTTTGTTCCCCTTTGCCTTATCTCCATCTAAATTGCAAGCCCCTTGGGGTAGGGATCTGTCTTGACCTAATGATTGTACAGCACCAAGTACATTGCTGGTTCTACATAAATAATAATTGAGCACATATATCTGAAAGCCGCATCTTATCTCTACTCACAATAATGTACTGAATCTGTGCATTTGACTGAGTGATGTTGCCCCCTAGTGGATGTTCTATAGAGAGGAAAAGTAACAAAACCTTTGTATCATAAGTTTCTTGATTTAAAGTACTAAGCTCTCAAGTGACAGCAAGTGTCACAAGCATTGCTGGGATGGCGAATATTGGTTGTCCATACCATTTTTGTTTTATTTTTCCCCCCTGGGGGTATGACGAGAAAAGAGAGTTGAGCACTCGAGGGGTTGGGTGGATCCTTTTTAATGCACAAAGATCTACCATAAATGCATAATCCATGGTCACTCAAGGTAGGGGCAGGGAGAAATGGACTTAATTGCAAGAGGAAAGATTTGGGTTACAGTTACTAAGGGACACTGGAGTCCCCATCACTGGAAATTTTTACAAATAAGTTAGATAAACATCTTTTAGGAATGGCTTAACTCAAGATTTCAAAACAGAGTCAGGAATCAAAGTATAATTGCATCATCTGTGGAGGGGGTCATGACCTTGGCTGACATTTCACATGCTTCTCATGTATTTGTTGCAGCCTGGGGTCATGAAATTATATTTCAAAATTGAGTGGGGTCACACAGGCAAAGAGCTTGGAAATCTCTGGAATAATCGGTCCTGCTTATAAAACAGGAAGATTGACTAGATAAAAGGTATCTTTCCAGCCCTAAAATTCCATAAGATTTTAAACTAATCTTTAATAAAATACTTATGTGATATAGCTTTAATTTTAAGCCATTTTCTTCTATCTCTCTCTGCACAAGTCATAAGGGACCAGATTCTTCCCGTTTGTGAACATTCATTGATGTTGGCAGCAAGGGTATATCTGAGGGCTCAAGCAGACCCAAAACCTAGTCCTGAAAAAAGTTAATCTTGGAATCATCACATTTACTACACTTTGCTTCGTTTTAACACAAGTTCAAAGTGAAACACCAAACTGAATCATTAACAAATTAATAGCATGTAATAATTTCACATATAAACCCCACACTTGCCACCATGTTCATGGAAAATGGAAGAAAATTAAAGCCAAGTAACATATGAAGAGGGAAAAGTTTAAGGCAAATTGGAACAACAAGGAAAAAACAGGTGAAAAGGAAAATTAGATGCTGTCTTGCGCTCTTAAATGGTGCTGCTTTGTCCCTGCAGGAACAGCCAGTTAATTGTTCCTGCCTTCCATGACTAATAGGACTCACTTGAGACCCACCCTTGCTTTTTCCTGTGTTTAGCTATTAACATCTTATCGCTTAGTGAGCCTGCGCTTTCAAAAATTCTAACCTCATGTCGTTATTTAAAATGAAACTTTGTCAACTTGATAAGACTGTGTTTGTCTCAGGAAATTTCTCTTCACAAGCAGTTTGGCAATGATTTCAGAAAAGTCCAGCGATCCTTATTTTTATTTATTTATTTATTTTATTTGTGTCTCTTGGCATGAATAATATTGCTTGCATAACTACTTGAAACTGATTTCAGTGTCAAGTTGCTATTCCTTATTTAATGTAACTAATTATAGTTCAGGAACATGATTGACTATTTATTTATTTATATAATTTATTTATTTTTACAATTTATATGCCTTCCCCTTCTGCCTCAGGCATCTCGGGGCAGCTCACAATATATTAAAACATTAAAATAAGCCATAATCATTTCAATTAAAACAATGTCAAACCCAATCCCCACCACCACCTTAAACCAACCCACCACCCCATCTCCCTCGGGAAAGGCCCAGCGGAACAGCCAGGTCTTACATTATCTGCGAAAAGAGGGGAGGTGGGCAGCCAAGCGGATGTCCAACGGGAGGGAGTTCCACAGCCGTGGCACAGCCACGGAGAACGCCCTCCTCATAGTAGACACCGGGAAACCCAGGGAACCCCGAGGAGGGCGCCCCCAGCCGACCGCAGGGGCCGATTCAGGACCTGGAGGATGAGGCGGTCCCGCATATAGGCAGGGCCCAAGCTGTTTAGGGCTTTAAAGGTCAGCACCAACACCTTGAATTGGGCCTGGAAACCTACCGGCAGTCAGTGCAGAGAGTGAAGCACCGGTGTTATATGCTCGCGCTGGCCCGTCCCCGTTAAGAGACGGGCAGCCACATTCTGCACCAGCTGCGGCTTCCGAACCAAGACCAAAGGTAGCCCCACGTAGAGCGTGCTGCAGTAATCCAGTCTGAGGTAATAGAAGTATGGATGACTGTGGCCAGTTCCGAGTCTGAGACACACGGCCTAAGCCGAGGCACCAGATGTAACTGGTGAAATGCTCCCTTCACCACAGGCGTCACCTAGGCATCCAGGCGGTGCTGTGGGTCCAGGAGCACCCCCAGACTCTGGACCTGAGAAACCAAGGGGGGAGGACCCCATCAATGATGGGGGCCACCCCCGGCCTTCCCCACAACCATCACCTCCGTCTTGTCAGGATTTAGTCTCAGGCATCTTGCCCTCATCCAATCCCCCACAGCGGGCAAACACCGAGTAAGCACCGAGACTGCAGGGCCTGAGTCGGAGGAAAATGAAAGAGATAGCTGGGTGTCCTCAGCATATTGGATGCGGCTGAGCAGACTGAAGCTCAACCCTGATAAGACNTTGAACAAGAGAGGGGATAGGATGGAACCCTGCGGTACTCTACACGTGAGGCCCCGGGGGGGGTAGATGAAAACTCCCCCAGCACCACATCCTGGGTTCTCCCAGTCAGGAATGAGTGGAACACCATTCAAGAACAGTCCCGCCAATCCCTGCCAGGTCCCGCAACCGACTCACTAACAACTCATGATCAACAGTATCAAATGCAGCCAAGAGATCTAACAAGATCAACAGGGTTGAATGACCCTGGTCCAACTCACGGGAGAAGCCATTGGCCAAGGCCAGAAGCGCAGTCTCTGTGCCATAACCCGGACGAAAGCCCGACTGCAAGGGATCGGGAAAATTAATCCGGTGCAAATGCCCCTGAAGCTGCTGAGCCACCACTCGTTCAATAACCTTCCCTAAAAAGGGAAGGTTAGAGACTGGCTGATGGAAGAAGTCTGAGTCTGCAGTGCGTTGCAGCCTTACCCAAATTCAGGTAAGGCTGCCCAAGGTGCGGTAGCCCATGTGCCTGGGCCCTGTCACCCCGGCAAGGTCCACTGTGGGACTTTGAGCAGTGGGTGCTGTTACCCGTCGCACGCAGCCACATCACAGCTGGGGTAAAATAGTGGTGGGGCTGAGGGAGGCAGGCGGGGCAGGGCCAGGCGCTTGCTCATGCGACAGGTGCCTTGACCCATCTCGGCCGTGGTGTGAGATCCAACAGTAGCTCGCCTGCCTGGCTGCCCTACAGGGGGTTCGACTGTCTGCCCAGTTCCCCATGCCAGTCCCACAGTGTGGTGGCTGCACTCGCCAATCAAGGGGCCATGTGTGGGATCAGGCCCTCCGCAGCTCGTGTGGCTGCACCCAATAATTATCTGCACTTGGGTGTATAAATAAGCAAAAACAAACTTGCGTGTATTGATGTTAATACCAGCCTGTGTATTTTTGAAATGTATCTTTTATAGCATGAGAGTTTCTTTTTTACTTTTTAAAAAAAACGTACAGCTTCTATGGATAACCATCCCATGTACTCGGTACCTATACTATTCAATATAGCAACTGGCTACCATTTCACTTTTACATACTTTACATGAACGTAGCCCCTCCCCTCCATGCATGCTGTTCTCTAGGTTAAACACAGCCACCTTCCTCAACTTTTCCTTCTAGGTATTGGGGTTGCGTCGCAAACACTTTATCATTGATGCTGCTGTTTTCTG
Organism: Sphenodon punctatus; assembly: GCA_003113815.1. NCBI lineage: Eukaryota > Metazoa > Chordata > Lepidosauria > Sphenodontia > Sphenodontidae > Sphenodon > Sphenodon punctatus. The sequence continues at coordinate 2,133,338 of QEPC01014905.1, read as the reverse complement.
ACCCTCGCCAGTTTGTCATCATCTGTCTTAAAAGGTGGACCAACAGCAGTCAACAAAAATCTAGCAATAAGCCTAATTATTCTCATTTTCAGCTAATTCCCTCTCCTCTGTGCCTGATCCAGCGAGGTACAAAATAGTCACGTGAGCCCACATACTAACAAAGGAACGTTTGACAGACATTTATTTATTTGTTCATTTCAACTTTTATCCCACCCTTCCCCCTAAGGCTCAGGGCAGGTTCCAACATACTGATTCACTCATTAGAAAAAGAAAAGCGCTACCATAATTAATTTTTGATGTTCAATTAAACATAATATCTCTTTCAGGGGCTGGCATTCCCTGCATTGCAGGCTGTTACGTAGATTATCTTTTTTTAGTTTTCTCTTGGGCTCAATGTTTTGGGCCCCCTCACAATCACCGTACGATAACAAGGGTTGGATCTCAGCCATTTGTACAGTCAAGTCAGTTAGATCCCAATCAGGCCCTCAAATGGTGACAAACTGCACCTCAGCTACCAAGGCCAAACGCATATGAAAACCTGTGTGTGAAAACAAATGTTGGTTGTGTGTATGTGGAACTGATGAAGTTGGAAATGTATTCTTCAGTCTTTCAATGCTTAGGGGTAGGAACTGGATCCAGGGACCAGATCCAGGAACTGGAAAGGGGTCACATAAAAACCGGCATAGGCTACATTTGGCCCTCAGGCCCGAGGTTCCGCATCCCTGCCCCAGATGGTCTGTCTTGGAGTTGTCCACCATTGCTACAGTGCAACCATTCCTTCCAGAACAAGCTACAAAAATATTACAAAGTTTTTAGATGGGTTCACGTGTACAGAAATAGTATGGTGTGGTGTGGTAATACTATGCTACCTATTACGACAGCAAAGAGCGCCAACCTCTCTTATATCATCCACATATGATTGGACAGAATGAGGAAGGATTGAATGCAAGTGTAATTCCAAGACATAACCAAGAAGGGTTAAGATTCTACATGCTCTTTAGCACTAAAGTATTTCTCCACATGTTAAGGCAAAGGTTCCCAAACTGTGTGCCAGGATCTTAAGGGAAGGGTCATGCCATCTGCAGACAGGGTCATGACTATGCATATCGGAGGTTGTGGCATTCTAATCTTATACAGGCAAAAAGCTCTGGGACTGCTGTTCTAACGGATATCTTCTGGAAAATGATTACAAGTCATTCAAAGCCCTAACCTAGCACAACTTTGGGGGTTTAAAACTTTTATTGTGCATTTCAATATGCAGCTCCACACTGAATGTTTCCATCTCATTAAAGATTAGGTACATATTACAGGATGAGGGTATTTAAACATCATACTCAAGGCTACCCAATCTTCCATTAAAGCTGATTCAGAGATCAGGTAAAAGGAGGAAAGAAAGAGGTTGGAGACCACTTCTGAAAATTCAAATACTGAGATACAACATGGAAAAAAGGAAAAACTGCTTAACAAACTGTATTGAAAATATAAATTTAACCTGATTTAAACATATTTTAATGGGCTATATGTACCCTATAATTTCCATGGTCCAAATGCTCCAGAAGACAAGATTTATTTTTAAAGGAACATACCATCTCACTCAGTGGCTTCAGCTCTTTAATACACGCAATAAGTTATTTTCAAGCTCAGAAGATAAATCACAGTCTCCAATGATGGCAGAAAGGCCCAATTTCATATCTCCCAAGAGTCCCTCTTTGGATGCTGAATCTCACTGTCCCTCTTTCAGGGTAAAGGGACAAAAAGATCAGTAATCCAAGTCTCAGGCACCTCCTCCTGGTGGCCTCCCAGGAAAAGCTCTTGAGAGGGCAATGAGAAGTGACGGACCACCAGAACAAAGTGGAACGCTACTTCTGTAGCAGGAGAGCTCCTGTCCCTCTTTATGCTTATTTGGTATGGGAAAGAGCTTATTGACCAATGGGGTCAACTCTCACCCTTTGGTTAGGCAGTATGCCTGAACTGATTTTAGGCTTCTCTGTTTCAGGTGTATAACTGGGATACCATAAATATGAAGTTCCAATATCTTAACAGTTTTTAAACCAGAAATTAAGTGAATGCTAAAAGTTCAAAACTACCAGAAGCACCGAGGTACTTCACCACATCATCTACTACCTATCTCTCTGGTTTTATGAAAGCGTCATCCGTATTTGATTCTAAATTTGTTATTTTACCAATAACAATTTCTCTCCGTTTTTTGTTTGTTGGTTGGTTTTAAAAAAGATTATCCCTTCCGAAAAGTCTTTAAAAGGTTTCCTCACAAAAATATTCAAGTTTCTTGACTTCCAGTCATCACTTCAGAGGTCTCAGCTTTCCAGTGACATTTGCTATTTTGTCTGGTTCCGTAAAAATCAATGAAAAATGATTACCAAGCAAGCCCTCAGAGGTATACAGTACACCGAGCAAAAAAAAGTGTCTCCAGGCAGCTTAAACACAATTCTACCCCAAGTAGTTATGACAACAGCAACACAGTTCCACAAGCCGAATACTTAAAGATACCCTACATAGTTATGTCCCAATGATGTTGGGACAATATCATTCTACCTATCTTTGCTCTTATGGAAATTTCTCCAAACAAATACAGCAACACAGCACAATGAGTCATGTGTCAACAAAAATGATAACCTTTCAGATGTGAGCTCTGTCAGTGCTACTGAAGGAGGGGAGTATTTGCTATTTTCATTTCCTGACAAACAACAAAATCCAACTTTTTTTTAAAAAAAAGCAAGAACATTTTTGTGAAGGTTTAACAAAGCTCATTCAAATATAGATTACTAGGTCTCCAAGTTCAGCATTGCACATGATCATGGCCTTTACCCTAGGCTTCCTGCTCTTCTTCATTTGTGCAGACCCCAAGACGTGGACCATTTTTCTGAGTTGCAGCTCTGTAACTTGTAAGTTGCAGGAATACATTTTGTATAGAGTCGCAAGCAGGGCCCCCTTCTCTGGTCACTTGACTAAAACAAAGGAAAACACAACTTTTGCTTCCATTGGTATCTTCTTCAATCAGGCCTTCTTGAACCAAACAAACCTGAAGACTTGGCTTTTATTTCAGTCCTTTAACACGTTTCCTGAGGTTACACAAACCATAGATGTCTCTTGGCAGGGTATCACCACCCTCTGACGAGGAATACCCAAACAATAATTTCCCTTTGTAGCTTTCCCTAGACCGGAGTCAGTTCATTGGACACCCTTACTCTCCAAGCTCCCCAACCTGGCTCTTCTCTTTCAGCCAGGTTCACATTCTACTTCTCCAAGAAAGCTCTGCTTCAAGATTTCTCCACGTGTCTCCTCTATTTGGCAAGTTTCTATTTATTTATAGTTCACCAGGTACTGATTGCCCTATCACCCCTGCAGCGCCTTACTCTGCAATAACTTATGGTCCCAAGCTGTATCTTGCAGGCACAGGGGGTCTGTTTTGCTTCTTTAATGTTTATCTTTCCTTACTCTGTTTCTTTCTCTGTTAATTGACAGATCCAAAACATTTATTTTTGGTCTAGTACAGAGCTGGGCAAAGTTTCCTAATCCTGAGAGCTGCATCCATTTCCCACAATGAGACCAAAGAGCTACAGTTTTCCCATTTCAGGTCTAATACTAGGGAAAAACATAAGAGCCCTATCTTACTTGGCAAGTTGGCAGTATACAACCAGTATAGCACAGATGCAGTCCCACAAACATGATGAAATTACTCCTCTGAATCAGGGCATGAAGTTTCAGATCGAACTCCAGGAGTGAGAAAAAATAAAATAAAATTCAGTCATCAGTCTTTACCCTGATATTAAACAGTTCTTGCCCCACTACACCCCTGAACCAGTAGCCAGCCTGAGTTTTCTGGGCACCAATGGCTCCCAAGTGCCTACAAATTTCACGTCCTGTCTGAATTAGAAGAATGCATCCATGCTCCTCTCCTCACTTTCTCCCTTACACCCCCAATTTTTTAAAAAAGAAGCCAACTGGCATTATTTTATTTTAATTTTATTTATTTTGTCAATTTATATCCCGCCCCTCCTGAAAATATTAAGAAGGTGAACACTTAAAGCAACCACAAATTTCTTTTTATACATTTTGGTTATGTTCCGATACTGGACAAGTTCACAGTTTAATCATAACTAATTTTATTCCCTAGAATAACAATTGTTTACAGAACAAGAATGCCCTTGAAATGGTTTGCTGCAGTAGAACTGAAGTGGATCAGGCTTTAACACGCAACTATTGCTAAGCCTAATTACAAACATACAGTTTGAGTATGTGCTAACAGTACACACAGTGATTAATTACAGCACTGTTGAAATTATAAATCCTGCTCTAGTCTAAACCCTCATACCAAGGCAAAAGATTACACAGCCTTTTCAGGACAGCTTCCCTGCATTGTTACAGATGACCTTCAATAGAAAGACCATTTTGAAGAGCACAATACAATGAAGGAATGGGTAGCCGGTTAGGAATGGGAATACACCTCATCCATGTGTGTCTTCCACAAGGAGAATTTTAATAAGATTTTATATAGATCATATTTAACTCCTACCAAAATTCAGCATATGCACTCTGCTACTCAAGCCTCATGTTAGAGTGTGAGCAGATGGGAGCACTCTTCCATTTGTGATGAGGATATTTTGGTTGAGAGCGATTGGGGAAAGAGCAAAAATTACTAGATGTGCCTTACCACTGGAACCTTGAATCCGCCTGTTAAATGCGCCTTACAAAGAGGGCAATTTCCACCACAATGAAGAACTGATCTCATATTTACTTTTAGCTGCCAGGCTGTATATAGCCCACAGATGGAAGAAGGGATCTCTTCCCACTTTCACCCAGTGGAATGCAAAGATTTGGAAAATTTTAGAGAAGCGGTTTCATCAAATTAGAAAATTTGAAGGTAGACAAAAGTGAGATATGGCTACTCTTCCTAAATTATGCAAATGAAAATGAACCTCCAGCAAGGAAGCCTGAGGCCATAGCAAGTTTCTTTGAATATTAAATAAAACAGTATTTAATAATTTCCAGATTTATAACTATAAACATAAGGAATACATTATGTACCTCTTGGCCTTTTCCTGAAATTACTGTGTAATTTTAATAAAATTGAACTCTTGAAGGTTTTGCTAATGGCTATGTAGAAGTTACCTCATAAAAGTTTTTTTTTAAAAACATGACTGAATATATCCTTTAACTTCAGGAAAGTGAACTAAGGTGCATCTTCCCTGATTCTTCTGAAGGACAAGAGAACTGAAATGGGAGCTCTCAGAGCCCTCAGCAAAACAAGTGGAAGTCTGAATTTTTAGCAAGACTTTGATAGAAAAGCCAACAAGTAAGAGAGTTAGACATTAAAGACCAGGTTAAAAACAAAACAAAAACAAAAAACGTTTTAAAGCTAGATTAAAAATCACATCCGTAGCCCCCTGCTATGATGATTGTTGTCTGGGAACATGGAATTGTATTTCTCTCTCAAAACGGGGCTACAGGGGCAAGAAGCTCAGGAACAATGCTAGAGAGTTCCTCATGCAAAAAATGGGCCAAGCAATAAGAAATTTAAGATCCTTTCTATGCATCAAAAGGAACAGGAAAGAGTGTTAGCAAACAAGAGGATAGCCTTCTACAGTCCACACCAGGTGGGTGTCCACAGGCTCATTATTCACTCCTCCTGGTCGCCTCCCACTGGACATGCAGCCCCCACTCACGGTAGAGACTTCGGCCATTTTTTGATGAGTGCCATGTGCTTGCACCTGAAAACCACATGTCTGTGAAAATCAGCGCAGGCAGGGTTCAGACATGTGAGGACACGCCTTATAGCACTCGCGCATTTTTTTTTTAAAGTGCCAATTAAAGACCCCGATGATTGAGGGCTTTAACTGGTGCCTTTAAAAAAATGCACAAGCGCTATAAGGTGCATCCCCGCTTGTCTAAGCCGCGCCAACGCTGTTTTTCATAGGTGCATAATTTTTAGGTGCAAGCATGCAATGCTCATCTAAAAACGGCCTTACAACATGAAGAGCCCACCATACAGGCAAATGCAGGCTAACATTTGGTCACCTGTCCGCATCCCGTTAATTAGGTTGCGTTCAGCGTCGCGTGCGTACAGGTCCACCAGCACCATAGAGTAGCAGGCAAAAAGCCTAGAGCATTCTGAGGAGCGACCACTTCTTGCTCCTCTCTCTGTTTTTGCTCTACGTTTGCCTTAACAGCCTAACGCACACTAAATTAAAACATGCACTGCCCCAGCTCATCCTGGCTTGTAGCATGTGCCTGATGCTTGCTCTTCCCAAGTCATTACATTCTAAGGAGTAACTTCCACAGTCTTTCCATTGGAGTGGCCATAGCTAAGAACCGCTGCCAGTCAACTATGGTAAATTAAAGAAACTGGGGAGGAAGGCTACATTTACATAACTACATTATAAATGCTTTTGTTTATTGCTATTCTAATGATGTGGGGTTTTGTTTTTTTAAACTGTGTTCGCAGGCAACCACCAGCACAGCTACTGCCGGTGTTCCATCCCAGGCACTCTCCGCCTACAAGTCCACCCACCAAAGGTGTATTCCCTAGAGCGAGGAAGAAACCAAAGCCTTTTTTGCTCTATGGGGAGAGCAGAAGTTCCAGTACAAACTGGTCAAGTGCTCTTGGAATGAGTCAGTGTTCCAAGAGATCTCAACACAAATGGCACTCCAGGGATACAATAGGGTAGGGAAAGGTGGCCATTACATTGGGCAGGAAAGGCAGGTGGGGCAGTCTGAATTAATGACTTTCCTTGTTGCTTTGCTACAGGTCTGCCACAACAATGGGCACAGTCAGAACCCCCAGCCACAAGCACCCAGCAGAACCAGGACCCAAGACCACTTTTAGACGAGCAGCTGGACTTACCGGCTTGAAGAACGCGCTTCCTGAAAAGCCACGTGGGGTGCGTTTAAGATGTACCGGAATTAGCCGGCCACCATAGGAAGCGTGGCTTGTGCGGTCTCTTTTTGAAGCTGCATTTGGAAAGACTCGAGGCCAAGCGAGCCACAATTCCTATGGCGGCTGGCTACTTCTGGTGAGTCTAAACACACACTGCGCGGCTTTTCAGGAAGCGCGTTCTTCAAGCCGGTATGTCCAGCCGCTCATCTAGAAGCGGTCTGAGTGTATGTAACCAGAAGCGCAGGGAGGATTTTGCATGGTCTCCAGAGCAGAGCTCTCTTGCAATGGGCAGGCAGGATCCAGGACACCATTCAGGGCATGGCCCAGAAGCTTCTGCAGCAAAACGCAAGGCCCAAGGACAGGGACCAGGCTGGTCTCTGGCAGCAGATGGAGCACTCAGACAGCATGCAGGGAAAAGCGAGCAAAGAGATAGAAGATTTGTGATCCAGACCTTCCTTCGGCAGCACGTAACCGTCACAAGTGCAACAACTGATGTTCAGGGGCCGACGCCATTCACCGACCCCCTTTGGCAGTTCACACCACCACACCTGGATCCCAACTGCCTGCCCTGGCTTCCCCAGAATTCAACCCCACAGGGAAGCCACCTGAGCCCTCTGCCCTGCACTCGTGCAAATCAACCTGCCCCACGTCCAGTCACACCTCCGCCTCCACCAGCATGTCCAAGACACCGCCTCAGCCTCCATAGGTGGATCCACAGGAGAATGAGGATGAGGAGAGTGTCGCCCCACCAGCTCCCCCCCTTCCCCCCCCCAAGTGAGCATGCCCAGCTGCACCAAAAGGGGAAGGCACAGGAAGAAATAAATCAAAACATTTCTTTAAAGAGAGTTAGATTCATGTTTTTATTGTTTAATAAAGCTGTTCTATTTTTTCTCAATCCACGGTTTCCACACTTACTCTGGGAAAGATGGGAAGTATGGGGGAGTGCGGACAGTATGGCATTGCAGTGGGGTTAAAGGGAAGGGGGGTGACAAGTGCACTGAAAAGAGGGAATGGAGTGTCCTCTGGCTTTACACTTGCAGGTGGGGAGGTACATGGGGGGGTGGGGGGTGGCATGGAGAATAGCAGCATGGCATAGCGATAAGCCACTTAGGGGGTTGGAAGCACTTGCACTTAAGGGGGGGGGGGGCTAGTAGCACTGCCTCTGCACTTTCGATTGTCATTCGCAGACGCAACTAGTCTGTGAATGCCAATAGGAAAAAGCAGGGGTTCATGTCTGCAGATGGCTGGCCTGGGAATGCACAGGGAACAGAAAGGGGGGATATGATAGAGGCTTGTAAGGGGAAGATATGATAGAGGTTTATAAAATCAGGAGTGATGTGGAAAAAGTAAACTGTTGTTTGCCCTGTCTCACAATAAAGAGAATAAGGGGATACTTTCTGAAGTTAAATGGTAGCAGATTTAAAACAAAACAAAAGAAATACTTTTTCACTTAGTGGACAATACAGTTGTGGAACTCGTTGCCAGAGAAGGCAGTGAAAGCCAGCACCATAATGATCTTCAAATAGAAACTAGATACATTCTTAAGAGGATAGAGCCATAAATACTTACTAGTTGGGGTTTAAACCCCTAGCTACCGGTAGTTGGGTCACACCTCCATGACCTGTACTCCCACTTCTCTCAAGCTACTGTAGCTGGCCACTGTTGTAGACAGGATGCTGGACTCAACGGACCATGGGCCTTACCCAGTAGGGTACTTCTTATGGAAGGGTGGGAAATAGCACAGGCTGGAGGGTGGGGGCCGCAGTTGTCCCAGCAAGGGGGAAGAAGGTGAGGGCTGGATGGGCCAGAGGAAAACACATTGACACACAGGAAACAGTTTTAAAGGCTTTATTTATGATCAGTAAACTGTCACGTAAGGCTGGGTGTTTGTGGTAGCAAAATGGTTTATGTGGCAACACAAAGCACCCTGGATCTCTCCAGCTACACGCTACTCCAATCTGAATGGTCCGAGAACAGGGACACTGACTTGGAGCTAACTTGGGAGTTCCTCCAATGTGGTCCCGCTGGTCTCACAGATGTGGAAAGCACAGTCTGGTGATTAGCAGGAGAGTGGTCTCCAGCTGGAAATTAATCTTCTCTGCGATTTCTCTCCAGCGCTGGTTCAGAAGCCCCAAAGCCCTCCGCACATCAAAGCAGGTGGCGCTGAGCTGTCTGTTGAAGTACCTTCGCTCCAGGGCACAGGCAATGCTGTAGGCCTTCGTAAGCCAGGCTTCAGTAGGTAGGCAGGGTCCCCCAGAACAGGCCACATGAGCAGCCCCTTGATTCAGGGTTCAGTGCTGTATCCAAAGTCCCCCCCTTTGTACATATGCCCAAAGAAGGGGGACTGGTGGAAGACGCAGGCACCATGGCTCTTCCTGGACCACCCAGTCAGCACATCCACAAACCAGACACGGTATATCACCTGGAGAACCACAGAGAAGAACCCCTAGCGGTTCAAGTAGTCGTTTTTGCTATGGTGTAGGCAAGCCCTCTATCACCTTTGCTGGGTCAGCCAACTGTACCGTCTCTTCCAGCAGCACTTCCACTATTGTCACGCAAACCTCGATGAGGATAGTGCACGCCGTGGAGGTTCCAACTCCAAATTGCTTGGTGACAGAGTGGCAGGAGTCTGGAGTGGGCAAGCTTCCATATGGCAATGGTCACACACTTCTCCACCAGGATGGACAACCACATCACCGTGCTGTTTTTCCAGCTGAGGATCTTGGCTATCTGCCGGATGAGGCAACAGGGCATCCTGAAGTTTGTGACCCAATCGGTGTCTCCCCACGAGGACAGTACGCTCTCCCATAAATCTGTGCTTTTTCCCTTCATTTTGGTGGGTACAGCCACACTCAGGGTGTTGACAACTAAAGCCATGTCTCCTGACAGGTACCTCTCAGCATGCATCAGCTCCCCTTGCAGAGCTTCGAGTTTCCACAGCATGGTCCATTGTCACCCGAGGAAGGCAAGTGCACAATGCTGAAGCAAGAGCTGCCTCCGTGATGTGGTGCATCCCACTAGATCAAGCAAGAGCCTGTCTGTGCCTTGCAATTGCATCAAGCCAATGACCACAGAAGGTCTGGATCTGCTGGATTGCTCACAGGTTCTTCTCAGCAGTGGTAATGAAGACCCCTTGTGCAATAACAAGCACCCTGAAGTTCTCAGGATCCATAGCTGTGTTGGCTACAGACCATGCGTCAAATACTTTGAAAGGTTTACACAGCTGGGTGGCTTCCTAGCTAGGATTGGCTGCATGCTGCACATGACCACAGCATGTGCCATCTATCATCACAGGACTGGCTGTGCACCTAGTTATTGGCTGTTATAGGCTGAAAAAGTTTTTGCAAAGCCGAGCGTGTTTGTGTGTTGCACCAGCACTGCTAATCCATGCAACAGGCATGTCAAATCATGTAATAAATATTACAGCTGTTCGCACCACACAACTATGGAATGCTTTAATTGGGGAGGGGGGAGAACTGAATGTAAAGAAATGGCCAGGTGTGGGGATCTGCAAGGCGGTGAAGATGACTGTGCAGGGAATGTATGTGGGAGCTGAACTGCCCACTGGCTGAAACCAACTCAAGTTATTTTATCTTTTCGGCCTGAATCTCTGGGGGCTGTGAATCTCTTGGGGGAAACAAGTGGCTTGGGGCACAGAGAACATGAACTCAGGGACCTCAGGAACCGCCTCGCCGTCCATGCCCCAGAGCGGATCCTTCGGTCTGCCGGGGGTGCCTTCTTGGAGGTCCCCCGTGTTAAGCGGGGGGCCACAATGGAGAAGGCATTCTTGGTGGCCAAGCCGTGCCTTTGGAACTCCCTTCCGGAGGAAGTTCACCTGGCCCCAAGCCTTTTGATATTCCGGCGAAGATGTAAAACCTGGCTGTTCGCCCAGGCCTTTGGGGAGGGTGGGTTAATGGGGTTTTATCTCCCCTACCCTATTTTATTGTTTTAAATGTTTCCCGGGCCCTGTTTTAATACTTTATTTTTTTGTTGGAAGCCGCCCCAAACTGTTCTCAGGAAGGGCGGGGTATAAATCTAGAAATAAATAAATAAATAAAATAAATAAACTCACTGATGGAGAGCTCCTTTCCCTATATGAGCTTTGGACACCCCCAGAAGCACAGGGCACCCTGGTGAGCAGGTTTGCTTTTGGCCCCACTGTATGGCAATGCAGAAGATGCTGGAGAAGGGGTGGCGCAATAAAACCGGGATGGATTTCCAACATCATGGCAGGCGAGATTCCAATAAAACTGTGTGCTGCTACCTGCTAGTGACATACAAACTGTGCTATGAGCCATGGATGTGAGAAACCGGGCTGAGAACATGCAAAGAACGACTGCTCAGAATTTTTACTTTCATTTTCAATTTTCACTATAGGCGCTCAGTAAAGCCTGCAATTTTCTCAATAAACAGCATTTGGTGCATAGCAAAAGCTACTTCCAGCCGCCAAGTGCTGGCAGCTGTAAGCCCAGGTATGCACCTCCGTGGGTAGGCAGGGATAGCAGACGATGGACTGCCTCCCCGAAGAAAGAAATGCTGGGGTGGCTGCTGCTTCTTCCCATGGTTTGGCACAGCTGCGAGTTATGACAGGGGACAGGATACCGGGGGCGGGTGTGTGTGTGTGTTGGTAGACAGAGAGCAACAGGGAAGAACGCCTGCCTACGTATTAGGTTTGTCACGCTAAAACTGGGAGTGGGGGCCACCCAAGCACACAACACACACACACTTATTAGGCTCTAGATGCTAAACATGTGAGGGGGGACGGGGGGTTGCAACGACCAAACCGCCCCAAACCGACTCCAGCAGGCTAGTGTCTCATTTGTTTTCACCGAAAAAGGATATACATTTGGACTCCCTTTACAGGTCTCCTTTAGCAGAACAAACTTTCCAATTTTAAACCTACGAAGGCAGATACAAATAAAAATCGGACTAACCAGGTGTAAGAAACTACAGTAGCCGTGTGAATATCCATTTTAATATTCATTTCTCATACCGCTTATGGAAAATAATGAAGAAAAGTTTTTTCTTGGATGAAAGTTCTCGAACACTTAAGAAGAATGTGACATAAAATTGTTACATGGCAAAGAAACAGAAAACAAGATGGCTGTGCATTAAAAGCACAAGTACATAATATGGATAGTCCCCAAGTCCCAATTTAATAAATTCAATTTAGGAGTTACATTAAATACAAAGTTAGGACTAAATGTTTCATAACTCACTAAAAGCACTGCATTCTCTGTGGGCCAAGTGCACCACCACCAAAACAACTTGCATGTGCAGAAACAGAGGGCTCCTGTAGCTTTATTTTTTTGGTATTGAAAAGAATGGAGACGTTTGGGCCTCCCCTCACTGTATAGTTTCACCCTTCGAGCCTTTTGTCTATTTTAGAAATATTCAAACTTTCTGCACCTTTTGAAGCACTTTGTTAAAATATGGATTAGCAATTTATTCATCTGAGAAATCATCCAACGGGAAAGCGGATCTGGGTTGCATCTTGAATAAAGCTTCATTTATACGGGCTAGCTGGATGCAGTTGCCTTCCTGAAATAAACATCATCACTGCTACACAGAATTGAATGCACTTAAAGAAAAAAAATTCTCCCCTGATAATGGATATCAGATTAACATAGCAAAAGAGCAATCATTAGTAAGTCACGCAAGGATTCGAAGGACAGGAATAAATGGTCAAACCTGGTTCATGAGGTTTTTTGCACATGTTCTCTTCCCAGGATTAAGGGCTCATTCACATGTGCAGGAAAGCATCCTTAGAAGGTTGGGAGAGGGGACATGCATGCAAAAATGTTTCTCATCATGTTGGAATGCCCAGAGGTGTGTGATTGAAGCTTTTTTGCACATTTACAAGGGTGATTGACCAAGCTGCAAGCTCTATAGCCCTTGTAAATGCGCATAAAAGCTTCAATCATGCACCTCTGGGCATTCTGATGCCTGATTTGCATGCGCATACCCTCTCCCGACCTTCTAAAGACACTTTCCCACATGTGTGGATGAGCCCCGAGACCCACTCCTTGTATGTTGCCTTGATCAAGAAGTCATGCAAAAGAAACAAATAAAAAAAATCTGTGTATTCACAATTCTTGCAGAAGTTGAAAAAAAATATCAAGATTGGAGTGTATGACAGATTTAAGAACTTAATCATATTTTATAACTTGTTTGAGACTTCAATTAAAAGAGTCTCTTTCTACCTATCAGTATCTTCTGTTCTCAGCCTCTAGCATGCCCTTTACTATACATCCACCCAAAGCTGGCATTAACGTCATACCACCCAAAATCACATACTTCTTGTCGCTCTGATCTTTCTGAGAGGGAATCTCAACTTCTGGGGATGCTGTCTTCATTAATCCACCAAATCACTAACACTTGTCTCCCCTATTAGCAAGAATACTCTTCTGGGAGAGTATTCAGAGCATCTGCCCCGTTCCTACAATTCTGAATAAGAGAACAGAATATTAGAATCTTTGAATCCTCCTAATTTTTTAATTAGAATTCTCCCCAGGATGATTGCAAATTAGTCTTATTTTAGCTAGCAGAAAATCAGAGACCTCATGAACGTGGTCTGGTGCCTCCTTTGACTGACAGGTGCCTCCTGAAAGGCTGATGTGGACTAGCATCACATCATTGACTTTCCTCTGACTCACAAAGTTTTGACACTGGGGTGTGTGGGTGGGGGGGGCAGTCAGACTGACCATCTTGTACAAAAAGATAAGAGTGTGATGTGTACTAAAAATGCCTGCTGAATTTTCCATGGAGTTTCTGCAGGTCATCTGCTGCATTCATGAATAAAAAAAAAGCATCCCAATGTGATTATTTCACATATTCAATGTCTAGACAAAAAGTTCCAACAGGAATACACAAGTATCTTCTTTAGAGGCAGTTTCGGCATCAATGCGTATGGGTGAAGCTTTCATTCCTTTGCCCCAAGGTAGTCACCAAAATGGTCCAACGCTGACTCTTTCCATAACAACTACTGTATCCTCATCCAAATCAGACTGAAATTAATGGAAAGATTTGAAATTTATTTTCATGGGTGGGAGAACTGTCCTTTAATAAAGAGCCAACAGGGTGGAAGAATCACAGAATCTTAGAGTTGGAAGGGACATCAGAGGGCATCTAGTCCAACCCCCGATCAATGCAGCTACAGCATCCCTGAGAGATGGCCGTCCAGCCTCTGTTTAAAAACCTCCAGCGAAGGAGAGAGCCCACCACTGCCCTAGGCAGTGTCTGTTTCACTGTCGAACAGCTCTTACCATTAGGAAGTTCTTCTTAATGTTTAGCTGAAATCTGCTAAAAATCAGTCGAAAGCGCTGAAGTTTTTGCAGAAAAATAAAATTTCATGCTAGGTCAACATTCTCAACCCCCAAAAGCAATCACACCTTCTTTATGAGAAGTAATACTCCACTGAAACAGGAGCCAAAAGATATAAGTTATGCAAAATAATAACATTGTTCAAAAAACAGAAGAGCCTATTCAGACCCACAGTGTAAAAATTGGGTATGGAATATAACAAAAACCAGTTGAAGATCAAATACGTCTTGTTGCACATGCATAACAACCATTACATATTCTTTTCTAAAGAGGGTTCATTTTAGATCTCTACTAGTAGCATTCCCCCCACCCCCGAAGCATTACATTTTCAAAGTTCTTCCACCATGAAGATTGTATTGAAAAACGTTAGGTCTTAATATAATGTGAAACTAATTTATATGGAGTATCAACATCCAAAGCATTAGAGACAATTACTGGGGTATTCTAACCACACCCTGAATGATACAGCATGTAGCCAATGTCTATGTTGCTACTATATTTCTCTAGAATGACCTCATCACAAGAGTATCATGTATCCATAGTAACTCATGGTCTTACAGGGACAAATGTCAGGAAATGCAAAGATACACACACAGATAGGTTTAGCTAATCATATTCTATAAAATTGAAAAGCTGTACAGATCAATGACAAAAACTAAGCAAATATGATTTTGCTTTAGTTATATTTATAAAGTGGATGAAAATAATCATCTAAGTGTGAATTTTATAATTGCTATCTTGGTAATGTAGAGGAAAAACTGATTTTCTATTAAAAAAACCCACTGAATTGTCAGCCAAAAAACCCATCCCAAAACCAACACAGATTTTGTAGGAAAAAATATTCTTATTACAAATTTTGGACACCCTGATGAGTTTCTAGATGTTTAAGAACAAGATACTCTAAACTTTAGTCTAAAGTACAAAATAAAAGCCACATCAAATTCAAGAGAGGGGGTGTCTTCACATGAGCAGCGGAGGCCGGATCCCGACGCGGCCTTGTGGCGGGCAATTGCTGCTGCTGCCGCCCAGCAGGGCAAGCACAGGAAGCACAGGCCAAACAGTTATGGGGAAGCCAGGCAGGCCCACTCCTGTCAGAGCCACTGCCACAGCCAGGGCAGGGTGCAGAGCTGGCCAAACGAATGAGCGAGCGCCCTGCACCCTTTCCCCGGCCGGACCAAAGCTCGCTCCAATTGTGACATGGCTGCGTGCGACAGGTGCTAGTGCCCATCACACACAGCCCTGCTGCGGAGTGGGTAGAAGGGGCCCCGCCATGGGCAATCTTACCCCAGTTGGGGAATGGCTGCTCCATGTCGTGTCCGTGGAATTTTTCCAAGGATGCATCATGTAGCAGGCAGCTGTTTGGCCCACTGCAGGGTGAGGGGAAACATCTGGCTGCTGCTGGCCACACAGTGCCGGCTGCCCAGGGAGGGGGAGGGCTACCCACGGTACAGTAGCCTCCCCTCCTTGTCTCGTCTGGAGATACTCAAAAGTATAATCCAGAAAGCAATTTACCATTTAATTTTGTATTTTAAAAAATTCATGTTTTAGTTTCTGAACATGCGAGATCTTTCTAGATTTATCAATATTTCAAAAAGACATCTCAAATAGGTGTTACTGAGATCAGGGGAGTAGCCCTTGCTCCACTGAAGTCAACAGAAGTTTTGCTATCAAGTTTGATGAAGCAGGATTGCTCCCCACGGTTGCAACAACAACAATACCAATATTACTGCAATAGCTCTGCTAGTGCAGCCCCACTGAGGCCAATGTAGCTCTGCCAATGTGGATGCATGAATGCCCATATTTTAACTCTTGAAGAAACCCCACTTCATTATTTAAATACTCCGCATAGTGGCAAAGCATCTTTCAGTCAAATTGAGGCAGGTAATCTGTAGGGTAAATTTGTTTCTGATTTGATTTCATTTTACTATTGCTCCTTGAAATTTTACACCTGAAGCAAAGACGGTTTACCTCCCTCTGCCAGTAGACTACAGCTTTGCAGGGATGCATTTAAATTCAGCAGGAGCATTTAACACAGACTAGGGCTCCGATTGTCACCCCTTTGGTTTCCTGATCAGTATTTCATTGTTGTGCAGTTATAGGCACAAGAAAGAAAAACTTCCATATCAAGGTAACATGCCTTTAATATGGAAAAGCATGAATTATATTTTCTTGGTACAATGGGCTCTATCCCCAACCCCTGCATGTGTGGCTTATAGGTCATAGTCCTGCCTGCATGGACGCGTGTGCAATCCATGCCTGGCTGTCACGCAAGATGCGTGCAAACTATTTGTGATCGAACCCAGCAAGTAACTTGTTTTTCAAAAATAAAAACACACCAAGAACAGAAATTCCAACTGATCAATGGTGTTGGTTTTTAAAAAAATTCAACTTCTGTAGATGCAGTGAAAGATAAAACTGTATATGAGATTTTAATCACAGAAGTATCTGTCCCAGCGAGTAGTCCCATTGAAAACATACATGTAACTTTCAAGACTCAAGATGCTATTCTGCATTTTAGAATACCATTTATTTAACCTTCTTAAAAGAGGGCTTGACTAAGAGACAGCAAAACAACTTGAAATTTCCATCTTTGGTAGGCAACGTGAATTTATTATGACAAGGATAGCCATTAATTTAGCTTGTATTTTTAAAAGGGTATTTTATCTTCGCAAAGGCAAAAATTTCAAGCAAGGGCATTCAGAACATACTCTTCAGGTAAGGAGTAAACAGATTCATTTTTCTTCATTCTAGGACTTAACTGAAAGAAAAGTTAGATCCAAGACTGGAGAAAATAAATAAATAAATGAATCAATAGTGCTGATGGAAGCCCTGACATAACCAGTGGTCTCGCACTGCAATCTTACCTGACAAACATTAAAGGATCCCAGCATTAAGAACCTTCTCTTGTAATCAGCTGGGCTACTTAGTCACTGTTTACCACCATTGTTTTAACAGCGGCTGGAGTGTGCCACAAGGGAAGTTCATTACTTCATGAAACTCGAGGAAAGTCAGTTATATGTTGCATATGCAGATACTCACTCACACCCACAGAGAACTATTTAAAATATGTAACCCGAAGCACTTACTGCCTCTCGTTCTATTGAGAACAGAATAATGATCAGTTCCCTCTCTTGCCAACACTGCTGGAGTTGAACTAAGTCCCAAAACGCCATTAGCAATGGTGGGAATATTTTGTAAAAATGTCTCAGACAAGGCAGAGATAATAGGCTGTCTGAAGAGAGTTTACCTCAGGGATGAGGAACATCTGGCCCAGGGGTCAAATGCAGCCCACAGCTAGTTATTATTTGGCCCCCTTCCAGTTCCTGGATCTGGCCCCTGGATCCAGTTTCTACCCCCAGGTACTGAAAGACTGAGCTCAGGGTAAGGGAGCAGAGATGAGGGCCATGCACACAAGGATAAGGGGTAGATCCATGGCACAGATCCTGGAGCTGGACTTTCCTCTTCCCGAGCACCCCCCTTAAGCACTCCTGCCCCCAACCATTACGTGGCTCTCAAAGCTTGTGCCAATTTTCGAAGTGGACAGTGGGAGGAAAAAGGTTCCCCACCCCTTGTTTACTTCAACAGAACATACTCTAGAAAAGCCTGGCCTACCTCCCCACACCCCATCCAACAGTAGAACTGAAGCTGGCTAGAAGGTCAGCTGTTGCTTAGAAAGCACCCATTTTGAAAAAGAGAACTAAGCTCTCTCATGCGGGCAAGACCAGTGAGCAGAGTTCACCTCATAGATCAGAGGTCCAGAGACCTTTGGACATCTAGCAAGATCCTCTGTGGATGGGAGTCACAATCCTGAATTATACCACCTGTATGCAGGTCTCGGTTGCAGTATGGGGTTGCAGAATTATACTCAAATGTCAACATAGGGCAAAAAGCCTGAGAAATCGCTGTCACAGAGGACTAAAATGTTCAATAAGCACTCACCTTTCCAGCTACACTCCAGTGACCTACCAAATAAACTATGGAGCAGTTTGGTGCTGTGCATACAAGTAAGGTAACTGGTAACTTCCCCCCGCCAGTGCATGTTGTTGATTACAAAATAATTACAGGTCCCGTACGGAACTAGTTCGGGTAATCTGAGCCTGGAATTCCCTTAACCATCTCTCTTAAAATTCAGTGACTCTCCATCTCAACAACTATCTTTGACTCTAATCAAAGCCAGTGTGACGTAATGGCTAAGTGGGCAGTACTTGGACCAGGGGGGCTGGTTCAAGTCTCACCTTATTCAGAAACTCACTGGGTGACCTTGGCCCAGTCACAATATTCTCTCAGCCTAACCTACCGCACGGTTGCTGTGAGGATTAAAAGTTGTGTTTATTAGTTATATGTAAAGTGCTCCAAGTGCCATGGCAGAATGGTGCTAAATAAAGATCAATCCAGATAGTCTCACCCTTTTGGGGCTCACCTACACTTTAGCAATGCTTTCAGGGCACACACATGCTTTCCTGTCAATCTACACTACGTCGCCATGCTCTTAAACACCGAGAACTCTTCTTGCATGTAACTGAAGACAAAATGAAGTGGGTATTAAATGGACTAGTAATTTACCCAGTACACCGATAATATGAAATAAATATTATTTGACATCTATTATAATAGCTGTGGCATGGCTTGAAGGGCTATGGTTCACTCAGGCACCAGGGTTAGCACAATCTGCCCAACACAGCAATTGCAGCCCACGGGGAGCAGACTGTGGCAGCAAGGAAGCTCTATGGAACACAGGGAACCATCTCTGTGCTTAGTGACCCTGGATATTAGAGCCCTCCCCGCCCCCCCCCTCAGTGCAGAAGACCCGTGTTGCAGCGGATAATGCATATTGGTTAATCAGGCCTTGTCTACAAAGCTACGTCACTGTCCTCAGATTTGCCAATGGTTGGGCAGCTGCATGTCAAGCCCACTGTCAACCCAGTGCTGTTTTATTGCTTCTCAGTCAGTCTGACAAAACCTCTGTCTTCTCTTGGCTTATATTTAGATTACCCCAACACTGTTCACTGAAGCTCCCTCTACTGCCCTATCATTTAGTGTCTCCATCTCCCCCTGTAACTAGGCTAAGCATGCATAATCTTTAGCCACCATTTCCCCAAGGCCTTGTTGGCCCTTTGAGGCCAGGTTATTGTGCTGGGGGGGTGTTGAACCGATAATCAGGAGCTTGGAGGGGGGCTCTTTGGGGGAGGTAGAGAGAGGGGCAGCTACAGAACCAATTGGGGTCATGTTGGGCATGAGGAAGTGTGAAAAGAGGGGTTTGGGGAAGAAACACAATCAGGGACTTCTGGAAAGGCTCCATGTCTGTTCCTATGTCCCACTCCCCTCCTGTCTCAGGACATTTGGGAGTTCAGACTTAGTGGGGCTTCGATCCAAAGCTGAGGCTACTTAATGCGAGGTCAGTGGCAAATAAAACATTGACTATCTTTGATCTTATTCAGGATGAGGCCGCTGACCTTATATACATTACAGAGACCTGACTGGATGAGGCAGCTGGGCCTCTATTGTCCTCGATGGTGCCAACAATGTACTTGGTGCAGCACCAGTCTAGGATTCGGGGTGCAAAGTGGCGTGATCTGTAAAGACATCTTGGTCTTTCGAAGGTATCCAGTGCCTAACTCATTCAATACAGAGTGTGTCCACCTTGGGTTGGATTTGGCCGAGGACAGATTGGGGATTTTGCTGATGTGCTGACCCTACCCCCCTCCTCCCCTGCACAGCAGACTCTCTGACCAAGCTGGCTGAGGTGGTCTCTGAGGTGGTCTTGAAGTCACTCAGACTTATAGTCTTGGGTAACTTTAACATACATGCCGAGACTAACCTTTGGGGTCTAGGCAGGACTTCATGGCCTCCATGACAACTATGGGTCTATCCCAATAATATCAAGCCCAGCACATGAGGCAGGACACACATTGGATTTGATATTTTGACTAGCCTGGAAACAGGAGTTCAGATTATTGGGCGGGGGGGGGGGGGGG